>BSBK01002437.1:1642500-2212500 GCA_027943335.1 Chamaecyparis obtusa | reverse complement strand
TTGGAACTGATCTAGATAGCAGGTCAAAGCGTAGTTCACCAAGATCCAGATATAGTGTGTATCTATTAAACAGAAGGTTGTAGCCTTCACCCCTTTGAGCAATGTGCTCTCGAACAGTGAGTCATCTCCCCTAACAGGGACAATTGTAAAAAGACTCCTAATAGGGTCTGACCCTTGACCAGGTCTACTATACTTAATATATTGTAAAGAAACTCCTAACAGGGTTAAGGATCTTCTAACAAGGATCATTATACACTAGTACAAAATATTAGTGGGTATCAAGTCCAACTAAGGCTTTTACCTATTTGGGTTTCCTCGTAACCAAAATATTGGTGTTGTGTTCATGTGTTCTTTCATTGTGTTTATGCTTTATGTTTAAGTATACTTAATTGGATAAATAATTGAATCTTGTAGATAACTGATTCACCCCCTCCCTCTTAGTTATCTCTTGGGACTATTCCTAACATCATCCTCATGCCAGTATATGTAAAACCAATCCTCTATTTCAAGAGATCTAACATGGAAGAAGTTGAATAGAAATTCTAAGTTTCTCCTTATAATGGGGCCTCTAAAAATTAGTGTAGCTATATCCTCAGATTCCATGATGGGAATAGACGAGGTCGGTTTACCTCTGATCATTGGGGAGTTATAGAATCTTGGCTTCATGATGGTAAGGTCTCCCTCAATATTATTAATAACAGAATCCAGCCCTCCAAGAAATTTATTTTTGAAGAGACGGGTACATAATCTCCCTATATCAGATTTAGTCAGGTCTACTTGGGACGCCAAGGCTATAAACATTGATGGGATGAATGAGTTTACCCGATAATGGTCATTATTTGTTAAAAATTCTATCCCTAGTATCCTATAAACTACCCTAATAATAATAGCCTGCGTGCATAACATGACTGATTTGAGTCTCTTAATGTCGATGGTGCCTTTAAAGGCAATTTGAGGTTTTAAGCCTCTAAGTTTGATAGGGGTTGACATCAGGAGACGGAGGCTTAGTTCAGAGGCTTGAAAAATTAAGGGAGTTTACCTTATATAACTAATGGAGTGTCTAAACAACTTCTGACTAATCAAATACTTCTATTAAATGGTTCATATTCTCAGGTGAGAAATTAAAAGTTTCTGGAAAGTATTGTCCTATATTTGAATTTGTTGATTTCTTATAATTAGCAATAATCAATTATAGCATTTTAGTCTATTCTGAAGCACCTACTTAATTAAGACCATATTGAAGATAACTATGAAAGTGAATAAATTTAAATCATAAGCTATCTAATGAGAGAGAGCATATTTTATAATATATACACATAGTATTAACTATATGAAAAGTATGAAGAGTGTCCTGGACTACATAAAACCCAAAAAACTTAATACAAAATACTTTGACTATTCTTGTTAATAAAGTTTGTCCATTCCTATCTATAGTTTCTAAGTAATACCAGTCTTAACCATATCTTAGCTGCTTCTTACTTCATTTCCTTGAACACTAGCAGTGCTTCCTCATCTTCATCATGGATCTTCCGACCACAGGAGTTATGCTTAACAGTCAGCGCTATGAAGCATATCCTATGTGCTTCGTCTTTGCGGTAATCTTTTGAAATATCATATCCTTTTGCTCTCTAGTAGTCTTTCAACCATTCTATAGACATAGGTTTTCCTAGCATAGATTTCATCAGGAAATCCATATTCCTTTTCATTACAGGCCAAAACAACTCAAAGATAACTACCTCTCTATGGACTATAATCAGTCATTTCTGAGAGATTGGAATTATGGAGATTTGATCATCTTCAATTCTCATATAAATTTATGGGAATGGGATGCATTTCTCTGAGTCTATACAGTGTAAAGTAACCTCTAGTCCTTCCAGTATATCTTTGTTGAAGATCTTTTTAGTAGCATTGAGAATTTCCCCTTTTGAATATCCGACCTCTATTTCCAGTGATATGAATAAACCCACGATGTGGCCATTTACCCATATAGTGAATACATTATCGAAGTAAAATTCCCAAAGTCTCTTCTCAAGGGCCCTTCTGCAGTCATTAGGAATATCTAGTAGGATATTGTTCCATCTTTCTGGTAGTATTGGACCTTGAAATGCCATTCGGCGCTTCCCATAAGAGAAAGTTAACACATTAGTCTCCATTCCCATACCTTACTAGCTTGCAGAGAGACGTTTTGTTTTAAGAGTGATTGCTTGATCTAGGGCTTATATGCTATTGCGAAGGGTCTGGAATGATTTGTGTGAAGGATTTAATGAGATGAGTTGTCCTGAAAATCATAACAATTTAGGGTGTTTCGAGGAAATGAACTCAGGAAAGTACGTATGTCTTGTGACACCATTCCAATTGATTATAAAATTCAGGTACTACTTTCTAGGGAATTTGGATTTGGCTACGAAAATTTTGGGAGATCACTGATGCAAAATTTAATGAGTAAAGTTTCGAAGGTGAAGGGAAATGGCTAATCTCATTATGAATTAAAGTGGTTATGTGAGATAAATGTGTGTTTTAATGCTATTGATACTAGTCATACTTTGTTGATAATCTATCAAGATAATGATTAAACTTAAATAGCTATAATTAAAGTTACTTTTTAACTAGTTGCACCTTTAATTTGTTAGCAATAGGCTAAGGGGCTAATCTAATAAATTTAAGTTACTGGGATAATGATTAGATGTGATATTGAGAGAGTATCCTTATAATGAGTAGAGATTAATGGGTAATTTGGAGAGTATTTAAGAATATTAGATTGAATTCTAAATGAAATAAAATAAATTGAAACTTAGGACTTAGAATGATTGTGGAATATTGTATTTAAGGGATATTCATGTAATTGTTGAGGACTTAATTTTACAATTTATTTTCTAAGTTGGGAAGAGTGATTAAATCTATTTCAATGTTAGTGGTAGGCTTCTTGGTATTCTATACTGACCTAAAGGAAGTTTATATCTTAAATTATGATTCTCCCTGTTAATTGATAAGGATGACTTCTTCATTTATCCCTTCTACACCTTTGTTAGCTAATGCATCAGCAGCCTGATTACCTTCCCTATAAATATGATTAATCATAAAATGATTAAAAGCCACAAGAAGATTTATCCCTCTGTTGACTAGGCCATTCAGTTTCCATTTTGGGGTTTTACCCATTCTAAGAGCATTAATAATAACTGCTAAGTCTCCTTCTATATTTATGTTATCTAATTTAAGTTTCTTACATAATAGTAGTCCTTCGATAAGGGCAATACCTTCTGCTATATTATTGGAAGTAATCCCTAAATCTCCACATCTATATGCTATCAGTTGCCCTACCTCATTATGAATACAACATCCAAATCCCGCCTTCCTAGGATTGCCTTTTGAGGCACCATCAAAATTAAGTTTATACCAACCTTCAGAGGGTGGTATCCAAACATAATTACTTTTGAGGTTTTGTTTGTCTATGCCTTTTTGTCCTATGAATGGGGTATCTTCAACCCAAACCACAACTTTCTTAGTCTCTCATCTTCTAGGGAGAACTACATATCACTTCTACCAATAAAGTTATGGTTGTTTACAACTTCCACTATGCATGCTTCTAACTTATTTAAAAATTGGTTATGATCCATACTCTTATCCTTAAATATTATCTTATTTCTTTCCTTCCATACTTACTAGATTAACATTGAGGGAGCTATAATCCAAATCTTCCCAAACATACCATGATCTTTCTTACTAGGCTAGAATTTAAGCATATCCTTTAAGTCATTGGGGAAGGCAGACTGCCAGTTTAATTTTTGAGCTAGCCATGTCCAATAATGTTGTGTGAATTGACATTCTAAAAAGAGATGATCTATGGTTTCAACATATTTTTTACATAGCACACATCTAGATGGGCCCTAATATCCCATTTTTTGGAGCCATTCTGTAGTCAAAATTCTGTGCTAGGCAGTAGCACAAGTGAACATACCTGCTTTTGGTAGATAGTTTTTATTCCAACAAAGATCAATTGGGAGCAAAGTGCTATTAGGGGGCAGAGTAGATTGAGAGGCATACCCATCTTTGGTATTGTATTCCCCATTTTTGGCTATTACCTAGATAATTCTATTTGCATTAATTGATGGGTTGATTTTCCTCTCATTTAGAAGTTCTTCTAGCGCAGATCTAAAGGTGTCTGGTAATCCTAAATGGCCCATGGATTTCCATGTCCAACCTAAAGTTGGATTGTTGTCTAAGATGTCTATATAATCTTTAATGAAAATGCCCATTGAGTTTTTAATAAGTTCTATGGTTGGTTCATTGTTCAAAATAGACTTGAGTGAGGGAAGGCCACCCCAAGAATCTTCCCAGGAATAATGCATTCTCCCTATTCCCAATATCCCATGAGATATTATTTGTTATGATCTTCCTACACTCCAATAAAGTTCCAGATTCTTGACCCATTGGGAGGCAGAGGGTGTCTAAAGATACTTAATTCATCATTGTCGTTTAGGTATTTGTGTCTAAGAATCTTGACCCATTTAGCTATGGGATCTTTATACATTCTCCACACTAGTTTAGCACCTAATGCCAAGTTCTGTTGTTTAGAATTTTTTATGTTTAGCCCTCCTTCTTCCCTAGGTTTGCAAGTCTTATTCTAGGCAATCATTGCTAACTTTTTCTTTTCACTTGTGCCTTACCACAAGAAGTCCCTAAGTTTTTTGTTTATATTTCTTTCTATTCCTTTAGGAAGGATCATACATTGATGAACTACAACTGATTTAGAACCTGAATGAAGAATCTATGATTAAAGATCACTAAGGGGTTATTGATTAGATATGCAAGATGATTAAATCAATATTATGTTGTCATTGATGTCAACTAGCTTGACAATACTTATCTTGTAAGTTACTATACTGAAACATCTGAAGAAAGGTGAAAGAGATGAAGAATAAAAGTATCTACATGAGGAAGATGTATATGTCAGATGAGGATAAGGAATACACTGAGTAACTTGTTGATGAGTCTATGACTTGATGAAATTGACTTTATTATGTTGCATTCATCTATGATGAAGAATAGAGCTTAAAGACACAAAGCAGTGTTGTCGGTAAATGAAGCATTCCAGTATACACTGACGGAGTGTAGTGTATACTGAGTGCAGTATTAATCGAGCTTGTGTTCACCGATGCATTTCTTTGTTAACCGAGCAGAACATAAAGGAATTAAATGATTAGTTTAGCTGATAGATTGATGAGCTAGAAAGTGTATGAAATCTAGGTAATAGATAAGGTTTGTTATGAAGATCGACGGCTAACATAATTCAAGGAAGATCTAATGGAGCAGATTGAAACATGTTACTGACACATCAGTCAAAGAAGGTTAAAGTGGCAAAATCAATTAATGAGATTAAGTGGCAAAATTTGATGGATAAAAAGAATATGATTTACTCCTCTATATATATAAGAGACATTGGTTTCATTATTGAAACTATGCTGGAGGAAGAAGATACTACAGAACTATCGCCTGAACAAATTTTCATGCATTCTAATCATACTGGTTAGTGAGAACTGAACTGCAGAACAATTATCAAGCTACAGAGAGTAATTATCGACGGACAATAAGTTGATATAGTGTTGAATCTGAAGTTGTGTGTGTGAATTTTGTACCTGATCTATAGACACAACACTTCAGTAAAACATTAGAGGTTAGCAAAAATGAAATCGTGCAATGAATTGAAAGCTAAACTAACCAAGTGATTTACTACCTTCTAATAGGTGCGAGTATGATGTTCTCAGATTGTTATCGAGATCAATGACCTTGACGACACCTAAACAAAGGATTTGAATGCAAAATCTAGATATGAATCAATGCAATTAATCTATTTTTTGGATTTTCTGTGCAATCATGATAAAACTTGATATGAATCTAATCTAGAATGAACTGATATGAAATTGATCCAACAATGATATGAAAATGAATCTAAATGAATGTAAAAACCAAATTGATCTCACAATAGCCTTGATTCGCAATAAGCTTTGATTCTCCAAATTCCAATTCTTCAAAATAGTTGTGCAATTCGTAGACAATTTTGGCAAAGTACGCTCACAAAATTATGAGATGATTTGAGATGAGCTGAGCCTTAATTTATAGAAATCTAGGGCTTTGGAGGTGCATGAAAGGAAGCCATAAATCACTCAAATAACTCAACTTGATTTTTGAGTTATTTTTAAATAAAGATAATTTAATTCACAAAAACATGCAAATCATGCAAAAATAACTTTTTAACTCAAATTAGAAGTTTAGATCAACTTTAAAACTCAAAAATGATGTTGAGTTCCAAATAGTCAATAACTTGCATTGATTTTCTGATTTGGAGTTTAACTGCTCTTTGATTGTGCACATGGATAATTATGAATTGATAAATAAATAAAGTGATTTATCCTCAACTTAACTAATTTTTGAAATAAAACAATTGATTTATGGGTTAATCAATCATTTAATCAAATTTTTATTCAAAAACAATATTATTAAAAATTGACAACTTGCTTTAATTAATTAAATAAGAATTTAATCACTCATTCATAGGATTTTGGATTTATTATCAAAATTAAATAATAATACTTAGGAATAAATACAATTAAATTCATTTAAACAATTAAGTGGCAGAATTAAATCTAATTAATTAAATATTGAGAATATTCAATTAATCAAACTTTAGGATAAATTGGATTTATTGCCAAATAATCATTAAATTAAAGATAATTATGATAATTAGGAATATTACTAGGAATATTCCCCGATGCAGAATTTAAGATAATCAATTTAGGACTCGATAATGTTTAGATGTGCCTTAGGTTAGGACTTCGATGTCAATTTCATTTGATGTGTTGATATAGGAGGTTAATGAACCTATAGCCCATTTTTTGGGGTATTACAGAAGTGATATATTGATCAGAAAGATTTGTATGAGTTGAATATTGATCTATAAACTACAATTAAAGTTGTATCAAGGCAAATCATCTACTGTTACATATTTAACCATTCTACACAGTCAAATCTCTTAACCGAGTGGACTAAGAAAGTCTTTTTATGTTTCATTCATAGAGTGAACATTGTTATCCTGTCAACCCCAGAGTGACTATTGGTTGGACGATAACTTCTAGTCTAAAATCCTCTAACAAGGTCACACCTAATAGTGTGTTTGTAACCTTTAACAGGGTTGGGTCTTCACCGACCTCACTTCAGAAGAGTGAACATTTTTGGGTTGTCGGTCCCAGGTGGTTTTTCCCTTCACATGGTTTCCATGTTAAATCTCATGTTATGTGTTGATTGTGATATTTGTTTGTTATCATACTTTGCATATTGCATGTTAGATTTGATCGGTAACTACTATAAGTTTTAGAGTGATAATCAATAAAAGCACAGATAGTGAAAGTACTTTATGTTTACTAAGTAGAAGAAGTTGAAGAATTTGTTTTGGATTATACATTTTGTTTTGGGACACTGGATAACTGATTCACCCCCCTCTCAGTTATTCTAACAATTGGTATCAGAGCTGTGGTTTCTTAGAACATAGTTTTAAGGACTCCAACACAAAGATCTCAAGGTGTATAAGAGGGAAGTGCCAAAGCTGAACAAAGAGAACTTCACAGTATGGCAAAGTCGAATGAAGTTGCACATATCTAGAATTGGGAATTCTACACTAGAACTAATGCAAAATGGCTACATTGAACCGACACCTGGTCCCTTAACCCTAGATCAACTGAAAGACATGCATGAACACAATATTACTATGATGGAACTTGCTGCTGCCTATACCGATGCCGAATTTGAAGACATTAAGGGATGCACTACTACCAAAGCCATGTGGGATAAATTGACTCTAATATACAGTGGAGATTTGAATGTTAAAATAGCCAGAGTAGAAAGCCTAAGAGGTCAATTTGATGATATGAAGATGAAAGAAGGTGAGAACATTGTGCAATAATCAAATAGACTAAAAGAGGTAGTACATGCTATTAGATCATCAGATGGAATTATTGAGGATGAAATAGTGATAAGCAAGATTCTCAGAACTTTACTGCCAGTTTATGCTATCAGGATCTCTGCAATTCATGAAACTAGAGCTACATCCAACCTTACTCTTGACACACTGATTGGTAAGCTTACAACCTTTGAATTGAATAACTTTGACAACAGTGTTGTAGCTTCTATTGAATCTGCTTTTATGTCTTCTTTGAAGATTGGTAAATCTAGTAGCAGGAATAATAAGAATAATGATAGTGATACTGATACTGATGATGAACTTGATGAGCTTGAAGCTCTTATGGCTAGAAGATTACCCAAAGGTAAAGGAAGGTATAGAGGTAAGCTACCTTTGGCATGCTTTAATTGTAAAGAAGTTGTCCACATCACTGCTAGATGTCCAAATAAGAAAGATGATGATAGATCCAAAGACCAATCTGAAGGAAGCTATGGGAGAAGAGTCAGTAGAGGTTACCAACACAACAACAGAGATAACCGAGATAGCTATGACAAAGGGAAAAAGGTATCTTACATAGCCGAAGATATTGAATTTGAATCTGATACTGATGATGATATAGAAGTAGTATTTGTTGCTATGAAAGATGACTCAGAGGAAGAAGAGAAACATGAAGAAACAACACTGATCTCTAAAGTAAGAAGAAATGATACATGGATCATAGACAGTGGTTGTACACATCATATGACCAGTGATGTAGAGAAATTTGACCTACTTGATGAATACGATGGAGGATCTGTTAGGATGGGAAATGATGCACCCTATATGGTAAGAGGTAAAGGCTCACTGATGATTAATGATAGAATAAAATGTGAAAATACATACTGGGTAGATGGATTGAACTATAATTTGTTAAGTGTGGCACAGCTGAATAATTTAGGCCACTGACTTGCTTTTGAGAGCAAAAAAGTAAAAATCTATGATGATGGAGGAAGACTTGTCGGAACTAGTACACAATCCAGAGGTAATCTATTTTATCTTGATATTGATCAGTCTTCTTGTTTATTAATGAAGGATGAAGATGCATGGTTGTGGCATAAAAGGTTATGCCATGTGAACTTTGATAACATGATCAAGATTAGTACGAAGAAAAGAGTTAGAGGGTTGCCTAACTTGTCAAAACCTGATCATGCTATGTGTCATGAATGTCAGAAAGGTTAGATGACTAAGTCTAGTTTTAAAAGCAAAGAATACTCAACAAAGAAGTTACTTGATTTGGTTCATACTGACCTATGTGGTCCTATGAGAACTTAGAGTTATTATGGTGATAGATACTTTATTCTTTTTGTTGATGACTATACTAGATTGATGACAGTTATGTTCTTAAAAGAAAAATTTGAAGCATTTAAGTTGTTTAAGTGGTATATGACAAAGGTAGAAAAAGAGACTGGAAAAGAATTAAAATGTTTAAGATCTGATAGAGGAGGTGAATTTATCTCTGATGAATTTACTAATTTCTATAATGAGCATGGTATCAAAAGACCGGTCTCTACACCAAGAACACCTCAGCAGAATGGGATTGCTGAAAGAAGGAACAGGTCAATAATTGACTGTGCAAGAACACTAATGCTGCAAAAGAATATTTCTCAGACATACTGGAGGGAAGCTATTAGTACAACTATATATGTGCTTAACCAAGTACAACTAAAAAAGGACACCAACTGGACACCCTATGAGCTATGGTTTGGACACAAACCTACTGTAAGTTATTTCAAGATTTTTGGAAGAAAATGTTTTATTTTGAAAGATGAGAGAAGTGGGAAATTTGATTCAAAAGGCAATGAAGGAATATTCTTAGGATATTCTACTACGAGTAAAGCATACAAATGTCTAAATAAGGTTACAAATAAGATAATTGAAAGTACTAATGTCCGTGTTGATGAGTTTGATGACAAGAACACAGAGGAAAGTAGAAAGGAACTAGAAGACTATGGTAGATTCACTTACATTAAACATCTTGATTATCTACCCAAGTCGCAACCTATGATAACCGGTCAACAGGAAAATAACCCCGAGGAATAGGAAAGGGAAACTGACAAACAAGATGAAGCTAACAAGCAAGCACATGAACCTGAATAGGATGAACAAGAAAGAAGAAACTGAGTACTGGCTAGTTTTGTCAAGAGACATCATCCTGAGACATAAATTATTGGAGACAGACAAGAAGCAAAGCAAGACAAGGTACATGTCTAGTTTGTGAATTTGAATAAAAAAATGTGAAAGTTGCATTAGAGAATGAAGAATGGGTTAATGCAATGAAAGAGGAAATAGAAAAAATAGAGAAGAACAAAACCTGGTCCTTAGTACCCTAACCTAAAGATAAGAATGTTATCGGTACTAAGTGGATATTCGGGAACAAACTGAATGAAAATGGTGAGGTGACAAGAAATAAAGCTAGATTGGTATGCAAGGGATATGCACACGAAGAAGGCATTGATTATGGTGAGACATTTGCACCTATTGCTAGATTGGAAGGAGTTAGAATGCTACTTGCATATGCTGCACACAAGAAATTTAAAGTTTATCAAATGGATGTGAAGTCAGCATTTCTAAATGGTATACTTGAAGAAGAGGTCTACATAGAACAACCTGAAGGATTCGTTGATCCAGACAACAAAGACATGGTATGTATATTACATAAAGCTTTATATGGTTTGAAGTAAGCACCAAGAGCCTGGTATGAAAGGCTACATACTTGTTAAGTATTGGATTTGTTAGAACTAGTGAGAACAACAATTTGTACATGAAAGGTGATACTGATGACACTATTATTATTGTTGAGATATTTGTTGATGATATTATTTTTGGAGGTCAAGATCATGTATGAAATTTTTTGCTAATGAAATGAGAAAAGAGTTTGAGATGTCTATGTTCAGAGAGATTAAATTCTTTCTAGGACTACAAGTGATTCAATAGAATGATGGAATATTCATCTCACAATCTAAATACATAAAGGAAGTTTTGAAGACATTTGGCATGGAAGATGTTAAACCTGTGGGAACACTGATGGCTACTGGATATAAATTGACAAAGGAAGATGAAACTACAGAGGTAAACCAGACACTTTATCGATCCATGATTGGTAAGCTAATGTATGTAGTTCATAGTAGAACAGATATAGCACATGTTGTGGGAATTGTTGCTAGATTTTCTGCTAACCCTAGAGAATCACACATGATTTCTACTAAAAGAATCTTAAGATACCTAAAAAAGATAGAGGATTATGGATTATGGTATCCTAAGGAAGGTAAGTTTGAACTGAAGGTCTATACCGATGCTGATTGGGCTGGAAATGTGGATGACAGAAAAAGCACTACCGGAGGAGCATTCTTCTTTGGTGAAAGACTTGTAACCTGGACAAGTAAAAAGCAGGCTTGTATTTCTCAATCTACAGCTGAAGCATAGTATGTTTTTGCTACTACTAATTGCTCAAACATTGCATATATCAAGCAAGTGTTGGAAGGAATGAATGAGGTAATCACTGACCCGATGATTATATACTGTGACAACACCAGTGCTATTAACATTTCAAAGAATCCAGTGATGCACTCTAAGACAAAGCATATATCAATTAAGTATCACTACTTAAGAGAACAAGTGCAAGAGAAGCAAGTGAAGTTAGAATTTGTTACATCTAAAGAATAACTTATAGATATGTTTACAAAGCCTCTACCGAAGGACACATTTGAATACTTGAGGACTAGACTTGGGGTCCGTCCCCTGTCTATCGGTCACTAATGTGATCTGGATGTTGCATCAGCTTAAAATTATTAGAAGATCACACATGTTGATGCAGCATCGTTCACAATTTGGATAATGTTCAAGGTTGTGATTAAGTTTGAAGAACTGAAATAGATTGGTATATCAGTATACAAAGATATAGAGACTGTATTGGACAACAAAGGGTTACTTAGCTACTATAGAGCTGATTATTTATTTGTTGCTTTGGCAAAGGGAGAGATAAATAATATGAAAGAAAAGTTAAACATGCACTGATGAGAACTCTCTAAGGGAGAGATAATCTAAAAGAAATAGAACATTGAAGATCAGTTACAGAGAATAGAAGTAGGAACTTGAGTGCTAAAAAGATCATATCTACAGAATGACAAAGCTATATTTTATAATGTTGTTTAGTAACATAGTGATTAAACATATTAAACTAGGGATAGCTTGTACAACATTTGTTCACAGAGTTGTAAAATACATGTTTGGTATGTGTATGGTACCCTTATATTACTTGAGTTGCCATCAATGCCAAAGGGAGAGATTGATGAACTACAACTGATTTAGAACTTGAATGAAGAATCTGTGATTAAAGATCATTGAGGAGTTGCTGATTAGATATGCAAGATGATTAAATCAGTATTATGTTGTCATTGATGTCAACTAGCTTGACAATACTTATCTTGTAAGTTACTATACCGAAACATCTAAAGAAAGGTGAAAGAGATGAAGAATAGAAGTATCTACATGAGGAAGATGTATATGTCAGATGAGGATAAGGAATACACTAAGTAACTTGTTGATGAGTCTATGACTTGATGAAATTGACTTTATTATGTTGCATTCATCTATGATGAAGAATAGAGCTGAAAGACACAAAGCAGTGTTGTCGGTAAATGAAGCATTCCAATATACACCGACAAAGTGTAGTGTATACTGAGTGTAGTGTTAACTAAGCTTGTGTTCACTGATGCATTTCTTTGTTAACTGAGCAGAACAGAAAGGAATTAAATGATTAGTTTAGCTGATAGATTGATGAGCTAGAAAGTGTATGAAATCTAGGTAACAGATAAGGTTTGTTATGAAGATCAACGGCTAACATAATTCAAGGAAGATCTAATGGAGCAGATTGAAACATGTTACTAACACATCATTCGAAGAAGGTTAAAGTGGAAAAATCAATGAATGAGATTAAGCGGCAAAATCTGATGGATAAAAAGAATATGATTTACTCGTCTATATATATAAGAGACATTGGTTTCATTATTGAAACTATGCTGGAGGAAGAAGATATTGCAGAACTATCACGTGAACAAGTTTTCATGCATTCTAATCATACTGGTTAGTGAGAACTAAACTGCAGAACAATTACCAAGCTATAGAGAGTAATTATCGATGGATAGTAAGTTGATATAGTGTCGAATCTAAAGTGATATATTGATCAGAAAGATTTGTATGAGTTGAATATTGATCTATAAACTACAATTGAAGTTGTATCAAGGTAGATCATCTACTGTTACATATTTAACCATTGTACATAGTCAAATCTCTTAACCAAGTGTACTAAGAAAGTCTTTTTATGTTTCATTCATAGAGTGAACATTGTTATCTTGTCAAGCCCAGAGTGACTATTGGTTGGACAATAACTTCTAGTCTAAAATCATCTAACAAGATCACACCTAATAGTGTGTTTGTAACCTTTAACAGGGTTGGGTCTTCATCGACCTCACTTTAGAAGAGTGAACATTTTTGGGTTGCCGGTCCTAGGTGGTTTTTCCCTTCACAAGGTTTCCACATTAAATCTCTTGTGTTATGTGTTGATTGTGATATTTGTTTGTTATCATACTTTGCATATTGCATGTTAGATTTGATCGGTAACTACTATAAGTTTTAGACTGATAATTGGTAAAAGCACAGACAATGAAAGTACTTTATGTTTACCGAGTAGTAGAAGTTGAAGAATTTGTTTTGGATTATACATTTTGTTTTTGGACACTAGATAACTGATTCATCCCCCTCTTAGTTATTCTAACAATACACATCATTTGGAAAGTTGGAATTGTGGATAGAATAGATTTGATAATTATTTCTTTACCAGCACTGGAGAGCCACTTTCCTTTCCAAGAATCATCTTTTTGTCTATATTGTTTAGGGTTCTATCCCAAAGATTTGTAGATCTATTGTCTTTGTCTAGGGGAAGTCCTAAATATTTACAAGGCAACTTACCTCTGTTAAATTCTAGAATACCACATATGTTTCTCTAGATACTTTTTGTAGTGTTAAAGAAGTAAATTTATAACTTACCTTTATTAATATTCTACCCCGAAGCTCTGGAATAAAGATCTAGAATATTTTTAATAAACTTGGCTTCTAAAATTATGGCTTTCCCAAAAAGAAGATTGTCATCCACAAATTGTTGGTGAGTGCAGGCATCTACTCCTTCAGTGATTTTGATACCAGTTATCTTATTCTCATTTTTAGCTAGCTTTAGAGTTCTGCCCAGAGCTTTAGCCATAATAATGAAAAGAAAGGGGGATAAGGGATCGCCTTGTCTTATTCCTTGAGAGATATTAAAAAAACCAACAAGGGAGCCATTTAATAAAATCGACATTTTAGGGCTAGATATGCATTCAAAAATTAGGTTGATCCACTATTTTGAAAAGCCAAAGGATTCTAGGCATTTACATAGAAATCTCCAATCTACCTTATCATATGCTTTCTTGATATCTAATTTAATAAGCATACTCGAGAAGTGGTTATGTTGAATAGTGTGAATAGCCTCTTGTGCTATCATCACCCCATCGATAACTGATCTACCCAGAATGAAACTAGATTGTTCTTTTGAGATGATGAAGGGGAGAAGCTTTTTCAACCTATTTGCTATAATTTTGGTGAGAAGTTTATATATCGTATTACAAAGGGATATAGGTCTATAATCCTCAAAGCTCTCAGGATTGGAGTTTTTTAGGATTAAAGCTAGAAAAGTGTTATTTATTTCTTGAAGAATTGTGCATGAGTTCCTCATGCCTTCAAGAGCTGCAACAAGTTCATCTCCAATAAAGTTCCAGCAATGAAGAAAAAAGAAAGTTGGAAATCCATCCGAACTAGGGGATTTATCTGGATGAATATGTTTCAGACTGGTTTCTGCTTCATCCTTAGTTATTTTTGCATTGAGCATATGATTTTGTTCTTTGGTTATAATTTTTGGAATATTATTCAAAGCTTCCTCCTGAGCTAGTCTGCCGGCTCCATTAAGGTTGTTAAGCAAAGAATCGAAGTAAGCTACGACCTCTACTGCAATAGCCTCAGGTTCTGTTACTAGGGATCCATCTGCTTTCTTGATTTTAGTGATTCGATTAAAATTTTGTTTGGCCTTAGAACTGATATGGAAAATTTGGTATTCCTATCTCCTTTAGCTAACCATGTATCTCGAGATCTCTACTTCCAAAATGATTCTTCTTTGGCTAGAATATCTTCATAATTATGTAATATTTCTTTCTCTTTAATATAAGTTTCTGAGTTCATACCATTGCTAATAATTTTCTCATTGAGATCTGTAATTTCCATCGCAAGCTATATTTTGGTACTAAAGATGTTCCCAAAATGAACCTTGTTCCATTCAATAAGCCAGAGTTTGACATACTTGAGTTTTGAATTTAAAATAAAGGTCTTGGAACCTTTGAAACTCTTTTTCTTCCACCATTCCTTAATCTTAAGAAAACATTGCTCATCTTTTAACCACATCTTTTCAAATTTGAATGGATTCTTTTTAGGTACTAAATCTTCTTCTAGGTTAAGGCTTATTGGAAAATGGTTTGATCTTGAGAGAGCAACAATACTAGATTTAATGTTTCTATTGAAATTGGCTAGATTATCTATATAAAAGAATCTATCCAATTTTTCTGAAATACATTCAGTGTCTATTCTTTTGTTGGACCAAGTAAACTTACCATTGTCTAATGGGATATCTATACCATTAATAGATTGAATCAATTCTTTGAATTTAGTTGTTGTTTGGGTTAATTTTGTTGAGCCTCCTTGCTTCTCATTAATGTCCAGGATAACATTGAAATCCCCTCCTATGAAAAGATTCTGAATAGGTTGATTGTTAATAAAATTCTTGATTTCACTCCACATAGTCCTTTTATCATGAAGGAAAGCTGGTCCATAAAAGTTTATAATGGTAAACTCCAGATTATTATTAAGATTTTTAATATTTTCTACTAACTAATGTGATTTGGAAGTTAGGAGTTCTAGAGAAATAAACCTAGGATTCCAGATAAAGGCTAAACCACCTGAAGCTCCTTTTGAATCCACCCCTTTAACTTCCCAATTACCTAATTTCTTACTTAAATAATCATAACCTTCTTGGCATAATTTGGTTTCCTAAATTAAATACAGAGGTGCCTCTAAAGAGGATAAAGTTCTCTTTAGAAGACATTGTTTGTTAGGGTCATTCAAACCCCTAACGTTCCAAGAAATGATTTTCATTTCACCTTGGGAAGGTCCTTCCCCTTCCCTACATTCAGAGTTGATGTGATTTTCACTTGTCCTAAAGCCAAACCATCTATCATCCTTAGTTTAGAAAGAGACTTCCTACCTCTTTTGATAGAGTGTTTAGGGTAATTTGGAGATGTTTTTTCACTAACGGATGAAGCTAAGCCTAGTTTCCCTTTTTGTTTTGATTCTGGTTCCAAGGGCATAGGATTAAATTCTTCAATTTCATATTGACTAATTGAATCTATGTATTTGAGTAATAAAATGTCCTCAGTGTCTTCATTAAGACCTAAGAAGTCATTGATATCTTCTAATTCTACATCTTTTGAGTTATCAGAATTTAGATTATCAGGCCCTTCTTTATTAATATGAATAGGATTCTAAATTGGATTCTCATTCTCCTCTAACCAAGATTCCTCCCAAGAATATTGATTTATTGTATCTAGATTAGACTTGATATGCCAAGGAAAAGATTTAGATATAGGTAATGCCCTAATAGGGGATTCCACTACAAATTTAGAGATATTAGACATGGATATCACATTATCCTTCATTAATTCATTAATAAGTATACTCTTCCTTCTGTTAGTTTCTTCAATATCGCTAGTTTCATCATCAGAAAGTAGTGAGAAGTCAACAGGGCTAATTTCCTTGACTATTTTTGATATTGGATCCAAATTGTTAGCTGAGATCAGAGCATTACTGGAGTTTGAATTTTTCTCTATCTCCTATTTTGAGATAATATGCTCCTCTAGTATAGTTACCTTCATGGAATCATTCACCTTAACTTTATCTCAGGATTTCGGTAATAATAATTTCTGGTTGCACTCATTCTTGCTAAGGGATATAGAGTTTGTCTTTGATGAGGCACTCTTACTCTTGCTCCTCTCCTCTGACTTATCTAGTGGAGGGGAAACCTCTAAAAAACAAAAGCCTCCTGAAACCTGGTTAAAGGAGATTTTAGGAATAGGTTCGGAGGAGGGAGGAACATAGGGAAGCTCACCAATTTCCCCTTCCTCAAGAATTAAGGGAGGATTACTTGAATTAGATTTATTTTAATTTTTAGCCAATGGGCATTTTCCATCAGAATTCTTAACATCTTTATTAATGGTGTTGTTATTTAAAAAAGAGGTTGAAAATCCTCCCTCTAAGCAGCCCTGATCTTCATCATTATTCACAAAATCCCCTTCTATTATTTTAGGGTAAATATAGGCTACCCCTATGTCACAGTGCACTTCTAAAGAATAATTGAGAGAATCATTAAGTTTCATTCTTACTATAATAATTTTCTCTATACTATTATTGTCTAAATCTATAAACCCTACGAATTTCCCTAAACCATTTCCTATTGCTCTAAGAGAATCGACATCCGAAAGTTCAATAGAAAGATTAATAAGTTTTATTTCTTTTTCAACCATGAAATTTTTTAATATTAGAGGATCAAAAAAGGGAGTCCAATCTAGGGTATGAAAGTCAATATCTCTGAATTTTGGAAGACCTTTTGAGAGAATTTTCTCTTTCAGAGATTTACTAGAACAATCTATATACAGAAACTTGTGCTGAAGGATAGTGATACATACCTTATTATCTAATTGATTTTTTAGCCAAGTCGCTATTTTGTCCATTAAGGCCCCTATACCTATACATCTGCAAAATAAACCAAATTTCGTACACAACCTTTGTATGCTACTTACTGAGTTGTTTTTAATAACTAATGATTTCTAGTTAGGAATAATCGTCAGAGAAAGAATTACATTCTTCTGTACTTTTAATTTAGTAGAATTTCTTCTGTGGGGAGGAGATTATACCTTATTAGAAGGAGGGTCAAAGCTTAAATTACCGATAGAAGAAGGTCAGGTAGAGATTTCCCCTGAGCTTTGATGATGGGCCTTCGACGAATCATGAGGCAAGGATCTAATATTTCGTCGGTGAGGAGGAGAGTAGATAGTTGGCTGCTACAAGGTAGATCATTCTTCAATATGGGAAGATGAGTGCTTACTTCATGGAGAAACCTTAGATGCAACTTTATGGGAAGGAGTGAAAAGTGCCACAAATCTATTCGATGTAGCCAAGGAGAAGGAATGTTCTAGGGTTTTCCTAGGTTGCCTTCGAGGACCAGAGACATGTTTCCATTCTCCAGATGATGCAACCTAATGATCAGTAGGCCTTACTAAATTATTCCTAAGATTTTTATTGAGAAGGGCATATTTCATTTTTGCAAAGATCTCAATCTGTTTATCCAAAGAGGACACCGAAATGATTTTTGACCGATAGCGAAAAGCAAAACAAAAAGGTAGAGCCATTTCTATTATTTTTTTGTTCTCAAGTAATTCTACGTCATTAATATTACTTCTTTCTTATTATTGCATTTATGTAATAATTAAATCAATTTTTCACTCATAATTAAATAAATGATATTTATTTAATTGCAAGTAATCATGTCTCCCATAAATAAATAACTATTTATTTATAAATATCTCCACATGTGCAAGTAAATAAATTATTTCATTTATTTAATCATATTTATCCCTCCAAAGCTGACTAATACTAACATTCACTTCGCTAATCAATCACAAAATCCTAACTATTCAATCAACTTCCAAACTCTACAATTCTCTCTCTTAACCAATCAATCTATTCAATATTCTATTCCACCTCATCAATTAAGTCTTTAATCAAATTAATCAACTCTTAATCTATTTGGCTGATAGACCAATCTATCTTGATAAACAAAGAAATCAATTGAGTTGAACTCCTACTCACTCTGAGTTCAACTCCTCAATCACATTCAATCAACCCATCAATCAAGGAATCCTAATTGAAACCCCCCAAAATTCTTATAAATAGAGAGCTAATTCTCTTATTCAAGGAACCACTTTTATGATTTGAATTCTTATGATGGCATGATCTTGAGCTTATTACTGAGAGCCCAACATTGTATGAAGAAGGAGAACAACAAAGGAGGAATTATGGGTTTGCATATGATTTTGTGTTATTTGATTTCAATATCTTGATTTGTGTATGCATTTCTCTTATTTCCTTTCCTCTTATGATATTGGGAATACTAATTGCCTAACAATCTCTTTGTGGTTGAGATTTCAGTTTTATTGCAGGTTTCTACATATTCTTATTACCCAATTTCACTAACTACTATTTTTAGACATCATTATCAGAAACAAAGCCTACTTTATTACAATGATGAAATTTTGCAGTCCCATCAACAAATCAAGCTCACAAACATGATCCATAATAAATGTTTCAACCCATATTAATGGGTACACCATTGCTACATATACCGATTATAGTTGCTCTTTATTGGAGCACATGATTGCCCAAACTTGTGATCTATGGTATTCCACCACTAAATCACATATTATTTTGGTTTGAGACTAAAGCTACATTATATTATTGATTTTCACACTTTTAGTGTGTTGGTGTGTTTTAAGTGTTGTGTCAAGTAAGTCTTTCTCCTAGGTTCTAAACACACATGTTACTTAAGTTTACTTAGGTACCACATAGGAACATTCCCACTTTTAGTGGTGTTATCATATTATCACTTTTCCACCTTTAGTGGAATTATCACTTTTTCACCTTTAGAGGGTGATACACTTTTAGTGGGTGTGTTGTGCAAGAACTTTTCCACCTTGGAGCATGATCCACCTTTAGTGGACAATTGAAACTTTCACTTCTCCACCCTTGGATGGTGATCCACCTTTAGTGAACATGTCACATTGTCACTTTCCCACCTTGGATGAGTGATAAGTTATTATTTTATGTATCATGTTAGAATATTAAGACACTTTCCATAATGTACAACCTGAGTTGGCCTAGTGGTGGAGAACTCATTCTCTTGAAAGAGAGTTCACAAGTTCAAATCCCACAAGATGGTAGGGTATATATGCCTCATTTGTAGAATAGTTAGGTGCCTCCCACAAGGAGTGTGGGGTAATCCCATATTTTTGTCACCATATGTAGACCCAAAAACATATGGATGGTATCATGGACTATAAAAGGACCTTTCCTTTCCTTTTCCTATTTCTCACCTTGGCCTACTTAACCAAGGGGTCTCCTTTGTAATAATTTATTTGATTAATTAATTCTATTTCATAATTGATATAATAGCATTATTCTTCATTGTTGATCTCTTTTGTGCTTTCTTGGAGTGCCTTGATCTTGGGTGGATTTAATATTTTTCCAATCTTGCATGGTATAGAGTTTTCTATACCCAACTCTAGCATGGTGGTATTCAGTTTTATTTTCAGAATGGTTTATCATTAATTGCTTCCATCTCCATTAATTAAATATTTTTGAGGTTAGAGAGAGAGAGAGAGAGACCCTCGTGGGTTGGTGTCCCTTAGTATTTGTGCATTGTTTGGATGAAAAATAAAAATTGACCAAAGGAGAAGCCCTTTGAGAGGTATCATCATACCCTTTAGCACCATCAATACAATTTCTTAGCTATGGCATATTGTGATCACCCTTTGGTCCTAGAGAAAGCTCCTCACTCATTGCCTAAAAATTCTTATGGGTATCATGTATTGGAGAAGAACCCTTAGGAGAAATCATGACAATGTAATGTTTGAGAGAAGCATCTTTTCATCAAGAGGCCTCATGTTTTGATTTAGATTTGTCATTGGAACAATCTATTGCAACATGTCCAATCTTGTAGCATCTTTCGCACCTAAATGATAAACCTTCATATTCTAAAGGTTACATCCAATGGTGACCATTTGCATTCAAGATTATTTCTATCGACGGGTCCTTAGAAGTGTCTAATTGTACCAAATTCCTAGAAAAGGCACTATGAATGAAATCTCTTGAATTATCACATGTAAATATAAATTTACCAATAGAGTTTTCAATAGCTAGAAAATATGATTCAAACCAATAATCAAGGGGGAGATTTGGGATGCAAACCCACATTAACATAACTACAAATGACTCATTAGCTAGAACAAAGTTTGGATGCCAATATTTTAACATCAACATAAATTCTCCCCACATCTACATGTAGTTAAGAATGGAACTTTTTTGTTTCTTGTTGTCAAACACCATACTAAAAAAAAATCTCTTATACACTGATAAATCTCTAACTTTTCCTCCATTATGGGAAGCCACAATTTTGAAATCCATGCATGGAGTTCTAGAAGGGCAAGCCAAAATGATTAAAACTACCAACTAACCCATTTTTTGCATAAAATTCTTTATTTTCACGTAGCTTTTTAATAAAATGACATCAAAATCTAATTTTAGGGATTTATCAAAATAGTGTACAACTCACTTATTGATTGTACATGTAGCATCTTAATGTGTATCCCTATACAATTTCATGCTCACCTCAATATCATTTTAGCATTTCTAACCTCCCATCCACGATCATGCTTGATTTTTCTCACACTGGCTCAAATACAAACATCTCCACTATATTTTAGACCTCTAGTCCTTGACCCCACTCAAGTTGAGAGTGTAAGAAAGTAAGTAGCATAACAAATTCCTACACTAACCTTGAGAGGAGGGTAATGTAAAACCTTCCTCAGATCTTTGCAACTATTACAAAAACTTAATAAAAATAGCATAAGTAACATGCATAACACAACATGATGATTTACATGGGAAAACCCTTTCAAGAGTAAAACCCCATAGTCCAAAAGTCATTCAATTAATAACATATTGTAATATAATTACAAAGAAAGCTTCTTACAAGAGTATCACCAACTAGAGATCCAAAGGTAACCAAATAGCTATAAGACTCTTCACACACCCTTCATCTCACACACCTAATATATAAGAGGTACAATAAATGAAATTGTTAAACAATATTACAAAACCATAGGCTAAAAACCACTTATAAAGTGGTACCAATATTATCTCCAATCAAAGATTCATTATTATGTATCAAAATACACGAGTCAACACATGTAACTCTCTTTTACAACTCATTTATGTGTTCAATACATTTTTACAATTCCTATTTTAGGAAACTCAACTTCTAGAGCCCATAAAATCAAGTTTTTGATTAACAAACCATTTGAAGCATTGAAAATCTCATGACATGCTCTACCACCTTATAACCTACTACACTAGTTACACACATTTTTGGGCTATTTTGGAGTTTCTAAAGCCTTCAAAATTGAATTCATAAAATTTATTTGGCAACTTCAAAAACAAAAACTTTAATATCTTCAAAATTAGACATGATATTTAAACAAAAAAGATTATCAGCATGCTTATCTAGCCCAGTCAAAGCTTTGGGGAAAGAATAGGGAAAATCCATGCTCAAATGATAACTTACTAAAAATAGTAACCATATGTAAATGCAAGGTTGAGACACATTATCCTAATTTCAATCTCCCACTTGGTGAACACCTTACAAGATAAAAGGGAGATCTACACCATGGTTTAATTATTAGGGGCCATGAGGCCCATAGCCTCCAAACATCATCTAAACTTCTCTATGCTCACAACCTTATTTAATGAATCTACAACATTCATTAATTTTTTTTTATCTTAGCCAACTTCACCCTTTCTATCCATGATCATATCTATGAAAAAATGATATTGAACATTAATATACTTGGTCTTGGCATGATTGTTGAGTTCTTCGTTAGGAAGATTACACTCTAACTGTCACAATAATGTTACTACCTCTTGTTTTATTTCAATAATTGAACATAATCTCTTAAGACAAATGGATTATTTCTAAGCATATGTAGTTATCATATACTCAGCTTCATTAGTGGGCAAAGCAACTATAGCCTTTGCTTTCTCATCCAACTGATTACACCACCAAATAATGTCAATACATAAGCACTAGTGATTCTTTTTCTATCAATATCACCTTTCCAATATAAATCCACATAACAATAAATATGAAGGGAAAAATAAATGTCATTCTTTTTGCAACTGAAGCAAGACATTGGTTAAGGCAGGTGTTATAATTTTCAACATTCAGCCCTTGCAGTATCGTGAAAGTGATATAAATGGCCTTTACATATGGCCATTGAATTTGCATGCAAAATTTCCACTAACTCTAAATCATGGGTTGGGTAATTCATCTTATGATCCTTGAGCTTTTAGGACTCATATGAAATCTTGTCCCTCCTACATAAGAACTACTCCAATGCCCTTAAAAAATGCATCAGTGCACACCACAAAATTCTTAAGAGTTGTCTCTTATCACATTACCGTGATAACATAAAGGATACTCTAAGGTGCCCTTCAAACATCTAAAGACTCTTTTATTACAACCCAATGAACTCTACAAAGATTAAAGATATATGTAGAAATAACACCCACTACTTGGGCAAGCCAAGTCTATTAAAAACCATATCATACATAAAACCTCCATCTGCACTCTACTAAGGTGTTATGTTCATGTCTTCCATCACTGAAGACAATCTAAAATAGACAACTTTGTTCCATTTTTAAAAAGAACACATAATGGTGTATAATCCTACATATCAAACCTCTGTAAAAATAAGTTCACATACTTACTCTAGCCAAGCCATAGTTTTTTTGTGTTAGAGTAATAAAGTGTTTGTACTTATTAATTAAATCATATTGATTTAATTATTAAGTCGCTTATTATCTCTTTTTGCTTAAACTAAACTTTAAGCATATAATAATTAATTACTTTATTAATTATTATCATGCAACCTGGGTTTTATCTTTTTAGGGTTTCAGATCTCCTCTTATAACGATTAATCTCCTCTTGTTTTTATAACTTTGTAACAGATTATTCATTATTAAATTGCAACTTTTGTTTTTGCACATCAATGATTTCTCCTCTCTCGTGGATCAATGCATTCATGCCTCTCTAGCTTCTTTCTTCTCTCTCTTTTTGTGAGAGGTGTTTATGTGAAGGTGTTCTTGGGAGCTGTGGGTTGTTTTTGTACACTCAAAATGTGCACTTCTCTAAGTCATTACTTCCAAGAGAATCCATGGATTGGAAACCTTGAGAAAGTGACCTAGAGCTCCCTAGGCATGGAGTCACAAGGATATTAATAATACTCTCAGTTAGAGCTATTAAGCCTATAACCTTGCTAGTAAACCACACAATGGGAGATTCAATGAGACAAGGGCAAGAATGCCAATATCTTCAAGAATCAAGAATGAAATGCAATGCAATGCTATGCTAGAATGAACAATGAAAACTAAGCTATGAAAGGAAAGTATTACAATTCCTTGCTAATTAAGCTATGTGAGCTAAACTAGGACTTGAAAGGAAATATAAGCTAAGAAAGCATAAACACAAAGCTATGGTGCAAGAATGAAAGCTAGAATGCAAGAAGATCTCCAAAGCTCCAAAATCACCAAGAAATCCTACAACATAAGATTAGTATGAAAGAATTGGTATCCTAGAATGAGAAAAGAGCTCTTCTTTTATAAGAAATGAGAATCAAAGAATGATGGAGATTAAGAAGCAAAAGATTTAATCAAGGGTGGGCCTTGAAAGAGGAGCAATCCATGTGCACGAGTCTCCTCCAATGAGAAAAAAGTGTTGACTTTTGAGCCTCATGTGAGACAAAAAGGCCTTTTCTCCTTTTTTAAATAAAGACTTAGGATAAAATGGTTAGCCCATAGAATATGATCAAATAAATGATAGAATTAGGATTTGATCAAGAAAATTGATTTAATTTGAAAATATTGATTTAGAAAATTGATAAATTGCAAGAATGGGGCCCAAAGTCTAGGCGACCATTTTAGGGTGCATACATTTGCCCCTCTTTGACTAATGCGAGATCGATTTGGGATCACATGTAGTCAAAGAATGAAGTTGAAGTGTGAGATTGATTTGGAATGAAACTTTTGGGAAGCAAACACCACTGTATGGAAATCTTTTTTAATACTAGTTTAATTAACCTCATATGAAACAAGTGTACGACTGATGTAATATATGGCTCTTTCTTTCCCATTTTCATCAAGTTGAGCCAGTAATGCCCCAAAGGAAGATTCTGTTGCTAAAACATATAGGATGAGTGGTTTTCCTGGGATAGGAGGCATTAGAATAGGAGGATTTGCCAAGTATTGTTTGATTTGGTCCATGCTTCTTTGACAGTCCTCATTCTAGATACATTTAACTCCCTTATGCAAGTTCTTATTGAGAGGTTGAGCTCTATTTGCCAGTTGTGAAATAAACCTCCTCATTGATTGAAGACGTCCTTGAAGACTCCTCATTTGACTGATGTTTTTAGGAGGTGGCATAGCCATGATTTCTTGGACCTTTCTAGGGTCTACCTCTATTCCCTTTGCTAAAATAATGAATCCCAAAAGTTTTCCAGAGGTAACACCAAATGCACACTTTTTTGGATTTAATCTTAGTTGGAACTGTTCCATGTGATCTACAATGACTTCCAAATCACCTAAGTGTGTATCCCTTTTTTTAGATTTAGCCAAGGTGTCATCCACATAATCTTCCATATTCTTATGCATCATGTCATGGAAAATAGTTGTCATAGCTCGTTGGTATATAGCTCCTACATTTTTTAATCCAAATGGCATAACATTCTAGCAATAGGTACCCCATGCATAGGTGAATGCAGTGTTTTCCTGGTCTTCAAGAGCTATCTTGATTTGATTATACCCAGAAAAACCATCCATCAAGGAATAGATCTCATAACCCGCGGTCATGTCCACTATCATGTCTATATTTGGGAGTGGAAAATCATCCTTTGGGCATGCTCTATTGAGATCTCTAAAGTTTGTGTAGATGTGAATGGATTTATCATGTTTTGAAACTAGTACAATATTTGAAATCCATTCAGCATAAACAATAGCTCTTATGAATCCTGCACTGAGGAGTTTTTCTAATTCCGCTTTGACTAAAAGAGATATATGAGGATGCATTTTCCTCAATTTTTGTTTGACTGGTTTTACACCTGGAGCTATGGATAAGTGATGCATAATGAGATTAGTGTCAAAGCAAAATTAATCTTCTTCCTCTATAAGAACTTGGTGTATGCTTCCTTTTCTAGAGGTGACAAAGACTGAGCCAAATGCACTATCTGTGGAGCTTCATCAGTACCCAAATTGACTGATTGAGTTGGCGCAACAAGCACTGAAGATCTGTCTTGAAAATAGCTTGGGAGATGATCAAGTACCTCATCCTTAGGTGCCTCAAAGAGGTTTTCACCTTTGGATATGTCATTTATTTTTACTATTTTTGGTTTTGACACCGCCACACAGTGGTTTTCACCATCAGAACTCTTATTCTTTTTTTCTTTTCTTTTTATTTTTTGACTAAGGTACTTGATGTCTGGCTCTATCATACTTGTAGCTTGTTCACTGATGGAAGAGACTACGGGTTTGATTGCATTCAGGTAGTAGGTTATCTCATAGTCATTCTGGAATGTCAAGAGCTCAGGTTCTTGATATCTTTGGGACCAATCAATGAGATGAGGGTTAGCAAGAGGTAAGTCAATGGCAGGTTTAAGATTATGGATACGAATGGCATTATCTCTGGTGACCAAAGAGTCAAAGTCTATCAAGTATTCTCCTAATTTACCCAAATCAGGATTCATCCTATCAAGTAAAGAATCATCCACTAGGGTAACATGTGGGTTCCAGTCCTCCAATCCCACACAAGACTTGTTAGCTACCTCGGGATGAGAACTATAAGTATGGACAACATCAATGTCCATGCCTACTATGGAAGAATTAGAGAGAGACTCCCATTCATATTTGTGTGAATCCATATCTAAATCCTGACTGGGATGTTTACACCATGCATTTTTATGACACCTTGAGGTAGAGGCTCTAATGTCACCAAGGGTAACATGTTCTTTGACAGGATCTTCTATACTGGATTCATCCTATCCTAATCTTGAAACTGTTGCATGAGCAATTGGAGTGTCTGAATCTCCCCAAAGGAGATTGGTGGAAGGGACCCAATCTTCACACTGATCTTGTTGATTTGTCAAATTTGGCATGTAGTTTGATTCATCGTCACTATTCATCATAGTAAGGATAGGAGCATTTTTCTTGTTATGATTCTCAAAACCTAGGCCAACCATCTTTAGGACACCTTGAGATTCTTATCTCTTATGAAACAAGAAGAGGAGATCAAGAAAACATAGGGATATTGGCATTATAGTGCATAAAGGCTTAGACTCTTTAGGTTTAGTATTACTAAAAGTATTTGCAGCCAATTGAAGGTTAGCTTGAGTTTCTTTAAGAGGTAGCCCTTGAGGATAACTATAGGGAACTGCATGAAAATATTAGGGTGAGAAAGAGAGGACATGGATCAAGATCAGATGGCTGGAGATGGTCATGGAGATAGGTTTTTGATGATGAGGAGGATGCAACGAGATTAGTTTGCCGATAGGTGAATGCAGGATAGGACCAGCCTGCAGAGAGGGGAGAAGGGGAGGATCTTAGGGCTAGAGTGCAGGTTTTGGAGACTGAGATATAGCAGCTCAGGATTACTATTTCCATGCGAGATCAATAGTTAGCAGATGCACGAGCTGAGATAGATCAGCGGGAGAGGGCAGCACAGGCCGATGTAGCAAAGATCCAGAGAGAGGTAGCACGAGTAGCCTATTATCATGGGCTATATATAGTAGTCATCCCTATAGTATAGAGAGCACCACTCTAATCTGAGAGGGTAGACAGATCTGATGTGGTACTAGATAGAGTGAAAACACCACCTCCACCACCACCACCACATAATGGGGAGAGTCAGACTTAGGTCTAGGTTTAGATGTATAGAGTCATATCTTGGGACATCATCTAGATTTTGGATCCCACATTGTACTTTGTATCATGACACACATATATATATGTATGAGATTTACTAGATTTGTGATGTATCTTGTGTATTTGTCCCACTTGTGATGGATGTTTCAATTTTATTGTCTTGTTATATTGCTCAAATGTATGCTTAGAAATGTTTATAAATGCTTATGTATAATCTCTCTCATGGATGTATGTTTAGTTCTCATGTGATGATATAGAATCATGTTTCTAGAAATGATCTCTTTGATATAGATATGATGATAAGATTAACCCCTTGTGATGATAGGAAATGGATGTGATGTGAAAGACAAGGAGTGAAAGACATGATCGAGGAGAAATGAAAGGTGATCGCAGTTGACTGACAAGTCCGTGAAAGATGAAAGGAGAGCTCTCTCCATATGCAAGATGCAAAACTAAACTAACATGAACCTAAAAATGCAAGCTACTATGAAACATGGTTTACTTGCAAGGTTAGAAAGCCATTAGACTCTAATATTCATCATCGAGCGTTATTGGTAGCGTCACAAGATCATACAATACACACTAGTATAACTATGTGAATCTGAATATGATCTATATTAGATAGGTATGTGGGAATCCCATCTAAGCATCAAAGACATATAGGTCAAGATGACTAGTGTAGTGAGGTTTCCTAAGTTTGGTATAGCAAGATTATGCTCGCATCGAGACACAAGAAAGTCAAGATGACTACAAACATGCACTTGCAAAAAATAGTCAAGGATAATACCTTGTAGATCCTAGGGTCAAGCAGAACAATCATGAATGCTCATGATAGTTAAAATCAACAAAATATACCCACAAGTAGAAAAAGGAATAAAACATGTCCTCGTGCCCCCAGTCTTCTAGCTCGGCATCATCAAAAACTATTAGGGAGAGAACACTTAGCAAAGAAATCATCATAGACAACACACAAAGAAATAAAGTCAAACAAGTCTCAGCGAGTCAAGTGTTTAAGTGCGTGTGTGTAGGTCATAGAGTCAAACTTTGAGTATCGCATCTGCCAATGGAAAATATCATATCATGGTAGACTATGGGTAGCATATCTGATAAGTGTTGAGAAACACTTGATGCTAGGAAAGTGTTGAAAAACATAGTTGGGGTGGTGTTGAAAAACACCATTTGCAAGGTGTCCTAAAGACTAACACATCCAAGAGACCAAAGCTAACATAGTTATGCCCCCTAGACAAAGACAAAGACCAATTCCAAACCAAGGCAACAAGGACAAGGCATGATGGAGAAAGGCTAAGTGTCAAGGACATGTGCTAAGAAACAAGGGTGCAAATGCCTCAAGTAGCACTTGTTTACAAGTTTTCACCACTTGATAGATTTTTTGATTTTTTAAATTTTTTTGTATTTTTGCTACCAAGGTGCCCGTTTCTAGGTTTTCACCAAGGCACTTTTTCTATTTTTTTCAATTTTTTGTAGTTTTTTGATTTTTTTGTATTTTTTCAAGACTTTATATGCTTTTTAGGATTTTTTCAACATCATATATGAATTTTTTTTAGAATTTTTTCAGGATCAATAAACATGTACAAAGGATGCCCCCAAACATAATGGGCATCAAACTCCCAAGCAAGATCACATCGTGCAGTCCCAATGTCTAGCAAGGTGGAGAACAAGAGGGATTAGCAAGCTGGTGGAAGAGATGGAAGACAAGAGAATGAAGGAGAATGAAGGAGAATTAAGGGAAGAAATCCTCAAGGGAAAACTCCTCAAGAGTACCCAAGCTAGGGAAAAATTGTCATGTAAATCACATTTGGACAAGCAATGAAAGGCCAGCATAGGATAAGTCACAAAGGTGTAATGCAAAAGAATGAAAGGGTGCAATCCAAAGGAGTAGACACGTCAAGGGGCTTCATAGCATCGTGTTTTATTCTTTTTTTATTAGATCAAGACCAAAGGGGAAAAGGATAGCGAAAGGCTAGAATGAATAGAGAAAAATAAATATGAAGGCTAAACATGAATGAAATAAAAGCAAGATCATTGTAAGATAGCTCACAAGATAGCCAAATGTTTGTGTATAGGTCAACATTGTCAAGATCAAAGAGAGAAGACGAAATGGATGAAATATGTAGAAGAACTATGCATAATGCTTGATTGCCAGATTTTCATCATGGTACTTATCCAAGGCACCACAAGGGAGTGGTTTTCACCATAGGAAAAATTTATTTCTCTTTAATTTTGCTACCAAGGTGCCTGTTTCCAGGTTTCCACCAAGGCACATTTTCAATTTTTTCATTTCTTTTGTTTTCTTTTTGAATTTTTCTATTTTTTGAATTTTATTTTTTCCTTTTTTTTGGAAGAAGGCAAGCATTTTTAGATAATGCTCCTTGAAAGGATAAACCATGATATGCAAAGGATTCAAAATGATATGCTCAAAGATGTTGATAGGGAAAGGAAGATGGAAGAGAAAAATGGAAGATAAGGTTTTATGTAAAGCGAGTCAGGTTGGAAGATAGGAGGAATAGGCAAATGAGGAAAAATGATAGAAGGTAGAAGGATAATGAATGGAAGGATTGTGAAAGGGTAGATGGTAAGGAAGGCAAGATCAACATCAACACATAGCTTGAAGGGTGGTGAGAAGATGGAGGAAACATGAATGAAGGAATATGGTGAATGGATAGCAGAGGTTGTGGTTTAGGCGCATGGAATGGAAGAATGTTTTTGGAAGAAGATGAAGTGGAAGCCTTTGGAAGCTTGAATGTTAACTTCACTTGTTGCTCAACATCAAAATCTTTCAAGAGAGACTTTGGAATCCATATAGCCATAAGCTTTTCATTTCTTTTTGATGATTTAGAGAGAATATCTTCAATGATGGATTTTGGAACCCATACTTGTCTTGTAGTTTTCTTCTTAGATATCTCTTTTGAATTTATGCCTCCTTGTCAATTAGAGGAGACATGGTGATCTTATTTTTTTGATGGATTCTTTTATTGCTTCTTTTTTTTTTGTATTGAACATTCAAATTACTTCCGAAAGACTTGGGACTTGTAGAAGAAGAAGGAGGATATGACTGATTTAGATGGGTGGGTGGATGAAAAGGATTCAAGGGTATGCATCTATGTTGATCTTGAGGAAAGATAGGAGATGGAGGGACATAAGGACCCAAGATGGATGATGAATTAGGAGAGTTAGGAGGGGAAAGTGAAGGGACAGAAGGTCCAAAGATGGAAGGAAGATGTGAAGTCCTTAGTATTGGTGGAGGAGGTCCAAGGATAGACGTGGAAGATACAAAATGATAATCAATAAATTCATCAACATCTATATGACAACCAAGGACATCAACATCTTTAGAGTGAGCATTAGGATTTGCAATAGGATCATGAACATCTTCAATAGGAGTAACTTCTTTGATAGGATTATTTGGAGCTTGAAAAGACTTAGGAAGAGTAGAAAGTGGAAGCGAACATGGAGTGGTAGAACAAGAAGATGGAAGGCTTTGATCTTGACAAGGAGCTTTGGATAGCATAAGCGTATAATTTTTCTCTTCATTTTCAATAGGCTTAACATTGGAAGTAACAACACTATTTTTAATAACCTTAATGGAAGTATCATATTTGGAAAGCACAAGTGTAGTAAGATTATTTTGATTGTCAATAAGCTCAACAGTGTAAGTAGTAGCTTGATCTTGCTTAGGAGAAGAGTTAAGACATGGTGGAATGAATGAGAAAGGGCATGCAGGATCAAAAGAACCATGAAACGGATAAGAGACATCATGAAAAGGATTGGATGACATGGAGGGTTCTTGATCTTGATCTTTCTTTATGTTTGTTTATTTATCATTTTTAGAGTCCTCTTGACATGGAGCCACTTCTAAGGACAAGGAAGCATGTTGGAAAGGTATGGAAGACTTTGGAAGAGATGGTGAAGGACTAGCTAAAGTAGGCATTATAGCATAGAAAAGCTTAGGCTCTTTAGGTTTAGCATTATCGAAAGTATTTGCAGCCAAGTGAAGGTTAGCTTGAGTTTCTTTAGGAGGTAGCCCTTGAGGACAACTATAGGGAACCACATGAAAAGTATTAGGACCTTTGTTGGATGAAGTATTTGTGAAAGACTTGAAAGACTTGGAAGCTTTAGGAAATGTATGGGTATTGGAGGAAGTAGGGGATGGAAGGGAAGCATCACAAGACAAAGGTCCATCATTAACATAATCTTGCTTGAGAGTGTAATCTTTATTTTCAGCATGAGAGTTCTTAGAGGAGAGATTCTTATAGTATTTACATTTATAATCAGCGCGGAAAGATTTCTCTTCCTCAATAGAAGTAGATGTATCATCTAGGTATTGTTCACAAAAATCATCAAAGTCTCTTTCAAAATTAGAATCATATGGACCACCATAATGATCTATCCAATGTGACGACCCATTTTTGGTAAGCATGAGCACACGACTAGGAGGACTCTTAGGAATAGAGGTGTCATAGGTATCACTACATTTTCCATCATCATAGTCATCAAAGATGGGCGTGTCACTCTTCGTGGAAGAAGTATCACAAGGTTTGTCATGTTTCTCATTATGGTATGTCTTGAGAAGAGAAGTAAGACTCTTGGGAGAAGTAGAAGAGGAACGAGATTGTGAAGAAGAGGAAAGTGAAGACCTAGTGGAGGAAGAAGACTTGGATAATGAGGAATGTGAATAATGTCTAGAAGAGTCATGGAAAGACTTGGAAGATGAGGAAGGATGAGAAGACTTAGAAGATGAAAAATGTTTGGAACAAGGAGGTCGTGACATGATCATGCCTATGATCCTAGCAAAAGCATTTGATTCATTCAACTTTTATTTTATTTTTGTTTTAAGTTTATCACCTGTGCAATATCTAGAAGGACTATTGGATGAATAAAACTCTTCGAATTGAGAAATGAGTTCGAGATCATCTATTTTAAAGATAGGTTCCATAACAAGATAGTTGAAATTCATGGTTTTGGAAGAGGAGGAATCAAGCATGGAAGTGACAAAAGAGATGAATAGAAGAAGGTAGACTAGATAATAAGAGGAAAAGAATCAAGAAGATGTGAAGAGTTTCCCATGGGAATGGAAGACTAGAAAAACATGGGAAATGTGGAAGAAAGAAGACCAAGAGTCATTTTGTGCAACTTGATAACCATTGAAGTTCATTTGAATGTTTGAGCAACATTTCATAGCACCTATGATCTGACCTGGACCGACCAAGGAAGACTAGAAATGGCAAGAATCAGATAGATAAAAAATTTACTTTGTGCGACAGTTTATAGGGTATTGGGATGATACAATATGTCTAGGTGATATTTCACACTAAGGTTGTGCGATAGTTTCTAGGTAGTAGGTGCGATATTTTCTAGGCAAGCTATGCGGAAGTTGTGTAGTAATGAAGAATTACATGATAAAACTCAGACCAGTGTGCGATGATTGTTTAGTATTGTACAATTCTTGACTAGTGAATGTAAAAATTTCAGTTTTTAAAGGCAATTCATCTAAAGTCTTAGTTTGATGGTTCAATTTTTTGACTCCAAACATAGTACTAGCAGAGAACGGACAGGTTTGCAAATAGTAAGTGATCAAACATGTCATAAAACACTTGAATCAAGGGCAAAGGAAACCTTGTTAAGACAAGCACTTGTGATATCAAAGCAAAAAATCCTATGAATGCTATCGTGATGTTTGATGTTTGAGAATGTTTACACGGGTAGATCACAACGAGAACACTTCAAGCACTTACTAGCCTAAAAAGACAAAGACTCAATACTTAACAACTTGGCCCACACTTGATGTCCCATCACCTCACATAAAGTGGTTGCCCATAATAGATGTTGGCTTTGTTGTGGAGGTGCCAATGACACAACCAAAGGAACATAGATGGTGAGTAATCTTGGGGTGATCTAGGTTAGTCCACTAGGATCAATCCTTGCACCAAGATGCTAAGCAAAAAAATTGGGTAGCTTCTATCTATGGTTCATAGTAAGGGCTTCCGTTCGTAATACCCCTCTTGCTCCCCAAAGGAACTCCTTACCTTACGGCAAGTAACGGACCTCTCGACCATAAGAGTACCTTAAGCATTCTTGCTTAGCATTTTCCTTATGGTCACAATCCCACAAGTACTCACACTAAATGAAGACAAGTACTACGTCTACCAAGGTTTTGTGTCCTTGATAGCCTTGATTTTATAGTGGGTTGGAATAGCTCGGTATTAGCTTGTCCTCACTTGGGTCGTTCCTCTTGATTACTCAAGAGCAGACCTGCTAAAGGATTCTAAAACTAAACAAAGAGTGGATTAATCTTTGAGGGTCAAGATTTATGGTTCACCTCAAGGGTGAAGAGCATACTCTCCTATCTCAAAAATCTCTCCCAAACACACCAAGGAAAGTTCAATTAGCCTTCTTGCTTTCAAAATCTAGAAGTGGGTCAAGATTTCTGGTTCACCACAAGGGTGAAGAGCATACTCTCCTACCACCAAAAGACTCATACAACAAGATATTAAGTGTCTAAGAAAATAATCAACTAGTATATGCCACACTTAAAAATGAAAGCAATGAACAAGCACTTGATTGTTTTTATGCTTTGGGCAGCCTTGCAAGAAGGATTAGTACCCCTTGTGCATTTGAAGCTTTGACATGCATTTTTTTTGGCATATGTTCAAGCAATGAGGGCACACCTACAAGCACAACTTGTTATCCCCACAAAGGTTAGCACATAAAAAATCAAATAATCTGCAAGTAAAAACTTTGTCTAGCTACAACAATTCAAACTAGAAAGCTAAAAATCCTAATCTTTCAAGCCAAAAGAACCAAAACAGTCACCTACAGGTCTGGGTGATAGTCTGCTATTAGAAAGAGATCACATGATACTTCATAGTATAGGAGTATGATGCTTTCTCTCTGTGCAATAGATTGTACTATGTCCAGAAGATGAAGTTCTATATGGCCATACGATACTTTTACTGGAAAAGTATCACATGGGTATATAATAAAATATCACACGATACTGGAAGACTATCGCATGATAATCTGTTAGGAAAATAGAAAAATAGAGCCAAAACAACAAGCAAGATGATGACAAAAAATTGACAGAAATGCATGAAAAGAAGGACAAAACAAGAGTGTTTTGCCCCATGGTGGGTGCAAAAAATGTACACTCAAAATGTGCACTTCTCTAAGTCATTACTTCCAAGAGAATCCATGGATTGAAAACCTTGAGAAAGTGACCTAGAGCTCCCTAGGCATGGAGTCACAAGGATATTAAGAATGCTCTCAGCTAGAGCTATTAAGCCTATAACCTTGCTAGTAAACCACACAATGGGAGATTCAATGAGACAAGGGAAAGAATGCCAATATCTTCAAGAATCAAGAATGAAATGCAATGCAATGCTATGCTAGAATGAACAATGCAAACTAAGCTATGAAAGGAAAGTATTACAAATCCTTGCTAATTAAGCTATGTGAGATAAACTAGGACTTGAAAGGAAATCTAAGCTAAGAAAGCATAAACACGAAGCTATGATGCAAGAATGAAAGCTAGAATGCAAGATCTCCAAAGCTCCAAAATCACCAAGAAATCTTGTAGCATAAGATTAGTATAAAAGAATTGGTATCCTAGAATGAGAAGAGAGCTCTTCTTTTATAAGAAATGAGAATCAACAGATGATGGAGATTAAGAGGAAAAAGATTTAATCAAGGGTGGGGCTTGAAAGAGGAGCAATCCATGTGTACAAGTCTCCTCCAATGAGAAAAAAGTGTTGACTTTTGACCCTCATGTGAGACAAAAAGGTCTTTTCTCCTTTTTTAAATAAAGACTTAGGATAAAATGGTTAGCCCATAGAATATAATCGAATAAATGATAGAATTAAGATTTGATCAAGAAAATTGATTTAATTTGAAAATATTGATTTAGAAAATTGATAAATTGCAAGAATGGGGACCAAAGTCTAGGTGACCATTTTAGGGTGCATACAATTTTCTCATCAACTCCAATATGGTATCAGAGCTTCAGATTTGTTTTCCCCTGTCCTCTTCTTGAGATATTTGGTCGTGTTTGTCAGATCTGTATTTTCAAAGGGTTTTCTGTTGGATCTAGGGGGACCTCTCTTTCTAGTCATCTTGGCCTCAAATTGACCTCACAATTGCATTCAAAGAATCCAAGAACCCCTAGATCCATATAAAGTTTTTCCAATTCAGACAAAGTTGAAATCTGTGATAAACAAAATTTGCAACTGGCCCCAGCACAGATCCCAAGGTAGTCACTAGTTTTTTGGAGAATTTTTGGCTCATATGGAGCTCATCGTTGAGCTCGCAGCAGCCAAGAACCCCCATTTCCCTATAAGGCACATCTGATTTGGATGACGTTGTAGTTTGTGGAAATTTGAAATTTTTTTTTGCCTACTAGGGTCATATGACCCTGACACACACCCCGAGGTGCTGTCGCATGTAGTTCTCAAAAAATAAAAGAAATCAAAAATTTTTTTTGGGCGCCACTGCAGTGGCCACCCAGAGGCCCATAGTAATCGTCGGTGGCCTCATGGTGACCGCTAGCGGCCCACAATGGGGTCACCATCGGAGTCACTAGACGGTGACTACTGCAGTCAATCGTGCGGTCACCTAGCAAACTGCCAGATGCCAGCATTTTTTATGCAGTGCTAGGTCATATGGCCACAACCACAGGACTGGGAGCTAATTTCCCAGACCCCTAGCCACAAGCCCCTAGTCACCACATGACTAGGGGCCCAATTTTTGTCATGATGGGTATATGGTCGTCAAATTTAGGCCCGTCATTTGCTGATGTTAGCACTGTATTAGCCCTTCTGCACCATTTTTTGGGCCCATCGGCATACCTATGGTTTTTTTCTCATAACTTGAGAATATGGTGTCAAAATTGGGAAAATGAGATACCATTGGAAATCTTGTTCAGAGGCGGAGCTTTCTGGCTTTTGGATTTTGGATTTTTTCCTCCTTTTTTGCACCAAGGGTTCAAAGGCAGAACTTCATTTTTGCCTTCCCAGGGGCATAACTTGAGCATCTAGACTCCATTTTTGGCAAACAATATATTGTTGGAAAGATTTTTCTGAGTCCCTTCTAGTTTTGTGTGTAATTTTTCTTGATTCTTCTCCAAGTATATTTTATTTAGTTTCTTGCATATTTTCAATCTGGTGGATATCTTGGATGTTTCAGGTCCTGGGATCTCTTCCCTTTGAGGGATGGCTCATCTTTGGCTATTCTTTTGTTTCAGTAGCCTTAGCTCTTCTTTGAGTAGTGTATACTTCACCTTTGTAGTATTATTTTATGCACATGCACTGAGATAAAGTGCCATTCTATTACATGTATGGGATCTTGCACATGTTTGTACTCTATGTACTTGCACTCCATTATAAAGTGCCAGGGAGGTTTGATGTTTTCCTTTGTTTACCATCTACTTTTGTCATGTGAGTGTTCATGCAATGACATTAACCTCATGTATCTTTATTTGTGTTTGTACTCTCTCTACACCTTTGGTGTTCCTAGATCTTCTTCATCATGCAGTTCATATTGGATGTCCTTTTTAGTGTACCTATCATTACTCCCTTGTCATCATTAGGGGGGGTTTCTACTCTTGGTTCTACTTCTTCCTTGGTTCAATAGTGTGAGCTATGTATTTAGTATTTTACTCTATGTACTAGGTAGATGCAGTCGCTGGGTACCTATGCATTCCAATGAGATGGATCATTTACCATATGGACACTCTTTTATTTCTTGTTTTTGGAAGCACTCTTCTAGCTTTGAATGATCAGCTCTTCAAACTTTGGTATTTTTATGCCATCTATATCTTTGAGTTTAGGTGTTTTCCTTTGTTTGCCTCCTGATTTGAGTAGTGTCATTCAAGAGGACTCATAAAGATTATAATATTTTGTATCTTTGACTTCAGTTGTTTGCCTTTGTTTGCCTCCTGATTCAAGCAGTGTCATTTGAGGACACTCATGTAGATTACATTCTTCTCTACCTGGTCATATTTCAGTGGAGGATCTTTAGATCACTAGTTACTTCTTGATAGAGTTTGCAGCTTCTTGCTTCAGTGATGTTGTACATGTTCATCCTTGTTCCTATTTTCTGGAACATTCCTAATTTTTGGAGGCTTCTTCAGTCCTTCAGACTAGTCTTTGTCTCTTTTTGGAGTATATTTTTTCCCATGTGGTTTTCTTTTTTTGTCCTCTTTTACAAAGACTCTCTTTTGTACTTGGGTACCTGATCAGGCCTTTTGTTGTCGGGACCCATTTGCTTTCAGTAGTTCTTTCTAGGTTTTTAGCTTCTCCCAAAGTTTATCTTAAGGGGGGGTGTTCGAGTAATAAAGTGTTTACTTATTAATTAAATTATATTGATTTAATTATTAAGTCACTTATTATCTCTTTCTTCTTAAGATAAATTTTAGGCATATAATAATTAATTGCTTTATTAATTATTATCATGCAACCTAGGTTTTACCTTTTTAGAGTTTTAGGTCTCCTTTTATAAGGATTGATCTCCTCTTGTTTTTATAACTTTGTAACATATTATTCATTATTGAATTGCAACTTTTGTTTTTGCACATGTCAATGATTTCTCCTCTCTCATGGATCAATGCGTTCAGGCCTCTCTAGCTTCTTGCTTCTCTCTCTTTCTGTGATAGGTGTTTACGTGCAAGTATTCTTGGGAGTTGTGGGTTGTTTTCTCATCAATTCCAATATTTTTTTCTCTCCATATCTTCTAATTTCCATCCCAAGATTGTGTTTGGCTACACCAATATCTTTCATTTCAAATTTAGTAGCAAGTTGAGACTTCAATTCTACAATCATACATTTCCTTTGCCAATGAATAACATATCACCAAAATTTAATGCAATGTATAAGGAATGAACACCATCAAATTTATAATAAACATAGTGATTAATCCCAAAATAAACACACACACACACACACACACACACACACACATCAAATTTTTGATGCCACATCCTAGGACTTTTTTTTAGGCAAAGATTTATAGAATTTGTAAACCAAATTACTCTTAACTTTTTCTATGTATTACTCTAGCTCTTTCATGTAAACATCCTCCTCCAAATCACCATAAAGGAATGTAATTTTCATATCCATTTTCTCAACCTCTAAATCATACGCAGTAACAATAGAAAGCAAAAATCTAATAGATCACATTTTTGAAACTAGAGAGAATATCTCACCATAATCAACACCCTCAACCTATGAGTATCCTTGAATCAAAACCAACCTTCCTTTACACTTCTTGATGCTTCTATATGAACAAATCTTTTTTCTTGAACACCCATTTGCAACTAACATGTTTTCATCCTTTAGGCAATCGTACAAGAACCTGTGTATCATTTTTTTTCAAAGATACCAATTTTTCATCCATAGTAATTTTACAATATTTTTCATCATTAATACCTAATGCCTTTTTGAAAAATATAGGTTCATCTACACTGTTTTATAAAGAAAAAAATACATCTCAAATTATCAAGAGAATAACTTTCAGGTGGTTGTTTATGTCTTGTAGACTTTTGAACAAGTTGAGTTTGGGGTTCTTCCTTCTCTTCTAAAGATTTAGAGCTAGATGGAATCTCCTCAACTTTATGTCTATCTAGGGTCCTAAATTCAAATTTATCAGGTGTATAAGGTAGTTGAATCAATTCTTCCATTTTAGTTTGTTCAAAGTGCAATGTAATAAAAGGAAGGTTAATTTCTCTAAAAATAACACTTCTACTATGTATCACCTTCTATGCAACAATGTCCCAAATATTGTATCCTTTCACACCAGAAATAAAACCTATGAAGATACATTTTAAAGTCTTTTTGCTCAACTTTTTTCACTTCTCTTTTGGCACATATGTATATTCCTTGTAGCCAAAAACTCTAAGATGTCTCAATGAAGGCTTATGATCTGACCATGCCTCCATAGGAAGTTGATCAACAAGATTTGATGTAGGAGACCTATTAATCAAGTAGTAAGGTATGATAATAGCTTCAACCCAAACATTTTTTATAGGCCAACACCACTCGACATACTCCTAGCCTTCTCAATCAACATCTTGTTTATCCTTTTTGTGGAGAATATAGAGTTGTCTTATACTTATGAATGTTGCAATCTTTACAAAATCTATCAAAATAAATAGAGAAAAAATCACCGCCATTATCAATCCTCAAACATTTTATTTTCCTTCAAGACTATAATTCAACCATTGCTTTAAATTCTTTATATTGATTTAAAACATCATATTTACTCTTTATAAAATATACCCATGTCCTTCTGCTATAATCATCAATAAATGAAACATTATTAATATGGATTTTTAAATGGAAAGGAACATTTACAAGACAAAAACTCAAAATAAATAAGATCCAACACACCATAAGATTTATAAAAATGAGAGTAAAACTAAACACGGTTTTATTTTTCTTAAATGAAATGCTTACAAAAATCAAAATCAAGATTAAAATAATTCAAACCTTCAACAAGGTTTTTATTATTCAAGGTCCGTAGACCCTTGTCTCCAATGTGGCCAAGTCTCTAGTACCATAACATAGTCTTATTTGTACATAACTTTGATTCAAATGAAAAATCACCCTGAGGTACTCAAAATCCTTGACCATTTGTTGAAGGTGATACCCTCACCTTTTCCAACAAAGTATCTATAAATTTGGTCTTCACAAAAGTACTATTACACTTAGTAGTGTATGCATTTGAATTATATAATGTGCCAATCATTACACCTCTAGAAATCACCATAACACCTCCCACCATTTTGCATCATGCATAAAAGAGGACTACCTGCATAATAAAATATATTACTTTCCTCACATAGAACAAATTTCATCTTAGACTAGGGAGATGTAGAACACTATAAATATTTATTATTCTACAATTAGGAAACCTAATTCTAACTTTACCACCAACAATATCTAAATGATAATTATCACCCAAATACACTTCACCTCCATCAAATTCTTCATAATAAAAAGATCAATCTTTATTAGAGGTCATATGAAAAGATGCACCTAGGTTAATTAATCATGTATCATCACATGCATGAGTGGCCAAAGTTGCAATGTATACATCACCATATTCCTTCTTAGACTCAAAATTAGAATCATTTTTTTTCTTTTTATTATTCTTTTCTTCTTAGTAGTCCTTACGAATGTGTCTAGGCTTAATTCCAACAAATAACTTTAGACTTTCTAAGAGATTTGGATCTCCTTTTGGATTTGGATTTATTGTGCTTCTCATTCCTCTTGTCTTTTTTCTTATGTTTTCCATGAATAACTAGGACTTTATTTGAATTCACAGATATCTTCCTCCTCATCTCTTGAAAAATAAAATAACTAGCCACATCTTCAACCCTCCAAAAATAGAAGTACTATTGATGTCCATAATAAGATAATCCCACAAATTAGTCAAAGAACAAAGTAAAATTTGGCATTTATTCTTCTCATCCATCTTGACACCAATTGATGTCAACTAGGCTACCAACATATTGAATTATTCTAGGCAATCTATAATTTTTCCACCCTCCTCCATTCTCAAGGAATATAGTTTCCTCCTCAAGAAAATATTATTTACTTAAGATTTGGCTTGATACATGTCACCAATCTTCTTTCATAGCTTCTTTCTAGAGGACTCTTTATGGACATTGATTAAAATAGATTCTATAAAGTACAATCTTATTAGACCCTTGGCTTTATATTCCATAACAACATATTTAGAAGCTTCATTTGGATATATAGGTGTCACAACCTTATCATCAGTAGCATCAAACAAACTTGATCTAATCTTCTATCTTCAGCTTCCACATTTCAAAACCATTTCAATACTATTTTTGAAAAATAATTCCACCTATATTCTCCTTGATAAAATAGCCATTTGAGAAATTCCTTCGACAATATCACAAAGTATCTTCTACACAAGCTCCCACTCAAATCTAGATTAGTTTAAAAAATCCAACAACCTACAATGGAAACCAAAGGTGATTAGGCTTTGATGCCACTTGTAACAAAGTTAAGTAGAGGAACAACTTCCTACACTATCCTTGAGGGGAGGGTAATGCAAAACATTTCTTAGATCTTAACAATATTTACATAAACTTAATATAAATAATATGCATACCACAACATATTGATTTACGTGGGGAAAACCCTTTTAAGAGAAAAAAATCCACAATACAAAGCTACCCAATATATTATTAAAAAATGAATAATAGATTACAATATACTTGTAGAGAAAGTTTCACACAAAAGTATCACTAACTAGAGATCCATGTTAATAGAATAGCTATAAGACTCACACACACTCTTCATCTCATGCTCCTAATATATAGGAGATATAATACATGAAACCGTTAGACAATATTACAAAACCATGGGCTAAAAACCACTTATAAAGTGGTGCCCATATTATCTCCAATTAAAGATGCCCTACGATGTGTCAAAAATCACATCAATAGATGTAATTCCCTTTTACAAATCATTTATGTATTCCACACATTTTTACATTTCCTATTTTATAAGACCCAAATTTTGGAGGCCATAAATTTCAAAGTGAGTGTCTAATTAACAAACCATTTGAAGTATCATAAAGCTCATGATGTTCTCTATCATCTTGTAACCTTCTACGCAAGCTACAAATATTTTTAGGTTGCTTCAAAGCCTCTAAATCCTTCCAAACTAAATTCATAAAATTCCTTTGACAACTTCAAAAAATAGAAACTTTAATATCTTCACAATTGGGCTTCATCTTGCAATAAATTTAATAGTATGCTTATCTAGCCCATATGAACCTTTAGAGAAAGAATAGGAAAAATTTGTGCTTGAATTAAAACTTGCAAAAACTAGTAGTTGCATGTAAATGCAAGGTTGAGACACGTTTCCTAATAGGGGGTCAAGGTCACCTGGGGAATCCTTGTCCCAAGATAGGGTCACATGGAGAGTGTTAGATAAATGAGAGGGGGGGTGAATCAGTTAGTTCTAGTTATCCTATAGTATTAAATCTCCCAGATGTATATATTCAAACTTTTCAAACAAAATATCAACTCGGTAAGCTATCAACAATAACTTTCTCTTCATCTATCGATTGATAGTCAATTCAATACTATGTTTACCGATTTGACTAAATATGAAATGTGTAAAGTAAAATAACAATCCAATCACATCAAATACACATAACACATAGATTTTTAATGTGGAAACCATGTTAGGCGAAAAACCATGTGGGACCGGTAACCCAAAATAATTCACTCTTTTGAAGTGAGCTCGGTTAGGAGCCAACCCTATCAAAGGTTACAAAACACACTATAAGGTGTGACTTGGTTAGAGGATTTATCACTAATAGTTCTCCCTTGACTAGCATTCACTATGGGGTCAATAAGAAAACCAACAACATTTATTGAATGTCATATTGAAATACAAAAAGACTGTTAAGTCCACTCGGTTAAGAGATTTTGTTGTAACAATAGTTAAACTGATATAGTAGTGATCTAATTCAAATACAAATAATATTTTTAGATTTTCAGATAGATATGTTAATCTCAAAATACCTCCTCTGATCAATATTCAATTCAATCCTTCATATCCTCCAACTAATTTAGCTTGGTGAATAATACCCCGATGCTCGGTAATGCCTACAGTTCAACTCGATTCTATCTGTAACTAGTTTGATCATTGGTGCATGAAAATAGCCCTTTCACATGAATTCTCCTATAGTGTCAATAAGCTCTAGACTCAATAATGAATCTCATGTCTCTTTAAATAGACTTCATAAACCATTTTCTTATCATGCGTTAGATTTTGCCTCTTAATCTCCATCATTCCTTTTGCCGCTTCAAGATTCCTCAAAAGATGTGTCTATAACACATTTCATCCTTCTCCATTTGATAAATCTTGAATTTTGTTAGCCATTAGATCATCATAACAAACTTTATCTTCTACCTCAGAATCATAAACAATTATCTGGCTCATCAATTTTAGTCGGTTGTTATAAACTTTATTTGTTTCTCTCACTCGATCAATACAAAATGTGTCAGTGATAAAAAAGTCGGTTATTACTATTACTCGGTATACACTACACTATCTCGGTGTATACATAAATCTTCAATTATAGACCACATTAACTTGTTTAGTTCAAATCTTCAATGCATAACAAATTCATGTAATACAATCAAGTCAACAATATGATGCCATAGACTCATCAATAAGTTACCCAATGTATACCTTAGCCATATCTTCCACATTCATCTCATATTCATGTAGATATCTCATTCCTTTATCATTTTATTCTTCTTCATATGTTTGTAACCATCATGATAAGTACAGTCAAAACTAGTTGACATTAATGACAAAACATTGACTGATTTAATTGCCTTACATATCACTTTAGTAACTCGGTGATCTCTAATCATTTTCTTTCACTAGTCCATTCAGTTCATCAAGATATTCAATCGGTTGTAGGTTATCAGGAGAGACCTTGACTTAGGATACGGTCATCTAGGATGACCTTGGCCCTACAAAAGAGGCTCAAATTTAAATCAGCTAATGGCTAGCTTGTGGGAGTGAGAAAATTTCTTTTGTGTCGGTTGGCTTAAAAATTAAAAATCTAATTCTTAGGGAGAGGTATAAAATAAATCTTACCCCGCTTTATTTCATAATCAATCATTTGAACACACATATTCAACTCTAATTTAAGAAAATCCTATTGAGAAAGTCATGATGACAACCATGATCTAAAACAAGAAGTTTCGATCTAAAACATTCATGATGACATCCATGATCAAATTTTCATAAAGCCAACCCTACAAGTCAAAATCAACATCTTCATAAGGATTTCAATATAAAAAAGACTTGTGAAGGTATAATCAATTTAAATTTTAGATCTAAACTTCGGTACATTACAACACTCTTTCATTTCCAATTCAAGCTATTTCAATTTCATTATTAATTTTGAATTCAGGGTTTGACCTAGGCAAACCCCCATCAACACAAAAAAAAAATCTCTCTTTCTATGTGCAAGTGTTATACTATGAAGAAACGAATTTGGATTCAAATTGAGGAGATAGAGGGCCAAAAATCAACCTTTAATAGATCCAAAAAGGTAGGGTCCTATATGCCCCTGATCAAATGAGTCTTGAACAATTTTAATGAATTTTTTAGGGGAACATTTGAGAAGCATTTTGGTCCTTAATCTTCTAGTTCTATCTACATCTAGTACTCCTTGGTCAAGGTCAATCTAGGAAAACTAGTCCCTCAAATTCCAACTCAAATTTTGGCTACAAGTTCCTCTATATCTTTCATTTCAAGATCTACCTCTGTTGTCTACTTATTTATTTTATGTATCTATATTTATGCTAAAAACCTTTATTTTTTGACCTTTATCACTAGATCCAATAGCTCCTTACATAATAGTCGTATCATTTTTAATTCTCAATGAAGGAATTCTAAATACACTTTGGGTCCAATCTCTTGAGCCAAGTTGATAACTCTCCTTCCAATGTAATCAAAGTGGAAATAGGCCCAGTTCCCTAGTTTGCATGCATAATATAGTGAACCCTAATTCCCAACATTACAACACCTAAATGCTTTAAATTATAAGGTTTATATTGAGGTCGTTCCATTATATCTATGATCTTCACCTCCAAACCACTCCTTGCACCCCCCTCGAAGTAGCTCTTATCACAAGTAGGCGTAGGCATAATCTTTTCTATCAATCCTAGTGAACATGGGTGCATAGAGACCAACCTTGTCACCTCCAAATGAAAGAAAAAGAATTAAAAATCCCCTTAGGAAACACATTCTTAACCCTAATAGAAAATGTAGCTACACATTAAAAAGTATCATCCTTGTGCTTAAGCAAAAAAATAGGAGAAGAAGCCCCAATCTACATGAATATCTTTTTTCTTACATGATGAGATGAAGCTTCTCTTCCCATAAACTATGTGCCCATCCCCATGATGTTATACAAGAAGTCCCAGTGTCCACACCTAACAGTCATGGGAGTTGAAGGAGATTTAGGAGTAGAGGGAGGCATTACTAATTATGCTAAATTTTTGTAAGCTTATTATTAATAAAGATAAATAATATAATTAATAATTAATCAAAATTTTATCATATCTTATCTTGTGAAAATATTAATTTATTTTTAACAATAATCCATAATTTCTTTTAGGAAAATTCAAAATTTTTCCAAGTTTATTTAATTCCACTATTTAGAACATATTGGTATACAAGTAACATATTTCAATGTGTTGATTAATAACAATAATCAACCAAAATATAAGCATATCTTATCTTATGAAAAATAAAAGTCGTAGTCCATCTTTAATAAATAATCCTTAATTTTATTAAAGGAAAAACTTAGATTTGTCTAATTCTATTTCATTCCACTAAAATTAATAATTATGTATTCCTTTTACTTGAAGTTACTTTTAATTTTATCACAATTTTTTCTTTGCTCATTCATTGAGGCCACCATCTTTTTCTTGTTGCTTGGAATATTAGGCAACTATAAATATTGTTGCAAATTTGGTTGACTTTATTTCAAAAATATATTAACTATGAAAATGATAAATATGGGCATTTAGGATGGTACATAATTTTATTGTTTATATTAAATTTTATAATTATATGTAGAAAAATGGTGTTTTGTCATTTTAGCAATAAAGGTTATCCTATAGATATTGTAACCATTATGCAATAAAATATTATGTTAATGGGGCATCCTTATAAAGTTTCAAATAGTCCAAGACAAAAGGGGTTTGGTCTTATTTTATTGAAATATTGTTTGAGATTTTAAAATTTGATTTCAGCAATAATGTGTATTTAACGGAGATTAATAGAAATTAACTTATGGTAGTTAGGAGCATGTAGTAGAGGTGAGTTATCTATCAAATTTTAAGAGTGCATTTGAGGAGCCTTTCCCTTTTCTAGATTTCAACAAATCTTGTTTAATCTATTTATCTAGAGAGATAATATTTTGGTGGAGGTATTGTGGACTATGTTGTTGAATTCATTGTGGATTCCACCTAAAGGCCACTCTTATATTGTTAACTTTGAGGTGACTTCTTATGAAAGAATTTGATGCAGGAGCATCCTAGGTGTAAGGGAAATCTTACATCACCCAAAAATATTTTTGGTTTCTTTTCAATAAGGGCTATCTTGTGCAGAGCTGTTATTTATGGAAACTTACTATTTTTTTGTAAGTTGGTCATACAAGTTAGGAATGTGCTGATTTCATAGGTGGAGGTTCATCTTAGTCATATCAGCCTACTAGTTGAGTTTCATTGCCATATCATTTGTATTGGTGAAGTTATTGAGGTTTTTGGGTATGAAATATTTGAGCTCAATTTTGAATGCCTTAGAGACTCCAGATCATGATCGACCCCCGATTAACCAAAGATTGCACAGGCAGGCACTATAGATCAAGTCCTCTCATTTCTAAAAAGTGGTTATAATAGCCAAACAGAGCTACGGTTAACAAGTTATGGCCTCTAAAAGTTGGGCTACCTGAAAATATAATTTGTAATTATTTTGAGCTGACTCTAATGTAATAATTATAAAAAATAAAATACTTCTAGGAGAATTCGGCCTTAATGGCTAAATTTTTGGAACCTTCTCGGGCGGTGGAAAATTGCCTATATAAGAAAGGCACGTAGTATTGTCTAGGGCAATTCAGAGTAGCTTTGGGTAATAATTTGAGGCTTTGTCCTACATAATATTGTAAATAAAATGCCCACGTGGCTTTGCATATTGTAATTTTGAAATTTGTAATTCCACACTTACGGAGATAATAAGAAGCCCATTTTCTGTTCTTGCAAATTGTTGTTGTTTCTCTGTTTCTGTTATGTGTTTGTGGTATTAAGGAGAGCAACGTTCATCAGAATTGCACCCATTTTTGTAAATGGATCCTTTTGCATTAACTTCCATCTTAACACCAAATGTAAGCTCCTTTTTCCATTGATATGTCCATAATTTTAAAAAAAATCTTCCAATTCAAAAGAAATCCTTATTTTGGTTGTGCATATATCAAAGCCCCATTTTTAAATTTTTGAGAGAAAGTATACTTTGGTGGATCCTCATCCAAAAACTGAAAAATATTTGGTGGGATGGCTAATTTTTATATTTCCTTGTGTTTTTTTTTTTTTTTTTTTTTTCCCTTAGAGCATTTTTGTTATTCCATTGGTTCTACAATATATGTCTTAAAGGTCTATAAGAAAATCTATATGAACTACAATTGATGCAACCATTACACCTCATATTAGTGTAAGTGATAGTATGAGAATGAAGTATATTATAGCAAAGTGAAATTTTTTTAATCATAAATCTAGAATAAACATAACACTAGGCCTAGAAACCAACATGAAATTAAAAAATAGAGAGATAATCAATATAAGTCTGGTTAAAAGTCAACCAATAATTATCATACACAGAAGCCAAGAGGCCCCTCACCTATTGGATAACTAGAGAGGTTTTCAATAGCCTCCCTAACCTATTGGATAACTAGAGAGGTTTTCAATAGCCTATTTATCTTCCTCAAGAGATTGAATTTTGTGAGCTATGGATTCTTCATTATTTTCCTCAATTACACTATATCTTGCTTCTTATTTTGTCTGCTAGTACTCTTACTTGGACCATACTACAAGTATGTGCTCTTCCTCTTTCTTATGTTACCAAGTGTTGATAGTAACCAAATGGATTTTCTTACTTTCTTCCTCATTATTTTTATTCTCCCCCTATATATCATGTTAAATTTTCATCACCTTGATCATCAACTTAGTCATAACTTTATTGACCTAAAATGTTTCCATAAGGGATCCTCCATAGATCCTATACCATCATAAATTGTAACCTTGTTTGATTTAGATCACTTTTGTTCCCTTTCCTTGGTGAATTATCTCCTAGCTTTTATACAAGCCTAGTTCTAGTTATTAATTATAAATCATATGTCGTATGTTCACATGTTGATTTGAACCTTTATTAAAAAAATAAGTACACCTAATTCTTACTTTTTTACCCTATTTGGGATAATAATGACACCTTTGGGTACCCTAATCTAGAAAATGGCATTTTGGGATGTCATTGTCCTACCATTTTAGGCCCAATTTTGAATATGTAAATTTTGGGTTCCTGCTAGTTATTCATTTATCTTGGTGTCCTAATATGACCATTATCTAGGTTTGTTTAATTTGTAAGATACCTTGAAAACTCTATATAAGAGCATTATTTCAATTCATTTTCACATCATCATCATCATCGTCATCGTCATCATCATCATCATCATCATCATCATCATCATCATCATCATCATCATCATCATCATCATCATCATCATCATCATCATCATCATCATCATCATCATCATCATCCTCATCATCATCATCATCATCATCATCATCGTCGTCATCGTCATCATCGTCGTCATTGTCGTCATCGTCGTTGTCGTCGTCATTGTCATCATCACCGTCATCATCACCGTCATTGTCGTTGTCATCATCATCATCATTGTCATTGTCGTCTAGCACATCACAACATATCAATTAATTATCAAGCATCCAAAGTGATATCTCATCCCATCATATCCTTCAAGTATTCTTCAAATCGAAGCATTATGGAGAAACAAGTTACAACAATATTTATGAAAGCATGTTTTCATGATTGATATCCTTTATGTGTTTTCATATCATTTTATTATATCAACACTTGTTATCATATTCATAGAGAATTACATCATCAACCATAAATCAATAAGAACAAGCTTGAGGTATACCATTCAACATTCAAAGATTCCTTTTCAATTTTTTAATTTCAATTTATAATTAATTCCAAACTAGGGTTTGACTTTGGGAAACCCTTATCAACCTAACAACATTTTCTCTCTTTTGTATGTGTAGGTGACAGGATTTGAAGAATTTATTTTTTATTCAGTAAGAGAAGACAGAGACTCGAGAACCAACTTTTGTAGAGGCAAAAAAGTAGTGATAGTATTGATTTAAACTTACATTGTTTAACACTTTTATGCTGAAAATTTCAAGGAAGGTTGAGAATAGTATCCTAATCTAGAAAATATGTTTTTTTGTATACATCTGATAATTTTTGACAAGATCACCCAAAACTAACATTGTCTACCACTTTTAGGCTTAGATTTTAGATGTAGGTTCATTTCTTCTTTCTAGATATGTACCCCATATTTTCATATATGATTTGAGACTCTTTTTTTGTATGTTAATTACTACCAATTTGACACCTTTGGTCCTAGATCTAGCATTTCATTCACATCTTTTAGTAGCTCAGTTTCAACTAAAACAAGGAGTAATTGGATTCACCTCATTCCCAATCATTTTCATTTAGATTTGAGGTAGACCCAAGTGGATCCAATATCCTTAATGTATTCAAATGGGAAATAGGCCAAATTCCTACATTTCATGCTTATACTAGTGAACACCCATTCCCCCCCAACATTATATTTTGGCGAACCCAACATATTTTATTCTTTGTTTTTATTTTCATCTTTAGATTTTATTTGTATGTATTTCATTAAGTCATATATGAAATATATCAATTATGCACTTACATTACATACTTTTTGAGGTCTCTTTCACCTCTTACATTTTAGCGAATCTAACATATCTTTCTCTTGCACATTTTTTATTGGAGACTCTTAGATATGATCTATCATAATGGAATTTATAGAATCTGATTAGTTTTATATTTCATATTTGATTACATTGTTTCTTAGCTATATTTACCAAAATCATTTATTAGATAATAGCTTTATTCTCTTCATGTTTCTTGCATTCATTCATAGCACTCTCAAGTATTGCACAATAAGGGTTTCAAAGATGTAGTAAAATACCACTGAGAGGGGGGCGAGGGGTGAATCGGTGGTATAAAAAAACAAATTCAACTTAAATTTTTACTTTGAAAAGCATAGAAGAATATGCAATGAAAGAAGTAAAGATAACAAGATAGATAAGAAATAGACAAAGAATATGATACAAGTTTTTTCTTGAGTGGAAACCCTCTAGAGAATAAAACCACTTGAATTGTCTCACTAGCTTATGTGAAATATCCTTTTACAATGCCTCACTAGCTGTACATATGTCTCACTGACTATGCATTCTCATTGATAGTCTTTTCTCAATGCCTCACTGGTTGTATCTCATTTACAACATCTCATTTTTATACAGAGACAAAATATCTAAATAAAGAATTGTAATCACAACTTCATACAATACATTATTGAGTGCATGTGAAACTCTATACTTAACAATGCATCATATCAAATTAGGACTATTGCATTCTTTAAAAAATATTTATGCTTTTAAAATCAATGTGCACAATAAACTATATAAACAACAAATGTTTCATGAAAACCCAATCTCTTTCTTTGTACACTGATAATGTCCTCAATATCATGCTTATATAATGTTCCATACTGAGAAACTGAAATAGAACTTCCATTTGAAAACCAATTTACAACTTGTCAAAATTGTCTTTGTATCTTAATCATGAGACTGATATGCATATATCCAAAACTAGTTGTCATAATCAAATTATCTTTTAAGAACTTGACTCTAAATATCATAGAAATAGAGTAAACCTTAATCATAGAATGACATGGATAGTAACATGAGTTTAGACTAAACAAAAAATATGTTACAAAACTCATAACAACTTAAGATCCCTTAGGGTTAATAGAGTATTCCCCTTAACCAAGAAATTCACAATGTACAAGAAAATTGTTTAATTGATATAATGATCCCTAGATTAAGAAGACTTAAACATGAGATCAACTAGGGTTTATATAAAGGATGGTACTATTGAGTTGAAAAAGAAAGTAAAAGAAAAGATGATAAATTTAGAGACTAAATTTAATCACCATGATAGCATGATAATAGGTGTCCTGAATCATAGCAATGAAGGTTTGAAGGTGACAGTAATGAACCTGAAAATGCTGCATAATCATCTAGAAAGAAACATGCTAGAAAGAACTACAATAACTATTGAAGAGGAAATTGGAAATACAGGGCTGGGGATGAGAACTAGAGGTCAGACTCAGAGAAAGGTTCCTGAAAAACCTACAGAGCTGAAGGAACTACAAGAAACCATCTAGAAGATGGAAGATCTCCAGAAGAAGGCAGAGGAAATGATTAAATAATATTAGCTTGTTCTGGCTGGTAGATATTTTGTTGTAGGTTTCATCTCTTGTTTTATATTTTGAACCGTTCATCTTTTGTTTGCTGCTGTGGTTTTCTAGCAGGGGTTCCTTTTTGTTTAGTGTTAATGCTCTATCTTATGTTTTTTTAAACTCTAGTTTCAGGTCCATGTAAAACCTGATTTTACCTTAATCAAAAACTAGGGTTTATATAAAGAAACTTTAATCATGGTATCAATACAAAACTTGAGCATAGAATATGATACAATAAACTCATATACATACAAAGGTCTTGAGAAGCCCTATCTAGGATTTAAAGAACCAATAAGCAATGGACAAATGCCATAGACCCACAATATTAACCATGATTCAATAAGACAGAATACATATACTATGTTCAACAACCATGGGTATTATAGTCTAGTTATAGGTATTATAGTCTAGTAATAGAAAAACTAAAAACCATATGAAATCAAAATAAATAAAACCCTTAACATAAAATGAACTTCATAGACCCGTAATACAAACCCTAGCATGAAAAACTTAATCACAATTTAGTCAAGAATTCAATATCTCAAAATAAACTTTAATCACAGACTATGAATTGGGAAAGTACTATAACAAATACAAGCTTAACAATAATACAAGAGTCATTAACAACTAGTGATGATTTAACAAAAATAGAGATGGATTAACCTTTAATACACAAAGAAGAACTCTAACTCCCGAAATGAGAAAACTCAGGGAGATCATAGGAAAGAAGACACTTGTTACACAAATTTCTTACAACCAAATCTTGCATGATCTATTATCATCCTCCTTCAAAATTATTCCAACCAACCAAAACAATTGTCAAAATATCCCATGTCTCTACTGCCATAAAAAATTCTTCAAAATTGTCATGGTGATTCAAGCCCATGCCCTAGTATGGGTAGTGCCCTAGCTCATTCGAGCTTTGGGTTTTTAACAAAATGCTAATTAAAAAATGGTTTGAGTTACAAACACATGCTGATAGAAATGGCATGGATTTTCATACTCCATATTACATTTAATGCTCACATCACTAAATTCTCAATATCACAACCTTAGCACCAATCGGTACTAAGTGTTGTGTAAACTCAACAATTTAAATATCAAGTTTATAATCATCTAAGAAAGACCAAACAAAACACTTTCCTTCCACCATTATTATTTAAAACTTCAAATGTACTTTCCATCAAGTCACTTAAGGTGACTAAGAAACATCTCACTTGCAACCAACTTGAATATCATAATGAATTTGAAAAATTACTTCTAATGCAAGTGCCAAAATAACTATTATAATGGTAACTTGGAATGTCACTTTGGAACATAATGATGAGATTGTGAAGAAAAATTGAGCATCACATATTTTGACAATGATTGAAGTGGACTAGGAAGTCATATTAGGCATGGATAATAATCAAACTCTTTTTAGCATATTCACTATTTCTGATTAAGTTCAACAATGTCATCATAGTACTAATATCACACTACAAAAACTAATTATTATGTATCAAGTTGTGTCTCATATAGAAAACTATTCACTATAATAAATGTATCAAACAAACTAATCAATGTTGAAATACTTAATACTCTCAAGCACCATTTGTCAATCAAGATGCTAATCAAGTAAGCAATCCCAATGCCAAAGAGTCAAATGCCAAATGTAAGTAATGTATGCCATGATAAGTTAGTGTTTAGGCATCAATGAAAACATAGGTTATGAGTAACAAAAGGTATTTCCTACATACAAATCATTTTTCAAAACTTTTATCCATGTTTCATGTTGCTATATGATGACATCTTAGGTAAATTAATTGAATGTGTGTGCGCGCACACATATGTACACACACATATTCTATCTTGTTATTTACTTTCTTCAATAAGAAATGTTTCATTAGTTGCATGCCCAAAGTATTAATACTCTTCAATCTTGCATCTCCATTAGAGAGATCATTTATAGGATTTTGGAATCTTCCCTAATGAAAAAAATATACCCTAGGAGAGATACAAGTATGATTCATTTCAATTTTATCTCTTGAATTTTTATGGGTATCACACATGCACATGAAAACTCAACATGCATCGATATAAATTCCCATTATGTTGCCTTCTCTCCTACCAAACATCTAAATAAATCACTAATCCTTTTATTTATAGACTTTTTCTATCCATTGAGTTATAGATTATGAATAGAGTTATCATTAAGGTACACCCTACTTTATTCCACATGGTAAGAAAAAATGTCAAAGGAGCTTAATATCATTATTTGACATGAGGTTGTGTATTAACCTATGCAACTAAACTATCTTGTTAAAGAACAAATCTATTGTACTAGATACCCCATTAAATTGGATCATTTTATAAAATGTACCCACCATTATAAATATTGATTTGAATTGACCATCTAGAAACATAACAATATATATAAGAAATCCATAAACAATTCCTCCCATGATCTATATAGGATGTGCAATTGTTTATGCATCCCAATTTTTTTTTTGTTATCCCTTCACCATTTAGTAAATTTATTATCTCTCATGAATCCACATAGATGTTTGCATTAAATTAAATAGTGATAAATATCCTCCAACATAGCTTGTATTTTATCTATGCTGAAGTGTTCTTAAATTCCACCTTCATATATCTACACAGTGAGGTTTTTTTTTCTCATTTACTTTTTGAGATGAATAATTGTTGCCTTTTATGTTGGAATTATGTGTTTTCATTTGTGTCAACCTCATATACAAAAATATGTGTTGAGATCATTAATGATCAATATGTTTGATAATAGTTGATAAGGATAGTGTTTCTGATATGGATTTTGTTGATTATATATGTAGTGTTGTTGTAATATGTGTACACAGGTTAGTAATATGGAAGGAGGGGAAAATGAATGAAATGAGTTATTAATATGGAAGGGATAATATTGCAAATATAGGAGGAGAAAACATTTTTGATATGGAAGGAGATAACATAATTTTTGGAAGAAGATAACATACATAATATGGGAAGATAGAACATTGCTTTTCTTTCCCTTGGTTCTAGATGTAACAATGGAGATTCTTTGAGATAAGATGAAAATATGCTGATTCAAGAACTCTCTAGTCTCTGGAGATCTGATGAAGTGAGAATTTATAGAAGATTTTGTTTCAGACAATCTAAAGGAATTCTTTTCATTCCTTCATGTTTTAAAATTTGTTCTTATAGTTTTGAGCACATTGTGTATGGTTTGTATACATTCTACTACTATCTTTTCATGTCCTTGGTGTTGCAACTAATATGATTAAGGTTTGCAATTGATTGACATTTTGATTGTCTATTGAAAATGATTTGAGAAATGATCTATATTTCTCCATATTTATTTTTTTAGGTGTTGTATTTAGAAGGACACATTTACAAAATTTATATTATGTCTTGGTTCATTTTTAAGAAGCCAATGTTGTTTACAATTATTGATGGTAATGTTTTGTGTTTCTTTTGAGTCTGTGAAATGAAATGATTCTATCAAATATGTTGCGTTAGTTTTATCCTAAAGTAAGAAGAATAAAGATAGATTTTAAAAAGTTTTTTGATGTTCAAGGAATATTGTCTTGATGTGATCCACATGTATATATTTGATATGTTTGTTGATGCATTGTGTCTAGAATGTGTACTTCAAGATTACGCCTCTAGTCTAGCTAACATATGTTTTTCTTTAGTTGTGATAAATCCTTAGATGTTGTTCCCTTTCTTGAAAATCAAGTGTCACATTTTTTTAGTCCTATCTTTGCATGTTGGGATCCACATTGAGATTATTTATCTTAAAGATGTGTTTTCTAGTGATGAAGTATTTGGTGTATCTACACATTACCTTCATCACAATTACATTTTGGTGGCTATCCTGCTAGGACTTATGTTTGTCCTTTGTTCTGGAGGACCTAGTTAATGTTTGTAATAAAGATGTTGGTATATATACAATATCAAATTGATGATGAAAAGTGTGAAAGAGTGCATGGATAATATGGAATAGTACATAGTAAAGAGTTATTGATTTGTGTGATAGAAATAGTGGATGGTGATGGATTTATAAAGTTGGTCACTTGGAGAAGAGATTCAAGGATAATTTTATATTTGGAGATCTATTGTAGGTAGTGTGTTGAGGGCTTGTTCATCTTGATTCATATATTCATTTTCCTTTCTTAGAGATAGTGTATCTTCCACGCAAGCTTTATATCTCTCCCTAAAGAATTCCATCTCAATCTACAAGTCCTTTCTATCTTGCCCTAATGTAGTGCAACTTGGCTTACAAGTTTGGGGAGCCATGTGCTTCCTTGGTAGTGAGCCTAAACCAAAAATTGCAATAATTGTTTCATATATTATGAGATAACTCTCACCATGGTTTTTCCACATAAATATGGTATTCTCTTGTGCATGGTGTTCATTGCATCATCTTCTTTATGTTTCTACACACAATAAGAATTAATTAAATTTAGAAATTGGATTAAGAGTTTTGGTTTAAACATAATTCATTCCCATATCAATCTCAAGGTGTGTTAAAAAATTGGAATTAGATTCAAATTCCTCTAGAAGAAGCTTCATTGCTTGAGTAAAGGTCTAAGATGGCACAACATGGATCATGCAAGATTATGAAGTTTGATAGAATAAAATACTCTTTATAAAAGATGCAAATGGAATCAGATTTTGTGTCTATGGGTTGTGGTATCTATAATTCTGATATGGATGGTTACATTTCTCTCTCCACTCCTCTTTCTACTCTAGATGAGATCAGATTATATAAGAGCGATAAAAAAGAAAGGAATGAAATTATCAATGGGTTGGTTGATTTTGAACTATTAAAGGTGATGAATTAAAAATATATTAAATATATATTAAATATATATGGGAAAATATTAGTGACATCAATGAAGGAGATTCAAAAGTAATGCATGTCAAGTTGTAGGGTTATTTGAGAATCTAAAAATTATTGAAGAATAAATATTGATGGATATATGCATCAAGTAACATAAATAGTAAATGGAATTAGAGGTGTTGGTGGAACTATTGGCAATTGATGTTTTGAGAGCACTATGGATCACTTAAGGGTTTCCATTTATCACAACACTTATGCTGGATTAATCACATGAAGTGATTATAAGTATTGGAGACACAGTCATGAAAATGACTAAGTGCAAAATCAGAATAACAGTATTCTGCAGTATAGTTTTGGTTAGTGAAGATAATATATGATGTATTATGGCTTGCAAACTTAAAGGAAGATAGTTTGGGATATGTATGACCTTCAATTAAGGTCACACATGTTTTGGTGTTGATATTAGTAAGATACAGTGATATGAAGGTATGCAAAGATAGAGAAATAGTGAAATAGGGCATATGAACAGTCACGATGATTGAGGGAAGATTAGATGGAATGGTAATGTGATAAGCTAGACAAAATTTGTATATTTCCAACACTTGGTAATACAAGATTGTTGACTATAAATTTTCATTTGCATAAGTAATTGTTATGTTTTGTATTGTATTTGAGAGCTGACTGGATGGTAGAATTTATATAAGTATAGAGTGTTTTGTGGAAGTGAAAAGAGTGAAACTATGTGATAGAGATGGATATGTGATGGATGAAAATTTGGGATATTGGTAAAGGTAGATAGTAGATGTGAGATTAGAGATTGAAAGAGCTATAAATGGAGCTATCAAAGCATAGCAGATGCTTTTGCAGTTCACTTATTGAAGAAAACTTTTGTATCAGAATTTTGGTTGTAAGAGTTGTAAGCTCACCACACCTTTAATAGGGTTTTTGTATACTCCTAATAAGGTTTTGTATTCCTCTAACAAGGAAATGTACTATGTAATACTCAGCTCCTAATAGGGCTAGATCTCCTAACACAGATTCAATATTTTAATGCATAGTTGTGGGTACCATCCCCACCAGGGTTTTCCCTTGGACAGGGTTTCCTCGAAAACAAATAATTGTGTTATGAGTTATGTTTTTATGTTATTTTAATTTCAGCATTGATATGAGTTATTTGAAAATGGTTGAAGTTTAATTTAAAGTGTTGCAATACTAATTAACCCCCCATCTCAGTATTACTTAATCCTAACAATTGGTATCATAGCTATTGGCCCTTGGAGAGAAAGCCTAACAACTTAAGAGAGATTAGAATGGATTCAGAAAGTTTGAAAGAGAACTTTGAAGTAGCGCTTGATGACCTGGATAAAGAAAAGGCTGAGAATGGTGAATTGCAATTCAAATTAAGAAGAGTAGAAGGTTTCATCAAGAAACTAAAGGAACGACTTGAATTTTCAAGAAGTCAGAGACAAGAGCTTATGGATAAGATCAAAGAGGATTCAGACAATGATACATCATACCAAGTAAAGAAGCTAGAGTAAGAAAAAGAACAAATCAATCTTTTGATGATTAAAGAAATTCAACATGAAAAGGATGCAAGATACAAAGTTGAAGAAACTCTAAAGGAAGAAAATGTGCAGATACGACAAATGAAGACTGAAATTGATCACTTCAAGGATAAATGTCAGGAATTGGAGAAGTACAATCAGATCATAAAAGGTTAACTCACTCAATCCAAATTGAACATTGAGAAGTTACACATGAGCAGTGATAAAATTGATGAACAAAGAGAGAGATAGAAACCTAAAGGAGACATGACTAGAATTGGATACAATAAAGGAGAATGTTCTAAGATTAATGCCGAATCACATGAAGTGAAGACTAAAGATAGATCCACTTTTAAAGAACCTAAATATTAGATCAGACCTTTTAGAGGTAGATGCTTTGGATGCAACAAAGTTGGACACATGAAAAGAGACTACAGAAGTAAAGGTCCTTTCAAAACTGGTTATTGTTACAACTGTTATGCATATGGATATAAGAAAGTAGAATGTAGGAAACTAGATCAGTCTAGGAATAAACAAAATTACATCAAAGAAGAGTCAACAACCAAGATCACATGCTAAAAATGTAATAATCTTGGGCATACTGCAAGGTATTGTAAGTTGCAGGTTAATCAGGATAGAAGACCACCTACATGAATGTGAAAATATAGGAATGTGCTCAAAGCCATAAGAATAAATTCTCCAATGTGGAGGAATACATAACATTCCTTTGAATTTTTTGCAACAAACTCTTGTGAAAATTCTCACTTCAACAGATCTCTAAAGACTAGAGAGTTTTGGAATCAACATACTATTACCATGTCTAAAGGCATCTCCATTGTTACATATAGAACCAAGGGAGATGAAAATAATATTCGCTCATCAAATATTATGCAATGTTCTCTCCTCCCATATCATAAATGTTCTATCCTTCCATATCAATAGTGTTCTTTCCTTCCATATCAATAAATTTCTCTCCTTCCATATTAGCAACTGCTTTCATTCAACATCCTCTACTTCCATATTAGAAACCTTTGTATAGACATTACAACAATACTACACATATCATCACATTATCCATATCAAAAACATTGTCCCTATTAATTGTTCTCAAATATCTTCATCATTAATAACCTCAACACATATTGTCAAATATTAGGTTGACACCAAATAACAACACATAATGTCAACAATCTCCCCCTTTATCATTGATAGTAACACCCTACTAGTAAAACCATTGTTCTATCTACTCAAACTCCCCTTTGGTGTTTCTCTCCCACTTTGACATCAAGGAAAAAAGGCCTTTTTGTATCCATTATGTAGATATATATGCCCCTTCCTATATACATTTATTCATCTCATTTTCTATATTGTACAAAATTTCTCTCAACCAAGTTGCATGTTCCCCATGAGAACATAGTTAACATAAATAAAGGAGACAAATATATACTTTGAATTTATTCCTTAGAAAGATTCACCAACTTATAAATGTAATTAAAAGGAGGGCCAATAACCCCTAACTTTTATGTGAGATACCCAAGAGTATATTTTGATAAAGCCTTAGTAAAAATGTCTGTAATATGGTCCTTTGTAGGTACATACTCTAGTCTAACTTCATTCTTTACAACCTTTCCTCTTAGGAGATAAATTAGATGGAGATATAATTAGTCCTTGAATGCATCATGATATTCTTTGAAACATTATGTCAATTTTATTATTACACAAAATAAGAATGGATTCATCATACATCACTTTGATATCTACTTCATCCAAATCACTTGAATAGTGCAAGATGCTACACCAATGTACTCATCTTCTATAGTAGATAAATATATTAAAAAATATTATTTTGTTTTATGTTGAACCAAGAGACTACTTTGTATCCTATAGAAATTCACTTTCACTAGTACTTATGTCATCCACACATTCATCCCAATTAGCGTTAGTGCGGGCCTTTAAAGAGAAGTCATTTTCCTTTTGTACTATAAGTCATAGTCTAGAGTTCCTTTCAAATATATAAATATCCTTTTAATATATTTTTCATGAGATAGCTTAGTATTATCTTGAAATATGGTAACTGAGCATAAATAAATCATAATATTCGGTCTAAAAGTAGTCATATATAGCATTCCTGTAATCATTGATCTATAGAATGCCTAATCTACTTCCATAGATTCATTGTTCTTTCTTAATTAACTAGTAGCCATTGGGGTACTTATTAGTTTATAACTCTCTATGCCAAATATTTTCAACTTATCTTTGATATACTTGGTTTGTGAAATGAAGATAACATCATCTAATTTGGTTAACCCTTGATTTAACCAAAATACAATTTACTAACAATGCCAACATTTATGCAACAATTGCCAAAATTGGCACAATTAATTAAAACAAATGACATGGCTCAATCACATACACATTAACTAAATTAAATACACACATGAAAACCACATTCACAAAATAACAACTATACAATGAGGTCCACATTTCTTTATACAAAGAGGACCTTGGAATGCACGATATATAACACAGGTCCTAGATTTTAGATCCATGGTCAACTATTCTTGCACACTCATTGCACCCATCAGCAGGTCCAAAATAACATGATATAAAACATAATACATCATCAATACTGCATGGTATAAAACTATGTCTATGATTGAATTAACTAACATATCATCGGTTTCCTAAACCAATTTTCTATCACAATAGTATTTAACACCATAATACATCATATATGACATCATTATAACCTGAAACTAGATCAAAACTTATAGTATCTCAAGTGTACATTGATTACATAATCAGGTACCAAACATATAACATAGGATTCAACAGATCCTCAAATACATAAGTGTCTCAATAGTCAAAGTATGTCTATGAAATAAGCACTGAAAGCATGGAAAGAAAAGAAGTATAACTATGACTATCAAGTAGGTCTCACATGTAGACACAAAACTAGACATCCTAATATGTATAATATGATCTTCACAGATTATGAATTTTTTGTATGCATGAGATATTCACTAGTGAATATCAATTTGACAGTATTTTGTGCTAGAACATAGTAGTTTGGTTAGATCATTTGGTATACTTGGTTAATCATTTCATAGTTTTGGTTTATCGATTAATTATGCTAGAGTCAACTATGGAGGATATTACATTTGCCTAGAAATCTTGGAATTAATGATTTGATTGATATTTGGTGCAAAGGTTGTACATGTTTCATTATCTTATCTTGGGCCGATAGAGTTACACTTTTGAGTTTATGATCTCGTATATAAGATCAAGTTTTTGGATGCGATGAGTAGGAATGAGTAGATATAGATAGAAGGATTGGATACATAAGAAAAATGATATTTTGGGATGTGATACTGATGTTGTACTTCATCAAAACTATATTGGCATAGTTGATGCTATTTGTTAGTTCAGTTTTTGGGACTATGAAGTCCTATCTGAATTTATAATTAAAGATAGATAGGTGAACCTGACTGAGGGCTAGATCTTTGTTTTGTATTGAGAAGTGTTCTCTAGACTATATGCCTAAATGCATATTGATTCACTCTTATGTATTTTTACCTTTAACATGGTACTTATTACTAAAATAGTGAGATATTTTAGTGGGTACCATCTAAAAGAGCACTTGCAGAAATCTCAAGATAAGAGGAAAGAACTTGTGGATCAATTATCACAGAAATAAAATGAATCTACATATAATGGAGATACAACACTAAATAATATGGTCTAAATGTGAAAGAAGGAGACAACCTAAAGAATGAGATGGAATCCATGGAAATCAGGATGAATGAAGAAATAGAAGCAAAGATGACTCTTGAGAAATCCTTGAAGGCTAAAAATAAAGAATGCTACAAATTGAATGGTGAAGTTGGACAGTTGCAAATATACCTTGAAGAATATAAACATAATGAGCAAGAGTTGGAAAGAGTAAATGAGATATTGAGAAGAGATCTAGATGATGCTAGATAAATTAAAAAAAACTTCAATTCTATCTCCGCGAATCTTGATGAACAAATTGCAAATTAGAGAGCACCCAAAGAAAAGAAAGGACTAGGATTTGAGAAAGGAGAAAGCTCCACTTCTGGATAGGAAAGGAGTGATTCAAACAAAAAGAAGGAAGAATCAAATAAAATACCTTTTAGGCAAAAAAATAGATAGAGACTCAATGAAAAATGTTTCACATGCAACATGTTTGGTCATAAGGCAAGAGAATGTAGAAGCAACACCTCTTCTACACCATTTTCAAATTATTGCTTCACATGTTGGAAACATGGACACAAATATAATGAATGCAAATCTAAATCCAAACCTAATACAAGTCCTACAAGTTGAGGTAATCCTACATGTTTCGAATGCAATAAATTTTGTCACTTAGCAAGGGAATGCAGGTTAAGGACTAATCACATTAATCAGAGGTATGTGAATCAGAATGTGACTTGTTACAAATGAAAAAATGCTAGTCATATATGTAGAAATTGTAGATATAACAATGCTAGAGTGAGAATGAATGGTTTAATTGAAAATATTAGTGCAAGAAATGATAGTAAAGGAAATACAAGGTATGGAAACATAAACAAAACATGTTTTAATTGCAAAAAGATAGGAAATATTTCTCAGTATTGTAGATCTAACAATATATGAGAGAGAAAAATGGATTAGATGATAAAGGAAAGTAGACCATGCTAGTTGATGAAACTTGAAAGGAAATGAATATGACATAGACTAAGAAAGAAAAAATTGATGCTTTTGGTCAGGTCACACTAGCTCCTGGTGTGGACACCTCATCATCAAACTAATTAGGTCATAGGACCTAAGGGGGATTTTTCACTAGAAAATCCTTTGTCACCCCTCGAATCGAAGCAATAAAGACTGTGATGGAATATTTAGTTGGAGATTGGTTTGGAAAGGCTATGTTTAGAATCACATATATTTTCATGATCATATTAAGGATCACAAGAAGATTTATAGTTCAATGGTTATCATACCACACCTCTCTTGAAAGGGGGATTTTTTTGCAAAGTTGAAAATGTTGTAAAGAACTATAGTTTTAGAGTTGTTGATGTTTTTGTTGTTCTAGAGCTAGTGGTGTTGCAGAATTTTTTATGTGTTAATGTTGTTGTTGTCGTAGTGATCAATATGGTTATTGGTGTTATTATTGTAGAGTTGATAGTGTTGCAGAGTTGTTGACGGTGTTGTTATTTTTTGTTTCTATATAGTTGTCATTTATAGAAACTATTGGCAAGAGTCACCTGACGATGCATGATATGTTGTCATTGATGGAAACTACATTAACTACTCTTGGCCATAGTCCAATTTTGTAAGTTTACCAAAGGTTTGGATGCAAGAAAATGACTAAGTACCGGAAGCAAAGAAGAATACAGTTAGATAGAACAACTTGGTACAAATGGATGAGAGAGTTAGAGGCTGTGATTATAGAGCATTAAACTAGACATTCTAATATGTCTAATATGATATTCACATATTTTTAAGTTTTGATATGCATGAGATATTCACTGGTGAATATTGGTTTGATAGTATTTTGGGCTAGAATAGAGTAGTTAGTTAGATAATTTGGTATACTTGGTTAATTAGTTTAGAGTTTTGGTTTATTGATTAATTATGCTAGACTCAACTATGGAGAATATTACATTTACCTGACAAGATTTGAATTAATGATTTGATGGAGATTTGGTGCAAAGGTTGTACACATTTCATTATCTTATCTTGGGCCAATAGAGTTACACTTTTGAGTTTATGATCTCATATATAAGATCGAGTTTTTGGATGTGATGAGATGGAATGAGTAGATGCAGACAAAAGGATTGGATACATAAGCAAAATGATAGTTTGGGATGCGATACTGATATTGTACTTCATTGTAACTATATTAGCATAGTGGATGCTATTTTTTAGTTCACTTTTTGGGACTCTGAAGTCCTATCTAATTTTTTTAATTATAGATCAATGAACCCGATTGAGGGTTAGATCTTTGTTTTGTATTGAGAAGTGTGCTCTAGGATATAATCCTAAATGCATGTGAATTCTCTCTTATGTACTATTATCTTTAACAGGGTACTTATTACTACATTAGTGAGATATTTTAGTGGGTACCATCTAAAATAGAAGTTGAGGCAATCCAGAGATAAGAGTAAAGAACTTGTGGATTAGTTATCAAAGAAAGGAAACGACTCTATATCTGATGGAGATGAAAAACCTAAAGAATATGATCTGATTGTGAAAGAAAGATACAACCTAAAGAATGAGATGGAATCGATGGAAATCAAGATGACTAAATAAATAGAAGCAAAGAAGACTCTTGAGAAATCCTTGAAGGCTAAAATTGAATAATGCTACAAATTGAATGGTGAAGTTGGACATTTACAAATCTACCTTGAAGAATCTAAACATCATGAGAAAGATTTGGAAAGAGTAAATGAGATATTGAGAAGAGATCCAGTTGATTCTAGACAAATTTAAGAAAAAATAAAATCTAGTTTTGCAAATCTTGATGCACAAATTGCAAATCAGAGAGCACTCGGAGAAAAGAAAGGACTAGGATTTGAGAAAGGAGAAAACTTTGGATCTGGATAGGAAAGTAGTGATTTAGAGAAAAAGAAGGAAGAACCTAAGAAAACACCTTTTAGGCAAGAAAATGGATAGATAATCAATGGAAAATGTTTCACATGCAACAAATTTGGTCATAGGGAAAGATAATGTAGAAGCAACACCTCTTGTAAACCATTTTCAAGCTATTGCTTCACATGCTAGCAATATAGACACAAATATAATGAATGCATATCTAAATCTAGACCTAATACAAGTCTTACAAGAAGAGGCAATCATACGTGTTTCAATTACAATTAATTTGGTCACTTAGCAGGGGATTGTAGGTTAAGGACTAATCAGACTAATTAGAGGTATGCGAATCAAAATGTTACTTGTTACAAATACAACAATACTGGTCATATAGCTAGAAATTGTAGATATAATAATGTTGGAATGAAAATGAATGGTTTTCTTGAAAATATTAGTACAAGAAATGATAATAAAGGAAATACAAGGTATGAAAATAGAAATAAAATATGTTTTAATTGCAAAAAGATAGGACATATTGCTCAGTATTGTAGATCTAACAATACATGAGAGAGAGAAAATGGATCAGATGACAAAGGAAATCATACCATGCTAGTTGATGAGACTTGAAAGGAAATGAACAATACATGGGATAAGAAAGAACAACTTGATGCTTCTGGTCAGGTCACACTATCTCCTGGTGTGGACACCTCATCATTGAACTAATTAGGCCATAGGACCTAAGGGGGAGTTTTCATCAAAAAATCCTTTGTCACCCCTCAAATCAGAGTAGTAAAGACTGTGATGGAAGATTTATCTGGAGATTGGTTTGGAAAGGCTATGTTTAGAATCAAATATATTTTCATGATCTTATTAAGGATCACAAGAAGATTTACAGTTCACTGGTTATCATACCATACCTCTCTTGAAAGGGGGATTTTGTTGTAGAGCTGATAATGTTGTAGAGAACTATAGCTACAAATTTGTTGATTTTTTTTTGTTGTAGAGCTAGTGGTGTTGCAAAATTCTTGATGTGTTAATGTTGTTATTGTCACAGTGATCAATATAGTTGTTTTTGTTGTTGTTATTGTTGTAGAGTTGATAGTGTTGTAGATTTGTTGATGGTGTTGCTATTTTTTGTTTTTGTATGGTTGTCATTTATGAAAAATATTGGCAAGAGTCTCCTGATGATGCATGGAATGTTGTCATTGATGAAAACTACATTAAATCCTCGTGGCCATATTTTAATTTTATAAGTTTACCAAAGGTTTGGATGCAATAAAATGACTAAGTATCAAATGAAGAGAAGGATACAGTTAAATAGAACAACTTGGTATAGATGGATGATAGAGTTAGAGGTTGTAATTGTAGGCATAAAAATAGACATCCTAATATGTCTAATTCAATCTTTAAATATTTTTAAGTTTCATTATGCATGAGATATTCATTAGTGAATATCAATTTGACAGTATTTTGGTATAGAATAGAGTAGTTTGGTTAAGATCATTTGTTATACTTGGTTAATCAGTTCAAAGTTTATGGTTATCGATTAATTATTGTAGAGTCAAATATGGAGGATATTAAATTTTCCTAAAAAGGTTTAAATTAATGATTTGTTTGAAATTTTGTGCAAAGGTTGTACACATTTTATTATCTTATCTTGGGGTGATAGAGTTACACTTTTGAGTTTATGATCTCATATATAAGATCAAGTTTTTGGATGTGATGATTAGGAATGAGTAGATGGAGAAAGAAGGATTGGATACATAAGTAGAATGATATTTTGGGATGTGACATAGATGTTTTACTTCATTGAAACTATATAGGCATAGTTGATGCTATTTGTCAGTTCAATTTTTGGGACTGTGAAGTCCTATCTAAATTTTGTAATTAAAGATAGATCGGTGAACCCAACTAAGGGTCAAATATTTGTTTTGTATTGAGAAGTGTGATCTAGGATATAAGCCCGAATGCATTTGCATTCTCTCTTATGTGCTATTAGCTTTAACAAGGTACTTATTACTGCACTAGTGAGATATTTTAGTGGGTACCATTTGAAAGAGCAGTTGAGGCAATGTGTAGATAAGAGGATAGAACTTGTGGATCAGTTATCAAAGAAAGGAAATGACTCTACATGTGATGGAGAAGACAAACCTAAAGAATATGATCTGATTGTGAAATAAAGAGACAACCTAAAGAATGAGATGGAATTCATGACAATCAAGATGACTGAAGAAATATAAGCAAAGAAGACTCTTGAGTAATCCTTGAAGGCTAAAACTGAAGAATGCTACAAATTGAATGGTGAAGTTGGAAATTTTCAAATCTACCTTGAAGAATCAAAACATAATGAGAAATATTTGGAAAGAGTAAATGAGATATTGATAAGAGATCTAGTTGATGCTAGAGAAATTCAATAAAAATTCAAATCTATCTATATGAAGCTTGATGACAAAATTGAAAATTAGAGAGAACTTGGAGAAAAGAAGGGACTAAGATTTGAGAAAGGAGAAAGCTCTATATTTGGATAGGAAAGTAGTGATTTAGACAAAAAGAAGGAAGATGATGCAAGGGAGGATGGGGAGTGGGGCCAAAGGCACACCCTAACTAGATCCACTTTACAGAGATCACACGCGAAAGTAACAACACAATAAGTGAGAGAGAGAATGCAAATATTTTCATATATTATCTTCAACTTGATTCATACATGTCAGGCTGTAAGGCCTTCCTGATTTAGGCCAGATATTATAATCAAATACATAAGTCCTCCAACATGTGAGAATCTATCAACAATCTCTAATCTTCTAGCTTCTATCTCCAAAAAATCTACCTCCTCTAAACTCTAACCAAACAACTAAATTTATAAAAGAGGCTACCAAACCAAGTCGGCCTTCAGATCCACCATCAAAAAAAGGAATGACTAGATCTAGGTCCACATGCTTCCCAATGATAGATACCAACATTAAATTCATGACCAAATATAAATGCAAGAGTCAACCTCAACAAAAATCCAAAATAAACAACTCAGTGAGCAAGGAAATAGAGCACTAGACAAGCATCATCGAGTGCCAAGGAAATTTTATTGAGTGCCAGAGTGATAACCGACCAACACCAGTAAATAAAGGAAACCAAGCAACACTAAACAAACTCAGTCAAAGTAGGAACCGAGCAACACAGAAAGCTTTAAACATGTTTTGGTGACATAGGATTGCCAAGGACCTGAGATGCTCCTACATCAGACACCTGGGGTTATTTGAAATTATTCTCTGAATCATCAAATAGGTATGATCTGAGTTGCATCCAACTTAGATTATAAAATTCATGAATTATCTTCAATCGGTCTATTCTTCCACTTTACCAGATATTCCATATACTATTTTCCTCTTGTACTTCTACCAATTATTTGCTCCAAAATATGCTCAATTTCTTCTATCTATTTCTTAGGATAATCCATTGGTACTATCATTTCTTCATCTGACTCATGATACTCATACAAATCACCAATTCTGAATATAGGTGATATGTCCATGTCAGCAGGTAACTCAATCTCATATGCATTGCCACTGTCAAATTTTCTCAAAATCTTGCAAGGTCCAAACTTCTTCATTTTCAACTTCCCATATGTTCCAACAGGAAATTTGCCTCTCTTCAAAGGAACCATTACTTCATCATCGACTGTAAAAGTCTTATGTCTTCTTGATCTATCAGCTTTGTCTTTGTATTTCTGATTACTTTTCTCCAACTTATATTTCACATCTTCATGCAATGTCTTCATGTACTCAACAAATTTTACTCCTTTAGCACTTCTCTTTCTTTCATCAGCAATATCCCTCAAATCAGATATAACTCTCAGTTGTATGCCATTTACTATCTCAAAATGTGTTTTTATAGTACTCCTATTCATTGAATTATTGTATGCAAACTCTTCTTGTGCCAACACAGAATTCCAATTACTCGGTGTGTCTCCAACTAAACATCTCAAAAGATTTCCCAAACTTCTATTCACAACTTCTGTCTGTCCATCAATTTGTGGGTGAAATGTGTGTGCTAAAATGTTGACACACTTCTATGAGTCATTAAATCCAAGATTTCTCAAGAATGAGGTCTCAAATGGCGACTCATAGCTCTCTATTCATGGTGACAATCCATGAAAGAAAACTAATCTATGAAAAGAAATGCTTATGCAAGATTATTCTATGAAAGGAAATATGAATCTAATCTAATATGCAAGTGCAATATTAATCTAAATGGATTGCCATGGAGGCATGAGAGAAGAAGACAAAAAAAGAGAAGTTGCAATGTCCAAGCTCAAGTGCTCAAATCCTCCTCCAAAATCGCTCTCCAAACTTGCATAATAATAACATAAATCTTGATCTCTAAAATCTCCATGCATAAAATGAGAAGGAGAGGGCTCCTTATAAAGGATTTTAGAAATGAATGGATGGTCAAGATTAAGAGGCAAAAATAAATGAGCAATGGTGGAGATTAAATCTTGGTTGATCCATGTGCTCAAAATTCTCAAGAGACAAACTCAATGGACATGGTTAAGAGGCAAAAAGATGTGTGGAAGTGATTAAGAGGCAAAAAGAGATTCCACTCATCTTGGAAAGTGTGCATTCAATGTGTAGACAAAAAGTCTTTTTCTTTTTATTTTTATTTTATTATTTATTTATTATTTTTAGCAAAGTGGTTTCCATTATAAAATGAAAAGATTTTTTACTTAGTTAAAAGAGATTTGTTCTTTTAATTAAATGTGGCTCAGGATAAAGTGATTTTACTATTTAATTAAAATATTTTTTTATTTATTTAAAAGAGATTTATTCTTTTAATTAAAATGAGACTTAGGATAAAGACTTTAGGAAAATATTAGAATAATTGAATTAATTACGATTTGATCAAGGAAATTGATTTGAATTGAAAATATTGCAAAGCATTGATTCAAGAAATTGATAAATTGATGAATGGGGGCCCAAAGTCTAGGCAACCATTTTAGGGTGCATACAAAATGTAGAACTATATTTCAATTCGGTGCCAAAGTTTCTCCAAAGGGTCTTCCAAAAGTATCCAAAAAATTTACTGTCTCAGTCAAAGATAATACTCTTCAGTAATCCATTCAATCTGACAATTTTCTTAAAGAAAATATCTGCTATATGTACCGCATTTGATGTCTTTCTACGAGGTACAAAATGTGCCATTTTTGAAAATATATCCACAACAACAAATATAGAATCATTACCTCTTACTGTCTTCGGTAAGCCGAGAAAAAAATCCATACTGATGTTAATCCAAGGTTTCTCGGGAATAAAAATTAGTGTATACAATCTAGTATTTTGACTTACTCCTTTTGCAACTTGACAAATTCCACAACTTTTCACAAATTTCTAAACATCTTTATAGAACTATGGCCAAAAGTATTTCCCCTTAAGAAAATTCAATGTTTTATCAACACCAAAATGTCCACCCAAACCACTACTATATTTCTTCTTTATCAAATTAGTTCTCATTTCTCCTTTTGATATACACAACTAAATACCTTTAAACAACATACCTTCTAGAATAAAATATTCTTCCTATTTAGTACTTGGTTGATCTTGAATAGGTGCTCTGCACTTTCTCCATAGCTCAGAAAAATCAGGATCAAATTCATAAGAATCTCTCATATCATCAAAGCCAAGAACTTCAATTTTTATCTCAGTCATCAAAGATCTCCTTCTACTCAATGCATCAACAACTTAGTTAGTGACTCCACTCTTATGCTTTATCACAAATGTATAACTCTACAAATACTCAACCCATTTCATATGTCTCTAATTCAACTTATTCTGACTACCCAAATACTGTAAAGCCTTATGATCAGTATACAATACAAATTCACTCGGTATCAAATAATGTCTCCATTTCTTTAGTGCTTGAACAATAGCATAGAATTCTTGATCATACATAGAATATTTCCTTTTTGCATCATTCAACTTTTCACTAAAGAAAGCAACAGGTTTACCTTCTTGTCAACACAACTCCTATTGCACTTCCACTTGCATCACATTCCACTTGAAATACCTTATTGAAATTAGGAAATGCCAAAATAGGAAATTCAACAACCTTCTGCTTCATAGTCTCAAAAATTTTATCAGCTCCATGTGTCCACTTGAATTCTCTTTTATCTCCTCTCATAGTCTTAGTCATAGCATTACAAATTGAACTGAAATTCCTAATGAACTTTAGGTAAAATCTTGCCAATCCATGAAATGATCTTAGCTCACTAGCATTCTTAGGTGTAGGCAAATTCAAAATAGCTTCAACCTTTTCAAGGTCCATTTTCAAACCGTCAACTAAAATTACAAATCCCAAATACACAATCTCCTCTTTCATGAATGAACACTTTTTTAGATTTATCAGCAACTTTTCTTCTTTCAACCTCTGTAATACTTGTTCAACATGCAACAAATGTTCTTCTCTTGTCTTATTGAATATTAGAATATCATCAAGGTATAGAATCACAAACTTACCCAATAATTTCTTCAAAACTTCATTCATCAACCTCATAAAAGTACTCGGTGCATTAGTTAAACCAAAAGGCATAACCAACCACTCATACAAACCTTCTTTTGTCTTAAAAGTAGTCTTCCACTCATCATCTTCTCTGATTCTGATATGATGATATCCAATTTTCAAATCAATTTTGGTAAAATACTTTTCTCCAGTCAAACTATCCATTATGTCATCCATTCTCGGTATAGGAAACCTATATTTCATTATTATCTTGTTAATTGCTCTGGAATCAGTACACATTCACCATTCTCCATTCTTCTTAGGTGCCAATACAAAAGGTACTGTACAAGGACTCAAACTTTCCCTGATCAAACCTTTCTACAACAATTCTTGAATCTATTGGTTCAATTCCTGATTCTCGGTAGGTGTCAACTGATGTGGTGCCTTATTCAGTAAACTAGCTCCAGGGATTAGATCCATGCAATGATCAATGCTTCTCTTCGATGGAAAACCATTAGGTACATTATTAGAAATAATTTCACTGTACTCAATGAGTAACTTATCAATCTCCTAAGGGACACTATCCTCTATTTTCTTACTTGGCTTTTTAGGAATCACAACAAAACATACATCATTCTTCTTCAAATCCTTAACAAAATTTCTTCCTTCCATCAAGAAAACTTTCACAAATGTGCAAACATTACTAATAGGTTCTTCAATCAAAGGTAACAAGATTTGTCTTCTTCCATCAGCCCAAATAGTATATTTATGCAATCTCCCATCATATATAGCATGTCTATCATATTTCCAAGGTCTACCCAAAAAAATATGACAACAATCCATAGGCATGATATCACATAACACCTTATCATACTACTTTCCAATTTTAAAATTCATATAACATTGTTCACTTACCAAGAGTGTATGCTCATCTTTGATCCATGAAATTTGATAGGGCTTCAGATGTTCCAACCTTTTCAACTGCAACTTTGTGACCATTTCCTCAGATGCTAGATTCTTTGAGCTACCATTGTCAATGATTACCTTCCAAACTTCATCAGAAACTCTACATCTAGTCTTGAACAAACTTTTCCTTACCAGATCTTCCGTATTACTTTCACTCCAAATTGCATCAATTTATTTTCCTTCTCAGGTTCATTCGGTGACTCTTCTTACACCAAAGCATTTCTACTATTACCAACCTTCTTACTTGCATGTGTACACTCAAATATCTATGTCCTTCTTCTCCACAATTCTAACAAGTTCCTCGAAAACCACCTCTATTATAACCACCTTGGTAGTTACTACCTCTACCTCTAGATGAACTTTCACCTTTCCACTCGGTCTTGCCTTTATCTAGAGTTATCTTTTCAGGTTCAGATCTACTACTTTCACCATGAGATCTACCTCTTCATCTAGGGAATCTACCACCTCTACCTCTTTGTCTTTGCTCATGTCTCTGCTTCAATTTCTCCTCAGCTTTCAATGCAAATTGATAAGCCTCTTCAATGTTCTCCAATTTGTCCAAACTGATTTCTTCTTGGATGGAAACTCTCAAACCATTAAGGTATCTAGAAATTATTTCCACATCATCTTCATCATGTCCAGATCTGATATCTAATCTATAGAATTCCTCAGTATATTATTTTACCGAGCTATCTTTCTACCTCAAACTTTGCATTCGCCTAACTAGGTTAATCTAATAATCACAAGGTAAGAAATTTCCTTTCAATTTATTCACCATTTTATACCATACCTTAATTTTGTCTTTGTCTTTCCTTTTTCTGTCTAATTGTAGATGTTCCCACCACAAGGATGCATGACTTTTCAGCTTTCTGCTTGCAATTTTCACTTTCTTTTCCTCAGGTACATTTTCATACTCAAAATACTTTTCGATCTCGGTGATCTAGTCCACCAATTCATCAAAATCCAATTTTGCACTATACTTAGGAGGATTAAAGTGTGGTGTAGACTTCAGATTTGTCAAAGCCTTCAACAATATTTCCTCACCTTAATCCATTGCCAGTGTAGGTTCTACATCAACTTGTTCTTCCTCAATTTCATCATCACTAACATCTTCAAGATGTCTTCCTCTTCTTTGGGCTATTTCAATAGCTTCTAATCTAACAGAAAGTTGTCTGAACATGTCTGCCAATCCTGGATCCACATCTTGCCTCCCATGAACCATCTTGAAACCCCTTGCAATTGCAGGCCAGATCAAAAATTTTTACCCCACAACAATTCAACTAGGATTTGACAAGAAGGAACCCTCAAACCTAGATTTGCAAACCTAGATCCAGATCTCACCTCACTCTGATACCACTTGATGCAAGGGAGGATGGGGAGAGGGGCCAAAGGCACACCCTAACTAGATCCACCTTGCAGAGATCACACATGGAAGCAACAACACAACAAGTGAGAGAGAGAATGTAGATACTTTCATATATTATCTTCAACTTGATTCATACATACCAAGTTGTAAAGCCTTCCTAGTTTAGGCTAGATATTACAATCAAGTACAGAAGTCCTCCAACATGCGAGGATCTATCAACAATCTCTAATCTTCGAGCTTCTATCTCCAAAAAATCCACCTCCTCTAAACTCTAACCAAATAAATACATTTATACAAGAGGCTACGAAACCAAGTCAGCCTTTAGATCCACCATCAATGGAAGGAACAACCATATGTAGGTCCACATGCTTCCCAATGATAGATACCAACATTAAATCTATGACCAAATATAAATGCAAGAGTCAGCCTCAACAAAAATCCAAAATAAACAACTCGGTAAGAAAGGAAATGGAGCTCCAAACAAGCATTACCGAGCACCAGGGAAATTTCACCGAGCACCAGAGAGATAACCAACCAAAAATGGTAAACAAAGGAAATTGAGAAACACTGAACCAACTTAGTCAAAGAAGGAACTGAGAAACACAGAAAACTTCAAACATGTTTTTGGTGACATAGGATTGCCAAGGACCCAAGATGCTCCTGCATCAGATTAACCTAAGAAAACACCTTTTAGGAAAGAAAATGGATAGAGATTCAATGGAAAATATTTCACATGCAACAAATTCTGTCATAGAGAAAGAAAATATAGAAGAAACACCTCTTCTACACCATTTTTAGGCTATTGCATCACATGTTGGAAATATGGACATAAATATAATGAATGCATATCTAAAGCAAGACCTAATACAAGTTCTACAAGTTGAGGTAATCCTACATGTTTCAAAGGCAATAAATTTGGTCACTTAGTAAGGGACTGTAGGTTAAGGACTAATCACACTAATCAGAGTTATGTGAATCATAATGTTATTTGTTACAAATGCAACAATGCTAGTCATATAGCTAGAAATTATAGAAATTACAATGTTGGCTTGAGAAAGAATGGTTTGATTGAAAAGATTAGTGCAAGAAATGATAATAAAGGAAATATAAGGTATGGAAATAGAAATAAAATGTGTTTTAATTGAAAAAAGATAGGACATATTGCTCGATATTGCAAATCTAACAATACAGGAGAGAAAAAACAATGGATCAGATGACAAAGGAAAGTAGACCATGCTAGTTGATGAAACCTGAAAGGAAATGAATAAGACATGAGATAAGAAATAATGAATTGATACTTCTGGTCATGTCACACTAGCTCCTAGTGTAGACACCTAATCATCAAACTAATTAGGTCATAGGACCTAAGGGGGAGTTTCCAACAGAAAATCCTTTGTCACCCCTCGAATCAGAGTAGTAGAGATTGAAATGGAAGATTTAGTTGGAGATTGGTTTGGATAGGATAAGTTTAGAATCAAAAATATTTTCATAGTCATATTAAGGATTACAAGAAGATTTGCAGTTCGCTAGTTGTAACAAATTTTTGAAAGATAGGGTATGCATGACATTAATTAAAAGAATTTGATTGAATTTGAGGAATAAAAAGGGTGTTTTGTGACTCAATTTGACACTTTTCTATCTTAATAATGAGTGATTACTTGAGAAGAAAGAGATATAACAGTGAATTGAGCAACTGATTAGATTTAAGAAGAAAACCCTTGGATGATGATAAATGGTATTTATCTTTGTAGAAAATTGTTAAATTCATTGGAGTAGAATGGATACACCCTAGATTGTTGATTCATTAGAGAAACCAAGGTATTAATTCAAGAAACATCCATTTAAATCTATGGAAGATGATCCAAACAATGCATTTTCTCATGTTCCCTATGGAGTTTTGCATGTTGAGGATATCCGTGCATACATTCATTGCAAGCTTGAAGAATTGGGAGATTATGCTATACTTAAGAAATATATATCACTATGTGTTGATGGAACTTTGAAAGATGAGTTCAATAAGGCTGATTAGATTAACCTTCCATAGTATAAGGACATTTATGTCTTTGATGAACTAGCATGGGTTAGAATTGTGTTAAGTAGGATCCATGATTTTTTTTTTTGGATCAGAGACAAATCTATAAAGATTACTAAGGAATTAATCCATGTAGTAATTGGGAATAATGTAGTTGGTGAGGTATTGACACTAAAATCAACAAAGAAAGACATTGTCAAATAACTTACCGAGTCAAAATGGGACAAGAGAGCCATGCCAATTAATGATGTCACATAGGACTTGATGTGAAACTTGCTTTAATGATTCTTGGTTACAAAGTTTATCATAGCAACAAAATCATTTCTATCTCTTTTACTATTGTTCACAGATCTTACTAAATATTGAAGGAAGATGCTCAAATAGATGTTTGTGAGATTATGAGGGAATAGTTGATGGTGAATATTGACAAGATTAAGAAGGATAAGACATAAATATCTAAGTATGGATAATTTATTATTAATATGTTTTTCTACCTAATGAACTATTTCCCTAGTGCCAATAATGTGACTTGATAGAAGGACATCCCTACAACAATATATATTAGTAGATTCTACCAGATAAAAAAGAAGGAAGATATTGATTAGAAAATATTTAGTTATTTAATTTTTTTTTCAAAAGTAGATGCAAAAGATGAAAAGAATACTAGAGAGTTTGGTTGAGAAATATAAGGATACAATTTGTTTGATGGTTGAAATCAATGCCTGTTGTATGGAGGAAATTGAACCAAGGACCCTTTGGATTCCACCAATGGGATATGAAGTGGATTATGAGATATTAGTCAGGCATGTTGACAAGATGTTGAGTAAACTGATAGAGCCTAATACTAAAAGGTTTGATACTTATGCTAAAAAAGTATCAAAAAGTTCAAAGTCAACTTCATGATGTAGCATTGACCAATACAATTAAGAAGATGATGGAAAACATTGCTGAGAAAGAAGGTATAAGCAAGGATAAGATGAAAAACATTAGAAGGAAGAAAGAAGAGATGGATAGAAGTAGGACAAAATAAGAAGCACCAATTAAAATTGAGAAGGAAGCTACTCCACCTCCACTATCTCTATGCTATCCAATTAGAGAACATCCAAGAGTGAAACTAAAATCTCTACAAAACCTCCTAGAGCACCTACATTGAAGGTTACAAGGACAAGATTTGAGGGATCACAATTTGAACCTATATTGAGGAGACTAAAGAATAAGAGTGCAAGACCACATAAGAGATCATAGGTAGATTAAGATGATTGTTCAAATGATTTAGATCAATCCATGAAGAATATAAGGAATTAAGGTGCTACTTCTACTAGGATTGTCAAGAAAAATCCTATGAGTGTAGTTGAGAGAAGAAGACTAGAGAAAGATGCAATTACACATTTGAAAAAATTCAGTAAGACATTGGTTGAGATAAAGGCTTAGATACCTTATTATTTATATGCTATATTGGAAGAAAGAAGATTAGTTTCTTGAGAGGAAGATAAAAGGATAAGGGAGGCATCTATATTTAAGATGTTCCTGGTAATTAGTAGTGATGAAAGGGAAAACTTACTTGATGAAGCTAAGAAGAGGATTTTGACAAAGAAAAGAATTAACATGTTAATTGATGGAAAGAAATAAGAAATTATTGTAGAGATTGATGACATTATCAATAAAATATTAATAAAAATCATACATGATGTATCAAAAAGGAAAGAGCCAAGGACTAAGGGGAAATAAGATAAACTGCTCATTGATGATCAATTCATTTCTATAGTTAAGGAACCATGTGTATTCATTGTAGGAGTACCGATTACTCTTGATGGATTGGATGATGATGAGAAACAAGAAGGTGAGAAAGATCTCTACACCAATCCTATAAAAACTTTGACAGAGGATGAAAAAAGAGAGATCATGTCAGGTAAAGGATTCACCAGACAAATTTGTTGAGGTTGAGGCTGAATCGAATAAGGAGATTGATGAAAATGTTGATGATGTTCATGATCTTAATTCTATGGACACTGAGGTTATCAAAGGAGTATATGAGAGATAAGAAGAGAAAGAGAAGCAATTTGAAGCTCATGGTGAAGAGGATAAATGGGAGAAATTGGACCAAACAAAACAAGTTCAGACAGAGATTGGGCCATCTATCGGTAAGGTTGAAATATTGTTGGAAAGATATTATTTTGATTCTCTTGAATTATTAGATTTTCATGGACCGATTGACTTATAAAATATGGAAGAATATGAGATAATGGAAGTTTTAGTTTTGGCTCATGCCAAAGCTAAGGAAAAATCCCTGAGAAAGAGTGAGAAAGGAATCAAACTTCTTTCTAAGGCAGTTGAAGTTCTTGAAAAGGTAATTCCTAATGTTCAAGTCAATCAAGGTATTTCTCTTCCTAATCAACTGGAAGGACTTAAATAATTTTGATACACATTTTGTGTCTTTAGAGAAGGCTTTAGAAGATAAAGTTTAGAAAGAGTTTGTTAAAAAAATATTTCAGCATTTATTTTCATTAATTGCACAAGATATAAATTATTTAGATGATGGAATAAATTAGTTGAAGGAATATATTAAGGAAGGGAGTACTGTATTACAGATGTGTATTAATCCATCCTTACATGTTGTTGATATTGATAAAATCATTAAGGAAATCCATGAAGCACTAGTAGATAGAGAAAAGGCCTTTGATTCATCAAAGAGATTTTCTTCTGATCACATGAAGGATATAGTAAAAATAAATGATAACATACAAAGTATGGAAGTTGAGAGGTAGAGAATTCTTGGAAGGTTTTCTAAATTGAGAAAACTTATAGTTCCTAAGTTGGATATTTTGCAGAGGAGCTTGGAGGATGCAGAAAAGATAAGTAAAACACCTTCCCCACCGAATATTGTTCATGCTGAGGAATCATCTTATTTAATATGTTGACAGATTCATATTTTGGATAGTCTGAGAAAGACTTGGAATATAGAATGGACAACTTTCAAGGATAGTTTCTCAGATGTATTCAATTTTTTGTGAGTATGCTATTATCACGTGTATATATGCAAACAATGTAGGATTTTGGATTTTGGCCCCGCCTTTTCCATTGATCTCAAAGAAGGAGAGATACGTAAAAAATGATGAATAAAAGAGATGCTTACCTTAGGGGGAGTTCAGTTTTTGGAGATATTTTGAGACTTGGAATTTTGTGATGGACACTTAGCCATTATTTCCTAAGTGTTTCCATCAATGCCAAAGGGGGAGATTGTTGGCAAGAGTCTCCTAATGATGCATGATATGTTTTCATTGATGGAAACTACATTAACTACTCTTGGTCATATTTCAATTTTGTAAGTCTACTGAAGGTTTGGATGCAAGAAAATGATTAAGTACCAAAAGCATAGTAGGATACAGTTGGATAGAACAAACTGGTATGTGCTCGGCCAAATAAATGTCTTAGAAAATTAGAGAATAACACTCATTCATTCAAGATTTGACATCTTAAACAACAACTAATTAACTCATTTAGCTCATTTATAGTATCAATCAGGGATGTAGACTTGAAATAATTTCTGCAAAGTATATGCTCCAAACTATCTTAATTGCCACTTATCTATACTATTGAATTTAAAATACTTGAAAGCTTGAAATGCTAAGCTAGGAGAAATGAATAGGTTTATTCTACTAAAAACAATAATCACATATAGGTACTACTCTATCTTCCTTTGTTGTAGGAACAACCCATTAGTTCTTCTACCAATGGCTGTAGGAACAACAAAGTTCTCTCTAAATCTAAGAAAGTGTGAAATAGATCTTAACTAACAATAGAATTCACTCACAAAGTGGGACCCCTTGGAAGAGTGAATAGGATACAATAAAGATAAAAAGATAGAACTTGAAAAGTACATTCTATTCATTCATTAAAAGACACACTTGAAGTAAAACATAACTAAATTCTATTTTCTATTTACAGAATTACAATAACTTTCCTAGCTTTCTCTAATCTTCTGAAAGTTAAGTCAACACCTTATTTATAAGAAAACACTAAGAAACTAACTCCTAAAACTATGATTGATCCAACAATGAGGATCAACAAGATTCATAATGTTATACAACAAAATCAATAACTTTCAGGAACAAGTCTTCCAGGAATATAGCAGTTCGTGCTTCTAAATCTGTGCCCAAGTATAATGAAAAATTGGTTGACCGTTGCAAAGAAGAGTGATGCATAGTTATGCCTTTATTGTTTTAGTTATAGATTTGATCTTGTCAATTCCACCATGCTTCCTAAATGAATGCGTCATTGACTTGTTCCTGCATGGAGTTAGTAACACATTCCAAATTCAAAACACATATATTTACATCATTCAAATTAGAAAAGACATTATCTCATTAACTAACTCTTGCATGATCTATGGTTGTAGGAATCCTAACCCAAGGAAACTTAGGAGATATTAACATTAAGTAACACACATGTATATTTCCTAATTCATCTGTCATATTCTATTCATGAGTTTTAACCATAAGTCCCAACTTAGATCACATATCCCGCTGAACTATAAAGTATTTTAAAGTATTGACCATGCACTTGCACATATAAAAACCATACATATAACATCATCCAAGTTGGTATAAAACCATATAAAAACATCCTATTGAGTAATAGAAAAACATCATAAAATATGCCATTAACATGGCTCATCAGTATGGATGGATGATAGAGAGCTAGAGCTTGTGATTGTAGATCATGAAAGTAGACATCCTAATATGTCTAATATGATCTTTCTAGATTTTGAAGTTTTGGTATGCATGAGATATTCGCTGGTGAATATCAATTTGAGAGTTTTGTGGGATGGAATGGAGCAGTTCAATTAGATTGTTCAGTATACTTGGTTAATAAGTTTAGAGTTTTGCTTTATTGATTAATTATGCTAGAGCCCACTATGGAGGACAATACATTTTCTTGGAAAGATTTAAATTAATTACTTGATCAAGATTTGGTGCGAAGGTTGTATACATTTCATTATCTTATCTTGGGCTAACAGAGTTGCACTTTTTCATTTATGATCTCATATATAAGATCAAGTTTTTGGATGTAATGCGTAAGAATGAGTAGATGTAGATAGAAGGATTGGATACATAAGTAGAATGATATTTTGGGATGATATATTGATGTTGTACTTCATTAGAACTATATTGGCATAGCTGATTCTATTTGTTAGTTCAATTTTTGGGATTGTCAAGTCCTAGATCTGAATTTTGTAATTAAAGATAATTGGTGAACCTGACTAAGGGTCAAATCATTATTTTATATTGATAAGTGTTCTCTATAATATAAGACTAAATGCATGTGCATTATCTCCTATATACTATTACCTTTAATAGGGTACTTATTACTATAGTAGTGAGATATTTTAGTTGGTACCATCCCTACTAGGTTTTTTACCTTAACAGGGTTTTCCTTGAAAATAAATCATGGTGTTATAATATTATGTGTGCTCATTCTATGTTGTTTTCTTTTGGTTATTTGTCTTTCAAGATTTGGTATTATTTTAAGAAAATTAATAATATTGCTGCATTGATTTACCCCCCTCTTGGTGCTCCCTAATCCTAACAAAAACATACTATTTTAGTGGTTGGTTTGGATGTTGTGGCTTTGTTGGTTTGGAGGCTAGTGTTCCAAATAGTTGGTGCTCCAAAAAATGTGTTTAGATGAATTTTTTAGTGATGTTTGTTTTTTTTATAGTGGTTTGGAATCCTCTACTATTCCAAATATGTTTCTATTTGTTTGGTTTCATATCTCTCAATGCTTTAATTTATAATATACTATATTTGGGTCATGTTGATGTGGTCCAAAGGTGTGGTTAATAACAATATTATTTCTTTTTGGGACTTGAATTTTATGACATGGATAATGTGTGGTTGTTCAAGGAAGTGTGTGTGGTTTGGTCAATTTTTCATTCCTCCTCACTATGGGAAAGTTTAGTTTGGACCTATTTCAAATTATCTTTTGTTGGCTGACTTGATGATTTCATGTTTTAAAGATCAATATAAATAAGAGGATCATTGTGATAGATTGACAAGGAATTTATTGAAAAGAAGATCCATCATATACAGTGTGAAATTTAACAAAAGTGTGAAGTTGGATTATGAGAACAAGGTGTGTTGTTAGACACTGGGGGTAGTCGGCCAAAGGTTTCTTTTGAAGGTTGTACTTTAGTGGTGGATTTCCTTTTTCTCTCTTCTTTCTCAGGGTAGCGAGTCCACCTATAGTGAGCATTATGGTAGTGAGAAACCCATTGTAAAAATCACCTTAATCGATGTCACCTTAGTCATTGTTTTTATCATGAGAATTAGCTTCTCCATGGTTTTTCCCATCTTGGGTTTTCCATGTAAAAATATAGTGTTCATTGTGTGTGGTTCATGTGTTTATATATGATTTGGCTGAATGGTGAAAGAATTAATTTACTAGATCTAGATGTATAAAAGTGATAAAAGTTTAATCTACAACTAATTCACCTCTCTCTTAGTTGTTTGGGACATTCTACAATTAGTATCAGAGCTTTGGTTCCTAGATAGAGAGTCTAATTGTTCACAGAGATTTGATGACACATAAAATAACTATTCTACCTTTGATGAATCTGACTATGACTTCTAGAAAGTAAAGATGAGGGGATATATGATTCTCTAAATTACAATACTTGGAAAGCCATGGAGAAGAAATGTACTATGTTGACAAATGGACCTACTACTCCAAATGAGATCGATGCATATGAAGAAAATGAAAGAGAAAGGTATGCATTTTTTAGTGCATTATCTAAAAATGATTTGACAAAGGTTGTTACATTAGAAACTTCTTATGAAGTTTGTGAAAACCTAAAAAATATCTATGAAGGAAATGATAGGATTAAACTAGATAAGATGTAGACTATTAAAGATGGATATGAGAACTTGAGGATGGAAGGAGAAGATATAGCAAGATAATTTTATAAAATTTATGATGTTGTAAATGAAATCAGAAATCTTGGTACAAATTTGATTGAAAAGAACATGATGGAGAGATTTTTGAGCACTTTACTGGAAAGCTATATTGACAAGGTCTCTAAAATTGAAGAAAATTATGATTTGACTAAATTTAATAGAGAAAAGTTATTTGACACTATAAGTGTATTCAAAATGAGAAAGTTTAGAAAAAAAAACTAGATCTGAAATCACTTTCAAGGTGATAGTAGCTGATGAAGAGCCATATGATGAGAGAAAAGATAAAGCATAAGAAAAATTTGTAAGGAGGTTGAAGAAATGAACTGATAAGTATATAGGTATCTTACCTCTTAAATTTTTTAGGCATGGAAATGTTGGTCATTTGCTACTATATGTATGGAAAAAGGAACAAGATAAAAACTTAAATTCAATAAGAAGGCCTATTATGTTAATGAAGATGATAGTATCTCATATGATGAATAAGAAGAAGGTGACTATTTATTTTATGTTGAAAAAGTTGAACTTGAACCTGAAGTTAGTATGTGATATCTCTGGAAAGTAATATTAAAATTGTTGAAAATGCAAAGAATGAATGGTTGATTGATAGTGGTTTCTCAAATCATATTACTAGTGACAAAAGTAAGTTTGTGAAATTAGAAAAATATGATGGTGGCTCTATTAGATTTGGAGATAATCAGATTGCACAAATTGTTGGAATAGACTCTTTTGCATTTGATGGGAAACATAACATTAACAATGTGTACTATGTGAAAGAGTTGCATCATAATCTTTTAATTATTGAACAAATGTATACAAGTTCTTATAATGTTTCTTTTATGATGGTGGTTGTGAGATTTGGAAGGGATCTTGAAATGTTATTGATGTAGGCAAAATGACTAGAAGATATATATATATATATATATATATATATATATATATATATCAATTAGTGTAATCACCCAAAAATGGTCATCTAGACTATTAGCCCCTTGCTAGCATTATTTGCTAAAATTATCAATTGCTTATTCTTGATCAAATCCTAGTTGTATCATTTATCCGATTTTATTCTATGGGCTAAGCATTTTATCCTAAGTCTTTATTTAATTAAAAGGAATTTCCTCCTCTTTTATTAAATAAAAAAGTCCCCACTTTTCCTCTTATCCTAAGTTGCACAAATAAAATATTATTCTTATTTTATAAAGAGAAGAAAAGCACTTTTTGTCTCATATAGACACAAAAGTCAACTCTTATTTTCTCATTGGAGGATACTTGTGCACATGGATTACTACTCTTCCAAGCTCCACCCTTGATTACATCTTTTGCCTCTTAATCTCCATGGTCCATTCTTTCTCATTTCTTATAAAAGGAGAGCTCTCTTCTCATTTTAGGATCCATCTTTTGAATACTAACCTTATGCTGCAGGATTGCTTGGAGACTTTAGAGCTTTTTGAAGACATTTTTGCATCCATCTTTCATTTCTTGCATCATAGCTTCATATTTATGCTTTCCTAGATTAGCTTCATTTCTATGCTCTAGATTAGCTCACATGGATTAATTAGCTTGGATTGTAACACTTGCATCTTTCTTTTCATAGGTTAGCTTGCATTCTCATTTCTAGCATAGTTGCATTTTATTCTCATCTTGATTCTTGAGGATATTGGCATTCTTTCCCTTGTCTCCATTGAATCTCCCATTGCATGGTTTACTAGCAAGGTCATAGGCTTAATAGCTCTAGCTGAGAGCACTCTTAATATCCTTGCGCTCCATACCTAGGGAGCTCTAGGTCACTTTTCAAGGTTTCCCATTCATGGATTCCCTTGGAAGTAAAGACTTAGAGAAGTGCACCATTTGAGTGTGTAGAGTTAGATTTTGCTACAAGGCATTACTTATTTTCTTAGTTAGATGAAAGCTGGAAGTGGTATCAAAGGATGTGTCACCTCTATTATGATAATTTGTTGAAAATAAGTTTGGCAAGGGCAGTAACAAATTTAAAAAAGATTAAACAAACTATATAATAGTTTTTGCAATTTTTTTAAAGTGGGAGAACAAACTACTACCAAATTGTTGGACTTGGTACATAACACAAACCTATGCAGTCCAACTAGAATAAGGAATCTACAAGATGGAAGGTATTTTATGCTCTTAATTGATGGTCATTCTAGAATGGCTTAGGTTATATATGCTAAGAATTAGAGTCCACACACAAATGAGAGGGGGGGGGTAGGTAAATCAATTGTGACCAAATCAAATTAAATCCAAAACTTATAATGAATATTATTAACAAAAGTAACAAGAATAAACTAAACAAGTAATCATGCACCATAACAAAAAGATTTTTTCTCGAGGAAACCCTTGATCAGAGGGAAAAACCAGTGAGGATGGAACCCACAAGGTAGAGTACCAACATATAAATTCCTTTTGAAAGGATGTGACACTGTTAGGAGTCAAATGAAGTTCAAGGGAAACAAGTAGACCCACTTGTTGAACTACAACTGATTTGGAATCTGATTGAAGAATCTGTGATTGCAAGATCACTGAGGAGTTTTTGATTAGATATGTAATATGATTAGATCAGTATTATGTTTTCATTTATGTCAACTAGTTTGACAGCACTTATCTTGTAAGTTACTATACCGAGACATCTGAAGAAAGGTGAAAAAGATGAAGAATAAAGAAATCTACATGCGGAAAGATGTCCATGATAGATGAGGATAAGGAACACATTGAGTAACTTGTTGATGAGTCTATGACTTGATGATATTGAATTTATTATGTTGCATTCATCTATGATGAAGTATAGAGCTGAAAGACACAAAGCAGTGTTGTCGGTAAATGAAGCATTTCTAGTATACACCGACGGAGTGTAGTGTATACCAATCATAGTATTAGCCAAGTAGTGTTCACCGATGCATTTCTTTGTTAACCAAACAGAACATAATGAATTAAATGATTAGTTTAGCTGATAAGATTGATGAGCTAGAAAATGTATAACATCAAGGTAACAGATAATGTTTGTTACATAGATCGACGTCTGACAAAATTTAGGGAAGATCTAACGAAGAAGATTGAAACATGTTATTGACACAAGTACCAAGATAGTTTGAAGCGGCAAAATCTATGAATGAGGTTAAGCGAAAAAATCTGATGGTGGAGAAGAAAATGATTTACTCGTCTATATAATAGAACAAAATTTCTTTATGAAAAGATGTCGGAAGAAGAAGAAGTTGCAGGAATATCACGTGAACAAGGTTTTTGATGCAGGAGCATCCTGGGTGTAAGAGCAATCTTGCATCACCCAAAAATATTTCTGTTTTTTATATTCAATAAGGGCTATTTTGTGCAGAGCTGCTATTTATGGAAAGTTACTATTCTTGGTAATTTTCGTATGTGCTCAGAATGATCTGATTTCTTTCTTGGAGGTTCATTTTGGTCATATAAGTCTGCCAGTAAAGTTTCATTGCCAGATCAAGTGTATATTGGAAGATATTGAAGATTTTCGGTATTGGCAGCAGGGTACAGAAACTTTGAACTCAGTTTTGAAGGCTTTAGAGGCCCCGGATGAGGTCAAAAATTTTGGTGACATGCGCTTGCGCCGGTCCAGCCTGTAGAGCACTTCGTGGCGTTTTCGAAATGGGGTTATAATAGCCGATCGGGTCAACTGGTGATGACTTATGGTCTTCGGAAGTTGGGCCACCTGAAATGGCGAAAAATAATTTTCTTCAAAATTTCTGTTCGGGTTTCAAAGGTTATCTTGAGCCGACTATGATGTAATGAAATGTAAAATAAAATAATTCTAAGTTTGGTCGGCCTTATTGGCTAAAATTCTGGAACCTTCCCAGGCGGTGACAAATTGCCTATATAAGGAAGGCTGTATTATTGTCTTAGGCAGTTCAGAATAGTTCTGGGTAGTAGATCTGGGTATTGATTCGAGGCTTTGTCCTACAGAATATTGTAAGGGAATGCCCATGTGGCTTTGCATATTGTAATTCTAAAAGTTTGTAATTCCACATTTGTGGAGATAATAAGAAGCCAATTTTCTGTTCTTGCATATTGTTGTTGTTTCTCTATTTCTGTTATGTGTTTGTGGTATTAAGGGGAGCACCCTTCATCAGGTGGTATCAGAGCAGGATTTCTTGAGTGTGTAAACAGATCACCGACTGTGAGGCAGTTTGCACCAGGACCGTGGCTAGGGTTTCAGCGCGCATCGTGAAAATACCTCCACGAAGGGAACGTGGTGGAAGAGCTGGTGTTGTAACACCTGAGGTTAGAGAGCTGCAGAGACAAGTGTGAGCATTGCAAGAAGAGATTCGCAGAGGAATGAATCTTAATGTCAGAGATGAAAGCGAGGATGAAGATGAAGAAGAATATCAAGAAGGAGAAGCTGAAATTGTGAACCAGGAGGAAGAAAGACTTTTTCGGGCGATTTCCAAGATTGGGAAAAGACCTAAGATTGAGGTTCCTACATTTTCTGGAAATCTTAACCCAGAGGAATTGATCGACTGGATCAATGAATGTGAGGAATATTTTGAGTATGAAGATGTTGAGGATCTTGATAGGGTCAAATTTGCGAAGGCCAGACTGAAAGGTCATGCGAAGATCTGGTGGCAAGAAATTCAATTAGAGCGAAATAGAAGAGGGAAAGATAAAATCACAAGATGGGATCGGATGGTGGATAAATTGAAGCGACAGTTCATTCCTGTTGATTATGAGCTTGATCTACTAAAGAAAATGCAAAGTTTGAAACAAGCAGGAAGATCTGTTCAGGAGTATACAGAAGAGTTCTACCGACTTCTCATCAGAACAGGCCATGCAGAAGCTGATAAGGAGAAAGTTGCCCGATACCTTAATGGGTTAAGGCCAAGCATTCAGGAGGAACTGAATCTGGTTCGAATGAACAGTATTGAAGAGGCATACCAATTTGCCCTAAAAGTAGAGGAAAAGCTGAACAAGAAGTTTGAGAGCAGACAAAACGGAAGAGGTCGCAGTGGATGGTCATATGGTGGCCGAAATGAAGATCTGAAAAAGAAGGATGAGGCTATTAGTAGTCAGAATTAGCGCGAAAATAATTCCAATCCATTCCAGGATCAGAATAATAGAGATCAGAGAGGAAGAGGAAGAGGACAAGGATCTGGAAGAGGTGGCTTCCGTGGAACATGTTTTCACTGTGGAGAAGAAGGTCATAGGGCATTTGAATGTCCTCAGTGCCAAGACAGAACAGACAAGAGAAATGAAGGCTAGGCCAGAGTTGCGCATGTAGATGAAGATGCCAGGTCATCAAATTCTGAAGATGCTGAAAGAGGAGAAACGTTGATTAACAGAAGAGTCCTGTTGAGTGGTGAGAATGAACTTGAGCAAAGGAGGAGCCTGTTTCGCACCAGGTGCAAGTGTGAAGGTAAATGTTGTGATGTGATCATTGATAGTGGAAGCACTGACAATTTGGTGTCAGAAGGGATGGTGACAAAGTTGAAGCTCAAGAGACAGAAACACCCACATCCATATCGGATTGCCTGGGTACAGGATGACCACAAGGTCATGGTCAATCAACAATGCCTAGTAAAGTTCAAGGTTGGCGGATACCAAGATGAGGTATTGTGTGATATCATATCTATGGATGCATGTCATATGTTGTTGGGTAGACCATGGCAGTTTGACAAATGTGCTGTACATGATGGTCGTGCGAATACTTATTCCTGACAAAGGATGGAGTGTGACATAAGCTAAAACCATTGAAGGAGACTGAAGAAAAGGTATGTGGTAATGCAAGGATAACTTTTGTTGATGGAAAAAATTTCTTAGATGGTATGAGGCATGAGTATGTATGTTTTGCTTTAATTCCAAAAGTTGGTAAAGAGGAAGTAGAAGATGTTCCTGTAGAAGTTGCAGATTTGTTGAATGAGTTTCAGGATATTATATCCGATAACGTGCTTGATGGATTACCACCAGTCAGAAAGATCAGTCATCAGATGGACTTGATCCCAGGAGCGAGTTTTCCGAATAAGGCAGCACAAAGAATGACACCTTTAGAAAGTGAGGAGTTGAACAGACAAGTACATGAACTGTTACAGAAAGGATTGATCCGTGAGAGTCTGAGTCCCTGTGCTGTACCAGCAGTATTAGCACCAAAGAAGAATGGAGAATGGAGGATGTGTACAAATTCTAGGGCAATAAACAAGATCACAACCAAGTACAGGTTTCCATTTCCACGAATGGATGATATTATGGACTGTTTGAGTGGAGCTGTGTATTTCTCAAAGATAGATCTGAAAAGTGGATATCATCAGATTTGGATCAGAGAAGGAGATGAATGGAAGACTGCCTTCAAGACAAAGGAAGGACTATATGAGTGGTTAGTCATGCCTTTTGGGCTAACCAATGCACCGAGCACTTTCATGCAGCTCATGAACGAGGTCCTGAAAGAATTTCTGGTTAAGTTTGTGATTGTTTACCTAGATGATATTCTGATATTTAGTAAGACATTAGATGAGCATATGATGCATATTCGTATGGTATTTGAGAAGTTGAGAGAAGAGAAATTGTTGATTAATTTGAAGAAGTGCATTTTTGTGAAGAAAGAGTTAGTGTATTTGGGATTTGTAGTTTCAGCAGAAGGTCTAAAAATGGACCCAGAGAAGGTACAAGCTATCCTTGAATGGCCTACTCTAATGAGTGCTACTGAGGTAAGATCTTTTCATGGTCTAGCTAGCTTTTACAGAAAGTTTATCAAAAATTTTAGCAGTATTTGTGGACCCTTGACTGAAACAACGAGAGGGGATAGAAAAGAGTTTAAGTGGACTAATGGGGCAGAAAAGAGTTTTCAATTGTTGAAATAAAAAGTTACAAAACAACCAGTTTTAGCACTTCCAGATTTTAATAAGGTGTTTCAAGTAGATTGTGATGCTAGTGGTACTGCAATAGGAGCTGTTATGAGCCAAGAAGGTAAACCTGTTGCGTATTTCAGTGAGAAGTTAAATGATGCCAAGAGGAAGTATTCTGTTTATGATCAAAAATTTTATGCTATAGTTCAGGCATTAAAGAAGTGGAGACACTATCTGCTTCCTAAGGAGTTTATTTTGTATACTGATCATCAAGCTTTGCAATATTTGAATAGTCAAAGAAAATTGAATCAAAGGCATTTTAAATGGGTTGAGTTGAAGAGTATGTCAGATGGCGAAAGGAGTGAAGCAGAATACAGTGTTGTATTAGCCATTACCTGTACCAGAGAAGCCTTGGGAGGATATCAGTATGGACTTTGTTCTTGGTTTACCGAGGACACAGCGGGGACATGATTCAATTTTTGTGGTGGTTGATAGATTTTCAAAGATGGCACATTTCATTCCCTGCAAGAAGACTAATGATGCTATTCATGTAGCCGAATTATTTTTCAGAGAAGTAGTGAGACTTCATGGTTTGCCAAAGACCATGGTTTCAGATCGGGACACTAAGTTTGTTGGATATTTCTGGCGTACGTTGTGGAAGAAGTTGAAGATAGATTTGAAGTTTAGTTCATCACATCATCCACAGACTGATGGACAGACAGAGGTGGTGAATAGGAGTTTGGGAAATTTGCTGAGATATTTGGTTGGAGATAAGCCAACAGGATGGGATTTGATTTTACCACAGGCAGAATTTGCATACAATAATTCTGTCAACAAGAGCACTGGTAAATCACCATTCCAGATTGTATATGGAAGTAGTCCAAGAAATGCATCTGAATTGAGAAAGATAGATAAAGGAGAAATAAGTAGTGCTGAAGCTGAAGATTTTGCAGAACACTTGAAGAACATCCATGAAGAGGTGAGGAAGCATGTTACCAAGATGAACGCACAGTATAAAGCTAAGGCAGATAAGAAAAGGAGGTGTAAGGAATTTCAGGTCGGTGATGAAGTCATGGTTCATTTGCGGAAGGAGCGGTTTCCAGTTGGTACATATAACAAGCTGAAAATGAAGAAGTTTGGACCATGCAGGATATTGAAGAAACATGATTCAGGAAACACATATGAGGTGGAATTGCCTACTGAGCTAAATATTTCACCAGTGTTTAACATTTCAGATCTGACAGAGTATCATGAAGGAGGTGTTGAAGATGAGATCACAGCAGCACAGTGGAGTATTCCAGCAACTAGTTCAGACACTAAGGAGATTGAAGATATACTGGATAGTCATGTTGGCAGAAGCACAAGGAACAGGACATATGAAAAATATCTGGTCAAGTGGAAAGAATGACTTGTTGAAGATTCATCATGGCTAACAAAGGAGGAGGTTAACCATCTTGGTTTTCCTCTACACACCTGAGTCGTGACAGGGTCACTTCTCAAATTACCCCGGGTGTCTGATACAGGAGCATCCTGGGTGTAAGAGCAATCTTGCATCACCCAAAAATATTTCTATTTTTTATATTCAATAAGGGCTATTTTGTGCAGAGCTGCTATTTATGGAAAGTTACTATTCTTGGCAATTTTTGTATGTGCTCAGAATGATCTGATTTCTTTCTTGGAGGTTCATTTTGGTCATATAAGTCTGCCAGTAAAGTTTCATTGCCAGATCAAGTGTATATTGGAAGATATTGATGATTTTCGGTATTGGCAGCAAGGTACAGAAACTTTGAACTCAGTTTTGAAGGCTTTAGAGGCCCCGGATGAGGTCAAAAATTTGGGTGACGGGCGCTTGTGCCGATCAAGCCTGTAGAGCGCTTCGTGGCATTTCCGAAATGGGGTTATAATAGCCGATCGGGTCAACTGGTGATGACTTATGGTCTTCGAAAGTTGGGCCACCTGAAATGGCGAAAAATAATTTTCGTCAAAATTTCTGTTCGGGTTTCAAAGGTTATCTTGAGTTGACTATGATGTAATGAAATGTAAAATAAAATAATTCTAAGTTTGGTCGGCCTTATTGGCTAAAATTCTGGAACCTTCCCAGGCGGTGACAAATTGCCTATATAAGGAAGGCTGTATTATTGTCTTAGGCAGTTCAGAATAGTTCTGGGTAGTAGATCTGGGTATTGATTCGAGGCTTTGTCCTACAGAATATTGTAAGGGAATGCCCATGTGACTTTGCATATTGTAATTCTGAAAGTTTGTAATTCCACATTTGTGGAGATAATAAGAAGCCAATTTTCTGTTCTTGCATATTGTTGTTGTTTCTCTATTTCTGTTATGTGTTTGTGGTATTAAGGGGAGCACCCTTCATCAGGTGGTATCAGAGCAGGATTTCTTGAGTGTGTAAACAGATCACCGACTGTGAGGCAGTTTGCACCAGGACCGTGGCTAGGGTTTCAGCGCGCATCGCGAAAATACCTCCACCAAGGGAACGTGGCGGAAGAGCTGGTGTTGTAACACCTGAGGTTAGAGAGCTACAGAGACAAGTGCGAGCATTGCAAGAAGAGATTCGTAGAGGAATGAATCTTAATGTCAGAGATGAAAGCGAGGATGAAGCCGAAGAAGAATATCAAGAAGGAGAAGCTGAAATTGTGAACCAAGAGGAAGAAAGACTTTTACGGGCGATTTCCAAGATTGGGAAAAGACCTAAGATTGAGGTTCCTACATTTTCTGGAAATCTTAACCCAGAGGAATTGATCGACTGGATCAATGAATGTGAGGAATATTTTGAGTATGAAGATGTTGAGGATCCTGATAGGGTCAAATTTGCGAAGGCCAGACTGAAAGGTCATGCGAAGATCTGGTGGCAAGAAATTCAATTAGAGCGAAATAGAAGAGGGAAAGATAAAATCACAAGATGGGATCGGATGGTGGATAAATTGAAGCGACAGTTCATTCCTGTTGATTATGAGCTTGATCTACTAAAGAAAATGCAAAGTTTGAAACAAGCAGGAAGATCTGTTTAGGAGTATACAGATGAGTTCTACCGACTTCTCATCAGAACAGGCCATGCAGAAGCTGATAAGGAGAAAGTTGCCCGATACCTTAATGGGTTAAGGCCAAGCATTCAGGAGGAACTGAATCTGGTTCGAATGAACAGTATTGAAGAGGCATACCAATTTGCCCTAAAAGTAGAGGAAAAGCTGAACAAGAAGTTTGAGAGCAGACAAAATGGAAGAGGTCGCGGTGGACGGTCATATGGTGGCCGAAATGAAGATCCGAAAAAGAAGGATGAGGCTAGTAGTAGTCAGAATCAGCGCGAAAATAATTCCAATCGCTTCTAGGATCAGAATAATAGAGATCAGAGAGGAAGAGGAAGAGGACAAGGATCTGGAAGAGGTGGCTTCCGTGGAACATGTTTTCACTGTGGAGAAGAAGGTCATAGGGCATTTGAATGTCCTCAGTGCCAAGGCAGAACAGACACGAGAAATGAAGGCCAGGCCAGAGTTGCGCATGTAGATGAAGATGCCAGATCATCAAATTCTGAAGATGCTGAAAGAGGAGAAACGTTAATTAACAGAAGAGTCCTGTTGAGTGGTGAGAATGAACTTGAGCAAAGGAGGAGCCTGTTTCGCACCAGGTGCAAGTGTGAAGGTAAATGTTGTGATGTGATCATTGATAGTGGAAGCACTAACAATTTGGTGTCAGAAGAGATGGTGACAAAGTTGAAGCTCAAGAGACAGAAACACCCACATCCATATCGGATTGCCTAGGTACAGGATGACCACAAGGTCATGGTCAATGAACAATGCCTAGTAAAGTTCAAGGTTGGCGGATACCAAGATGAGGTATTGTGTGATATCATATCTATGGATGCATGTCATATGTTGTTGGGTAGAACATGGCAATTTGACAGATGTGCTGTACATGATGGTCGTGCGAATACTTATTCCGTGACAAAGGATGGAGTGCGACATAAGCTAAAACCATTGAAAGAGACTGAAGAAAAGGTATGTGGTAATGCAAGGATAAATTTTGTTGATGGAAGAAATTTCTTAGATGGTATGAGGCATGAGTATGTATGTTTTGCTTTAATTCCAAAAGTTGGTAAAGAGGAAGTAGAAAATGTTCCTGTAGAAGTTGCAGATTTGTTGAATGAGTTTCAGGATATTGTATCCGATAACGTGCCTGATGGATTACTACCAGTCAGAAAGATCAGTCATCAGATGGACTTGATCCCAGGAGCGAGTTTGCCGAATAAGACAGCACACAGAATGACAGCTGCAGAAAGTGAGGAGTTGAACAGATAAGTACATGAACTGTTACAGAAAGGATTGATCCGTGAGAGTCTGAGTCCCTGTGCTGTACCAGCAGTATTAGCACCAAAGAAGAATGGAGAATGGAGGATGTGTACAGATTCTAGGGCAATAAACAAGATCACAATCAAGTACAGATTTCCATTGCCACGAATGGATGATATTATGGACTGTTTGAGTGGAGCTGTGTATTTCTCAAAGATAAATCTTGAAAGTGGATATCATCAGATTCGGATCAGAGAAGGAGATGAATGGAAGACTGCCTTCAAGACAAAGGAAGGACTATATGAGTGGTTAGTCATGCCTTTTGGGCTAACCAATGCACCGAGCACTTTCATGCAGCTCATGAACGAGGTCCTGAAAGAATTTCTGGGTAATTTTGTCATTGTTTACCTAGATGATATTCTGATATTTAATAAGACATTAGATGAGCATATGATGCATATTCGTATGGTATTTGAGAAGTTGAGAGAAGAGAAATTGTTGATTAATTTGAAGAAGTGCAGTTTTGTGAAGAAAGAGTTAGTGTATTTGTGATTTGTAGTTTCAGCAGAAGGTCTAAAAATGGACCCAGAGAAGGTACAGGCTATCCTTGAATGCCCTACTCCAAGGAGTGCTACTGAGGTAAGATCTTTTCATGGTCTAGCTAGCTTTTACAGAAAGTTTATCAGAAATTTTAGCAGTATTTGTGGACCCTTGACTGAAACAATGAGAGGGGATAGAAAAGAGTTTAAGTGGACTAATGGGGCAGAAAAGAGTTTTCAATTGTTGAAACAAAAAGTTACAGAACAACCAGTTTTAGCACTTCCAGATTTTAATAAGGTGTTTCAAGTAGATTGTGATGCTAGTGGTACTACAATAGGAGCTGTTATGAGCCAAGAAGGTAAACTTGTTGCGTATTTCAGTGAGAAGTTAAATGATGCCAAGAGGAAGTATTCTGTTTATGATCAAGAATTTTATGCTATAGTTCAGGCATTAAAGAAGTGGAGACACTATCTGCTTCCTAAAGAGTTTGTTTTGTATACTGATCATCAAGCTTTGCAATATTTGAATAGTCAAGGAAAATTGAATCAAAGGCATTTGAAATGGGTTGAGTTGCAGAGTATGTCAGATGGCGAAAGGAGTGAAGCAGAATACAGGGTTGTATCAGCCATTACCTATACCAGAGAAGCCTTGGGAGGATATCAGTATGGACTTTGTTCTTGGTTTACCGAGGACATAGCGGGGACATGATTCAATTTTTGTGGTGGTTGATAGATTTTCAAAGATGGCACATTTTATTCCCTGCAAGAAGACTAATGATGCTATTCATGTAGCCGAATTATTTTTCAGAGAAGTAGTGAGACTTCATGGTTTGCCAAAGACAATGGTTTCAGATCGGGACACTAAGTTTGTTGGATATTTCTGGCGTACGTTGTGGAAGAAGTTGAAGATAGATTTGAAGTTTATTTCATCACATCATCCACAGATTGATGGACAGACAGAGGTGGTGAATAGGAGTTTGAGAAATTTGCTGAGATGTTTGGTTGGAGATAAGCCAACAGGATGGGATTTGATTTTACCACAGGCGGAATTTGCATACAATAATTCTGTCAACAGGAGCACTGGTAAATCACCATTCCAGATTGTATATGGAAGTAGTCCAAGAAATGCATCTGAATTGAGAAAGATAGATAAAAGAGAAATAAGTAGTGCTGAAGCTGAAGATTTTGCAGAACACTTGAAGAACATCCATGAAGAGGTGAGGAAGCATGTTACCAAGATGAACACACAGTATAAGGCTAAGGCAGATGAGAAAAGGAGGTATAAAGAATTTCAGGTCGGTGATGAAGTCATGGTTCATTTGTGGAAGGTGCGGTTTCCAGTTGGTACATATAACAAGCTGAAAATGAAGAAGTTTGGACCATGCAGGATATTGAAGAAACATGATTCAGGAAACGCATATGAGGTGGAATTGCCTACTGAGCTAAATATTTCACCAGTGTTTAACATTTCAGATCTGACAGAGTATCATGAAGGAGGTGTTGAAGATGAGATCACAGCAGCACAGTGGAGTATTCCAGCAACTAGTTCAGACACTTAGGAGATTGAAGATATACTGGATAGTCATGTTGGCAGAAGCACAAGGAACAGAACATATGAAGAATATCTGGTCAAGTGGAAAGGATGACCTGTTGAAGATTCATCATGGCTAACAAAGGAGGAGGTTAACCATTTTGGTTTTCCTCTACACACCTTAGTCGTGACAGGGTCACTTCTCAAATTACCCCGGGTGTCTGATGCAGGAGCATCCTGGGTGTAAGAGCAATCTTGCATCACCCAAAAATATTTCTATTTTTTATTTTCAATAAGGGCTATTTTGTGCAGAGCTGCTATTTATGGAAAGTTACTATTCTTGGTAATTTTCGTATGTGCTCAGAATGATCTGATTTCTTTCTTGGAGGTTCATTTTGGTCATATAAGTCTGCCAGTAAAGTTTCATTGCCAGATCAAGTGTATATTGGAAGATATTGATGATTTTTGGTATTGGCAGCAGGGTACAGAAACTTTGAACTCAGTTTTGAAGGCTTTAGAGGCCCCGGATGAGGTCAAAAATTTTGGTGACATGCGCTTGCGCCGGTCCAGCCTGTAGAGCACTTCGTGGCATTTCCGAAATGGGGTTATAATAGCCGATCAGGTCAACTGGTGATGACTTATGGTCTTCGGAAGTTGGGCCACCTGAAATGGCGAAAATTAATTTTCTTCAAAATTTCTGTTCGGGTTTCAAAGGTTATCTTGAGCTGACTATGAAGTAATGAAATGTAAAATAAAATAATTCTAAGTTTGGTCGGCCTTATTGGCTAAAATTCTGGAACCTTCCCAGGCGGTGACAAATTGCCTATATAAGGAAGGCTGTATTATTGTCTTAGGCAGTTCAGAATAGTTCTGGGTAGTAGATCTGGGTATTGATTCGAGGCTTTGTCCTACAGAATATTGTAAGGGAATGCCCATGTGGCTTTGCATATTGAAATTTTGAAAGTTTGTAATTCCACATTTGTGGACATAATAAGAAGCCAATTTTCTGTTCTTGCATATTGTTGTTGTTTCTCTATTTCTGTTATGTGTTTGTGGTATTAAGGGGAGCACCCTTCATCAGGTGGTATTAGAGTAGGATTTCTTGAGTGTGTAAACAGATCGCCGACTGTGAGGCAGTTTGCACCAGGACCGTGGCTAGGGTTTCAGCGCGCATTGCGAAAATGCCTCCACGAAGGGAACATGGCGAAAGAGCTGGTGTTGTAACACCTGAGGTTAGAGAGCTACAGAGACAAGTGCGAGCATTGCAAGAAGAGATTCGCAGAGGAATGAATCTTAATGTCAGAGATGAAAGCGAGGATGAAGCCGAAGAAGAATATCAAGAAGGAGAAGCTGAAATTGTGAACCAGGAGGAAAAAAGACTTTTTCGGGCGATTTCCAAGATTGGGAAAAGACCTAAGATTTAGGTTCCTACATTTTCTAGAAATCTTAACCCAGAGGAATTGATCGACTGGATCAATGAATGTGAGGAATATTTTGAGTATGAAGATGTTGAGGATCCTGATAGGGTCAAATTTGAGAAGGCCAGACTGAAAGGTCATGCGAAGATCTGGTGGCAAGAAATTCAATTGGAGCAAAATAGAAGAGGGAAAGATAAAATCACAAGATGGGATCGGATGGTGGATAAATTGAAGCGACAGTTCATTCCTGTTGATTATGAACTTGATCTACTAAAGAAAATGCAAAGTTTGAAACAAGCAGGAAGATCTGTTCAGGAGTATACAGAGGAGTTCTACCGACTTCTCATCAGAACAGGCCATGCAGAAGCTGATAAGGAGAAAGTTGCCCGATACCTTAATGGGTTAAGGCCAAGCATTCAGGAGGAACTGAATCTGGTTCGAATGAACAGTATTGAAGAGGCATACCAATTTGCCCTAAAAGTAGAGGAAAAGCTGAACAAGAAGTTTGAGAGCAGACAAAACGGAAGAGGTCGCGGTGGACGGTCATATGGTGGCCGAAATGAAGATCCGAAAAAAAAGGATGAGGCTAGTAGTAGTCAGAATTAGCGCAGAAATAATTCCAATCGCTTCTAGGATCAGAATAATAGAGATCAGAGAGGAAGAGGAAGAGGACAAGGATCTGGAAGAGGTGGCTTCCGTGGAACATGTTTTCACTGTGGAGAAGAAGGTCATAGGGCATTTGAATGTCCTCAGTGCCAAGGCAGAACAGACAGGAGAAATGAAGGCCAGGCCAGAGTTGCGCATGTAGATGAAGATGCCAGATCATCAAATTCTGAAGATGCTGAAAGAGGAGAAATGTTGATTAACAGAAGAGTCCTATTGAGTGGTGAGAATGAACCTGAGCAAAGGAGGAGCCTGTTTCGCACCAGGTGCAAGTGTGAAGGTAAATGTTGTGATGTGATCATTGATAGTGGAAGCACTGACAATTTGGTCTTAGAAGAGATGGTGACAAAGTTGAAGCTCAAGAGACAGAAACACCCACATCCATATCGGATTGCCTGGGTACAGGATGACCACAAGGTCATGGTCAATGAACAATGCCTAGTAAAGTTCAAGGTTGGCGGATACCAAGATGAGGTATTGTGTGATATCATATCTATGGATGCATGTCATATGTTGTTGGGTAGACCATGACAATTTGACAGATGTGCTGTACATGATGGTCGTGCGAATACTTATTCCGTGACAAAGGATGGAGTGCGACATAAGCTAAAACCATTGAAGGAGACTGAAGAAAAGGTATGTGGTAATGCAAGGATAACTTTTGTTGATGGAAGAAATTTCTTAGATGGTATGAGGCATGAGCATGTATGTTTTGCTTTAATTCCAAAAGTTGGTAAAGAGGAAGTAGAAGATGTTCCTGTAGAAGTTGCAGATTTGTTGAATGAGTTTCAGGATATTATATCCGATAACGTGCCTGATGGATTACCACCAGTCAGAAAGATCAGTCATCAGATGGACTTGATCCCAGGAGCGAGTTTTCCGAATAAGGCAGCACACAGAATGACACCTGCAGAAAGTGAGGAGTTGAACAGACAAGTACATGAACTGTTACAGAAAGGATTGATCCGTGAGAGTCTGAGTCCCTATGCTGTACCAGCAGTATTAGCACCAAAGAAGAATGGAGAATGGAGGATGTGTATAGATTCTAGGGCAATAAACAAGATCACAATCAAGTACAGGTTTCCATTGCCACGAATGGATGATATTATGGACTGTTTGAGTGGAGCTGTGTATTTCTCAAAGATAGATCTGAAAAGTGGATATCATCAGATTCGGATCAGAGAAGGAGATGAATGGAAGACTGCCTTCAAGACAAAGGAAGGACTATATGAGTGGTTAGTCATGCCTTTTGGGCTAACCAATGCACCGAGCACTTTCATGCGGCTCATGAACAAGGTCCTGAAAGAATTTCTGGGTAAGTTTGTCATTGTTTACCTAGATGATATTCTGATATTTAGTAAGACATTAGATGAGCATACGATGCATATTCGTATGGTATTTGAGAAGTTGAGAGAAGAGAAATTGTTGATTAATTTGAAGAAGTGCAGTTTTGTGAAGAAAGAGTTAGTGTATTTGGGATTTGTAGTTTCAGCAGAAAGTCTAAAAATGGACCCAGAGAAGGTACAGGCTATCCTTGAATGGCCTACTCTAAGGAGTGCTACTGAGGTAAGATCTTTTCATGGTCTAGCTAGCTTTTACAGAAAGTTTATCAGAAATTTTAGCAGTATTTGTGGACCCTTGACTGAAACAATGAGAGGGGATAGAAAAGAGTTTAAGTGGACTAATGGTGCAGAAAAGAGTTTTCAATTGTTGAAACAAAAAGTTACAGAACAACCAGTTTTAGCACTTCCAAATTTTAATAAGGTGTTTCAAGTAGATTGTGATGCTAGTGGTACTGCAATAGGAGCTGTTATGAGCCAAGAAGGTAAACCTGTTGCGTATTTCAGTGAGAAGTTAAATGATGCCAAGAGGAAGTATTCTATTTATGATCAAGAATTTTATGCTATAGTTCAGGCATTAAAGAAGTGGAGACACTATCTGCTTCCTAAAGAGTTTGTTTTGTATACTGATCATCAAGCTTTGCAATATTTGAATAGTCAAGGAAAATTGAATCAAAGGCATTTGAAATGGGTTGAGTTGCATAGTATGTCAAATGGCGAAAGGAGTGAAGCAGAATACAGGGTTGTATCAGCCATTACCTGTACCAGAGAAGCCTTGGGAGGATATCAGTATGGAATTTGTTCTTGGTTTACCGAGGACACAGCGGGGACATGATTCAATTTTTGTGGTGGTTGATAGATTTTCAAAGATGGCACATTTCATTCCCTGCAAGAAGACTAATGATGCTATTCATGTAGCCGAATTATTTTTCAGAGAAGTAGTGAGACTTCATGGTTTGCCAAAGACCATGGTTTCAGATCGGGACACTAAGTTTGTTGGATATTTCTGGCGTACGTTGTGGAAGAAGTTGAAGACAGATTTGAAGTTTAGTTCATCACATCATCCACAGACTGATGGACAGACAGAGGCGGTGAATAGGAGTTTGGGAAATTTGCTGAGATGTTTGGTTGGAGATAAGCCAACAGGATGGGATTTGATTTTACCACAGGCGGAATTTGCATACAATAATTCTGTCAACAGGAGCACTGGTAAATCACCATTCTAGATTGTATATGGAAGTAGTCCAAGAAATGCATCTAAATTGAGAAAGATAGATAAAGGAGAAATAAGTAGTGCTGAAGCTGAAGATTTTGCAGAACACTTGAAGAACATCCATGAAGAGGTGAGGAAGCATGTTACCAAGATGAACGCACAGTATAAGGCTAAGGCAGATGAGAAAAGGAGGTATAAGGAATTTCAGGTCGGTGATGAAGTCATGGTTCATTTGCGGAAGGAGCGGTTTCCAGTTGGTACATATAACAAGCTGAAAATGAAGAAGTTTGGACCATGCAGGATATTGAAGAAACATGATTCAGGAAACGCATATGAGGTGGAATTGCCTACTGAGCTAAATATTTCACCAGTGTTTAACATTTCAGATTTGACAGAGTATCATGAAGGAGGTGTTGAAGATGAGATCACAGCAGCACAGTGGAGTATTCCAGCAACTAGTTCAGACACTAAGGAGATTGAAGATATACTGGATAGTCGTGTTGGCAGAAGCACAAGGAATAGGACATATGAAAAATATCTGGTCAAGTGGAAAGGATGACCTGTTGAAGATTCATCATGGCTAACAAAGGAGGAGGTTAACCATCTTGGTTTTCCTCTACACACCTGAGTCGTGACAGGGTCACTTCTCAAATTACCCCGGGTGTCTGATGCAGGAGCATCCTGGGTGTAAGAGAAATCTTGCATCACCCAAAAATATTTCTATTTTTTATATTCAATAAGGGCTATTTTGTGCAGAGCTGCTATTTATGGAAAGTTACTATTCTTGGTAATTTTCGTATGTGCTCAGAATGATCTGATTTCTTTCTTGGAGGTTCATTTTGGTCATATAAGTCTGCCAGTAAAGTTTCATTGCTAGATCAAGTGTATATTGGAAGATATTGAAGATTTTCGGTATTGGCAGCAGGGTACAGAAACTTTGAACTCAGTTTTGAAGGCTTTAGAGGCCCCGAATGAGGTCGAAAATTTGGGTGACAAACGCTTGCGCCAGTCAAGCCTGTAGAGCGCTTCGTGGCATTTTCGAAATGGGGTTATAATAGCCGATCGGGTCAACTGGTAATGACTTATGGTCTTCGGAAGTTGGGCCACCTGAAATGGCGAAAAATAATTTTCTTCAAAATTTCTGTTCAGGTTTCAAAGGTTATCTTGAGCTGACTATGATGTAATAAAATGTAAAATAAAATAATTCTAAGTTTGGTCGGCCTTATTGGCTAAAATTCTGGAACCTTCCCAGGCGGTGACAAATTGCCTATATAAGGAAGGCTGTATTATTGTCTTAGGCAGTTCAGAATAGTTCTGGGTAATAGATCTGGGTATTGATTCGAGGCTTTGTCCTGCAGAATATTGTAAGGGAATGCCCATGTGGCTTTGCATATTGTAATTCTGAAAGTTTGTAATTCCACATTTGTGGAGATAATAAGAAGCCAATTTTCTGTTCTTGCATATTGTTGTTGTTTCTCTATTTCTGTTATGTGTTTGTGGTATTAAGGGGAGCACCCTTCATCAGTTTTCATGCATTCTGATCATACTGGTTAGTAAGAACCGAGCTGTAGAGCAATTAACGAGCTACAGAGAGCAATTATCGACGGATAGTAAGTTCATATAGTATTGAATCTGAAGTGAAATATTGATCAGAAGGATTTCTATGGACTAAATATTGATCTGTAATTTGTAATTGAAGTTGTATTAAGGTAGGTCATTTACTGTTACATATTTAACCATTGTATACAGTTAAAATCTCTTAACTGAGTGGACTCTGAAAGTCTTATGATGTATCATTCATAGAATGAACATTGTTATCTTGTCAACCCCATAGTGAATGCTGGTTGGATAATAAATTCTAGTCTAAAATCCTCTAACAAGGTCACACCTAACAATGTGTTTGTAACCTTTAATAGGGTTGGGTCTTAACTGACCTCACTTCAGAAGAGTGAACAATTTTGGGTTGCCGGTCCTCAATGGTTTTTCCCTTTACAGGGTTTCCACATTAAATCTCTTGTGTTATGTGTTAATTGTGATATTTGTTTGTTATCATTCTTTACATGTTACATGTTAGATTTGATCGGTAACTGTTATAGTATTTGATTGGTAATCGGTAAAAGAACAGATAGGGAATAACTGATTCACCCCCCTCTTAGTTATTCTAACACCACTGTCCAAATGTTCCAGCAAGGATGATAGATTGATCTTTCAAGATAACATATCCAAAAGCGTGAACTAACTGAATCTAAAACTCAATTTTCCATATCATTTCCTTTGAAGTCCACAACTCAATTCAGCAATGCCTTTGCTCTACTCAACACTATCTCACATATCAATCCATTTCCTTATACATACCGAAGAATCTTATTTTATACTTGATACAAAAATACTGATTATTTTGGCTTGTCAAAGCTTTTCCAATGATCATTTAATTACATATGACCATGCTAAGGCATACACCCCTTCTTAAGAATTATTAAAAATATTACATTATGGTTCCCACATGTTACAATACATATATTACATTTTATAATGAAAAACACTATGCTTCCTCAACATAGTCAGCTGCCAATAAAATATGATGTATGTTACACAACAATGACTATTCTAGAGTAATCCAAATGCCTTTCTATCATGAACATAGATGCACTAAAAAGTCTTATACCATGATCCAAGCTTGTGGACACTCATTCTACTTGGCCAATAATAAATACAAAATATGCGACAGACTATCATTGTTAACAATTCCTATTCACTGGTTTGCTACCAGTCTTCAGCAAATGAATCATCACTCATCCAAAAATAAAATATAAGATCTAGCAAACATAGATATGATATCTATACTCACCCATGCATACAAAACTAAGCTCGCATACCAAAATACATTAACCCATGATTTTACTATCCTGATAACATCCTGCAATGTACATAATCTTTGTCTGTCATGAACACATAAGCATATATTTTTGTCAATGAAATTTTTTTCCACTAATACAACATAAGATTAGTACATCCAATTTTCAAAAAAACTATATTTCCAACAATCTCCCCTTTGGCATTGATGGAAATATATGGAGAAAAACCATTAACCCAAAAGTAAACATTACATGTCCTCAATATATACAGTCTTCAACATTGTTACCAAATTACAAACTCTTCTCCCCTTAAGAGATTTTTTCCATATATTTCTCCCCCCCTTTGACATCAATGGAAAAGGAGCCAATATGCCAAACATTAGGTCACTCCCCCTTTGATTAATACATCAAATTTCCTGCATTGAATCAAACCAACTTGCAATCTCAAAATAATGTCAAGTGCCAAAAAACACTATTAGAATCAAAATCATTACATAAGATCTCTTGGGTATCTCTACTCAATGTGACTACTCCCCCTAAGGAGTAGTATGTAGAATCATGTCTAGATGAATAAATATGCTCTTAATACACTAGACTAATGCATTTATACATCTTCTACTCTTCATAAGGAGGGGCCATCACCCCAAGTATACCTCTAAGATACTCAAAGGTATATTTAGCTAATGTCTTAGTGAATATATCTTCTACCTACTCTTTACTGGTCACATATTCTAGTCTAATCTCTTTCCCAATGAATTTATCTCTCAAAAAGTTGTACTTAATAGAAATGTGTTTAGTCTTTGAATGTAAAACTGGATTCTTTGACATGTTAATTGTACTTGTATTATCACAATGAACAATAAAAGGTTCTAAAATTTTTATACCAATATCTTTCAACATTTGATTCATCCACATTATCTAATTACAGTGTTGGATTAGGTATATAAAGGTGAGTACTGAGAGGGGAGGGGTGAATCAGTACTGTAAAACATGTTTAAACTATTTGAAATTTCTATCTTAACCATTTAATGATTCCATAACTTTTTGATGCATCACATAAAACATATAAAACATATCACATTCATGTTGGTATCACACAAATCCTTGTTAGAGGATAAAAACTGTGGTGGGGATTACACCCACAAAACTTCACTACTGCAGTAAAAGGTTTTTTCAGTTAGAGCTACATGGTTATCTATTTGTGATAGCTTACCTTGTTAAGAGTAATAACCCGGTTAAGAGTCTCAAGACCTGTTAAGTCTACCTTGTAAGAGGATTTTATAATTCTAATCTAAGAACTGGACCTAGTCAAAGGATTTACAATACAAGATATGTTAGGATCTACTTAGTTAAGATACTTTACAATTCTGATTACTCTTTAATAAGTAACACAATTTTTTTTGTTATACTTTCATCAATCATATGCATATCAAACTTTTTATGCTCAATAACTTAATACCTCATACTATGTATTACTCACAATATCAGTTTAGTACTCAGTAGATTCAATTCTGAATCACAATCACTTTCTTCTCTTTACTACTCTATTACTCGATGGATTCTTTGTTCATCCCCTTCTTTGCAATCTCTTCTTTGCACATGAAATCTTCTCTCACACATGCATATTGATCTTCACATTCTAATCCATTTATATACAATTCTAGAAGTGATGGAAATGTCCTAGAATCATCAATTCAAGTAGTGCTAGCATTGGTTACTCCTCCAATGCATATATCATACTTTATTCTTATTGGCAAATCTCACCTTGTAATCATGCATAATCATTATGTTTACATCTCCAATGTTGTGTCATACAATCTCCTCAAGATTTGTAAACCATTTTCTATTTGGTGTCTAGGTTTAATGAATCTAGAGATTCTCCTTGTGTCAGCCTTCTATGCTCGGTAACATTTTTTACTCTAGCTCGGTAACTGTCTCATCTTCTCAATTAGGTTTATGTTTTAGCTTGGTACAATTTAGTGCTTGGTTTTGTCTTACTTGATGACTAACCTTCCTTTTCCTTTACCAAAATTACCTATTCCCTTATTTCCTTTTACCAATTATCTTTTCTTGCTTTACCAACTGAATTTGACAAATATTATGACTTTATCATAACTAATGACAACAAAATAACTCTTAGGAGTATCAATCTCCCCCATTGGGATTAGTTTGGTATCTTTGTTAAAAACCTTCAAAGTCATCAAAATTTTGTCCTTGTCCATATATACATTCCTCAGTAAACTTATTACTCCCCCTAAAGTATTACTTCATGTATCCTTTACACTCTATTTCCTTTCTATATTACAATCACATACTATATTCTCCCTTTTTCATTTTATACATATTTCCCCCTTTTTTAACAAAAATGCCAAAATAGTAACTTACTTCTTATCTGATGTTGGGATCTTATTAAATATAGATTTATACATGTCCTAAGTATCCTTCAGTAGTGCCTTCCATGTATCATGTAGTGTCTACAACACTATGATTTTCTCAGTTAAGTTAGAAGTCAAACACACCATGCTATCCATAGCACTAACATCTGGTGTGCTGACTAAGTCTTGTCTTATTGTTCTTTATTTTTCTCTACTTGTTTCATTTCTTCCTTCTTCTCTTGTTTCTCTTCTTTCTTCTCTTTTGTGTCATTTTATTTTTATGGTTCCCTCTGTTGTTCTATGGTCTTGGTAGGAGTTATCGACTCTTGATTTTGACCTTGAGCAGTTGTTTCCTTAGTATCCTTGGTTGCAATATTCTATGTTGGCTCTATGGGGGTATCATCCTTAGTTGATACTCCTAAGAGTTATTTTGTTGTCATTAGTTATGATAAAGTCATCAAAATTTTATTCTTGTGCATATATCCATTTCTCGGTAAACTTATTACTCCCCCTAAAGTATTACTTCATGTATCCTTTACACTCTATTTCCTTTCTATATTACAATTACATACTATATTCCCCCTTTTTCATTTTGTACATATTTCCCCCTTTTTTTAACAAAAATACCAAAATAGTAACTTACTTCTTATCTGATGTGGGGATCTTGTTAAAAATATATTTATACCTAACCTGAACATCCTTCAGTAGTGCCTTCCATGTATCCTTTAGTATCTGCAACACTATGATTTTCTCACTTAAGTCAATAGTCAAACTTACCATGCTATCCATAGCACTAACATCCAGTGTGCTGACTAAGTCTTGTCTTCTTTTTCTTTCTTTTTCTCTTCTTGTTTCATTTCTTCCTTCTTATCTTGTTTCTCTTCTTTCTTCTCCTCTTTTGTGTCTTTCTCTTTTTTTGGTTCCTTTTGTTGTTCTGTGGTCTCATTAGGAGTTACAGAATCTTGATTTTGACCTTGAGAATTCTCAGTCTCTTTTTTTTCCTTGGTATCCTTGGTTGTAGTATCTTGTGCTAGCTCAGTGGTGGCATGAGTCTTAGTTGGTACATCTCTTGTTGCCTTTGAGATTACTTCTTCAATCTCAGGAAAATTTAATACCTTCTCAATAATAGGATCTTCTTCAATCAATCTTACCTTGGAAAAATCATCTATATCAATTTCCTCCATTTCTTGGTCAGTCTCCATCATTATCACCATTAGATAATCAATCTTCAACATTACTATCAGTTATGGTAATAATCTCCCTCTTTGGCATTGATGGAAATACTAAAAATATCCAATGTTTACTAAGGCATGATGCATGTTGCATTAATTCAAGTATTCAATAGAATATCTATCTTGTGAGTTGATGCTAGTGTTCACTCTTTAGGTGAGGCCTAAAGTTGTGAAAAATAAGTTTATGACTACAATGAGAGATCAATACATTTGAGGTATAATTTGAGTTTGTATGTCTTTGGCATTGTTGTCAAAGAGGGAGAATGAATCAATTGATAAGAGAGGAAGAATATTGCAGAGGAAGATGAACAATGAAGATCATAAAATAAATTGTCAAAGAGGAACAATAAAGAAGACTACTATTGATAGAGGGAGAAAGACTACAAAAGAAGATAAAGTACACCAAAGGAAGTGTACCATCATCAAATTATTAGATTAGCAAGAGGGGGGGGGGGTGAATCAGTAATCCAACATATAGTTATTTTCTACTGCAACATATTCTACCTCTGTATGAGACTAAGATATGCAATCTTGCTTCTTTCTCAACCATGAAAATAGTCTTCCTCCAAGAAAAAATGCTCCTCCACTTGTGCTTTTTATGTCATCGACATTTCTTTCCCAATCGACATCAGTATATGAATATAATGTAGAATCATTTGATCTATCATACCATAATCCAAATTCTAATGTTCCCTTCATATATCTAAATATTATTTTTACTACTGTAAGATATGATTCTTTAGGATCTGCTTAATATCTCACCACAATACCAATTGCATTAGTAATATCTAGTCTAGTGTGAGTGAAGTATTGTAAACCACCAATCATAGATCTATAATTTGTCTACATTGAAATTGATGAATCATCATTGTTAGTCAACTTACAACATGTAACCATAGGTGTCCGAACTGGTTTGCAATTTTCAAATCCAAATCTTGTCAATAGGTCTTTAAGATACTTGGTTTGAAATATGAAAATGTCATCATCAGTTTGTGTAATTTACAATTCCAAAAATTATTTCATCTTGCCTATCATGGACATTTCAAATTCTTCTTTCATCTCATCAGAAAATTTGTTACTTACTTCATCATTACCTCCAAAGATAATTTCATAATTTTTTTTTTCAATGATCATTAGTCATGTTGAAACTACAATTGAAACAATTTTTATATTGTCATTGATGTCAAAACTTAACTAGTAAGATAGTTTCTATCTAGTAGAGTACCATATCTTTTGATTGATGAAGAGGATTTGAAAAGGAGAGATAACAAGATGACCTAAGGAAAGCTTGAGTTATGTGATACTACAATGGGTACTTCATTAGTTGGCACATTGACAAGGTAATGTGTTGTTTGTCTTTAACACTAAGTGAAGAAGTCAATAGATTTGAAGCATAGGCTTAACCAAAAAAAAGAGAATAAATTTAGTATAAGCCGACTAAATTTTAGTGTCAACTGAGTATTATTAATTGTTGAGTATCAAAGAATTAAATGAGTAAAGACAATGTTTTTCGAGTAGAACATTTTTAGCAATGACCAATTTATTCAATAATGACCAAGTAGATGAACGCAGTATTGACTAAGTGTCAGTAATTTACAGTTTGTGAAGGAATTGAGAATCCCAGCCGACATAGTTGAATTCTTGGGATATGTAAAATGTGTTGACATTAAAGATGAATGATCTAGAGAATTTAATGCATGGTAAACTATTTTCTTATGGATTCAAGGAGAAGTTTGGAGAAGTATCTAGAAGGATAAGGAGGAGAACAAAATGATGGAAGGATTTGATGAATTTGACCTATACCTAAGATCTACTGAAGAGATTAAGAAGAAAAAGATAAATCTACCTAATCAAGGAGGTATAAGGATGACCTAATTATGGGTTATGTAGTAAGGTGGAAAGAGGTTGATGTTCTTGACTAACAAACCTAATCAAAAGGCTAAGAAGAGTTGTGAAGAGCTTAAAAGAGTTGAGGTGATTTCTTGAATGGATTTCTGAGAAGATTAGAGATGGAGATGGTAATGAAGGTCGGTCATCAAATCAACATATGAGCATATTGAATCTATATTTGTAAAGTGAGATGTATATTTCAGATCAGAATCTATTGTTACTTTCTAACCATTGTATCAGTTAAAATCCTTTAATTAAGGTTGACCTAAAAATCATTTTGTAAACCCTTTAATCAAGGTGACATTCTGATGGAATGTTCTTAATCCCTCTAACTAGGCCACTCTTAATGGGGTGATTAAATCCTTTAATAGTGTCACACGTAACAGTGTGTATTGTAAACCTTTAACATGGTTGGCTTCTCATAGAGCTCACTTCAGAAGTGTGAAAATATGGTAACATGTTATTGGTGGTTTTTCCCATATTGGGTTTCCATGTTAAATCCTAGTGTCATACTTGTGTAAATGTTATTTGATGTGTTATGTTGTTAAAAGTTTTATATTTTGCAAGTTGATTAGTTTTGGACAGTGGAATGCAAGGTTTATGTTATTGATATATTCTATAGAGACCGAGTGAATTTTTGAATAGAACTAAGTTTGTTGAAGAATTTAAAAGTTAAATTGGTACATCTGGACCTGAGGATAACTAATTCACCCCCCCCCCCCCATCTCAGTTATTCTAAAATAATTCTAACAAGTCCATTTGCATTTATTCTCAAGTACAAATATCTGCATTCCTTTTCTTGAATCCCAAATGTAAACAATTCTTACCCAACCTCGCATGCCATGCTCTGGGTGCTTGCTTCAATCCATAGAGTTCATTCTTCAATTTACATACCATGTATTCTTCTTTCTTTGTTAAAGGAAATACATCTGGTTTCTCAATATATACCTCTTCTTCTAATTCACCATTGAAGAATTTTGATTTGAAATCCATCTAATAAACTTTAAATTTCTTGTTAGCTGCATATGCCAAAAATAATCTTATTTCTTCCAATCTTTCTACATGGGAGAAGGTTTCTTCAAAATCAATACCTTATTTCTGCGAATATACTTTACATACTAGTATTGCCTTGTTACTTACCACTTCTCCTTGTTCATTCATTTTATTCATGAATACCCACTTAGTTCCTATAATATTTTTACTTTTGACAATCTTTCTCAATCTCTGATTATAACATCTATATGCTTTCTCTTAGTAGAATAGCCAAGAAATATACCTTCATCACTTTTAGGATCAAATTTACCTATTTCATCATCTTTCTTGATATAACATTTACTTCCAAAGATTTTGAAATACTTAATTGTTGGTGTGTGACCGAACCAAACCTCATAAGGTGTCTTGTTTAATCCCTATCTCATTTGAACTTTGTTCAAGGTGTAAACTTCTGTATTAACTGCTTCTCTCCAATGTACATGTGAAACCTTACCTTCAAGAAACATCACTCTTGCTGCTTCAGAAATAGTTTTTTTTCTTCTCTCTACTACTCCATTCTATTACAGTGTCTTAGGAGGTGATGTTTGTCTAAAAATACCATTATCCTCAAAATATGCATTGAATTGATTAATATAAATTCTCCACCTTTGTCAGACCTCAAACATTTAATCTTAAATCCTAATTCATTCTCATCTTTTTCCTTAAATATTTTGAACTTATCAAATGCTTCTGATTTTTATCTAAGAAAATTAACCCACGTCATTCTTGTGAAATCATCAATGAAAAGAATAAAACACTTCTCACCATAAATGACTAATTCTTTGTTGGTCCACATAAATCTGTATGTACATCTCCAATTTCTCCGATGTAGAAAATAATTTTCTCTGAAATGAACTTTTTGTCTCTTTTGCCATGACACATTCCTTACATAACATGTTAGAGGGCTTCACAATCTTAGGTAAGTCTCTGTCTACATTTAAATTTCTGAACTTCACTATGTTATCAAATTTTATATGACAAAATCTTCTATGCCATAACCAAATCTCATCAACTTTTGTAATAAACCAACTTACTCCATAAGGATTTAATTGAAATAAATTACTGCTGGTTAAAGCAATAGTTGCATTCTCATTTCCTACCTTATCTTTGATTGAACACATCTTATCAAAAAATTGTAAGTGATACCCTTATCAAAAAGTTGTCCAATGCTAAACAAGTCATGTTTTAGTCCATCAACAAACAATACATCATCAGTATTAGTCTTACCATCAAGTGTGATTGATCATTTTCCCTTTATCATTTAAGGATTATTGTCACCAAACCTAACAACACCACCATCATACCTTTTCATTTCAACAAATCTATCTTTATCACCTGTCATAGGATGCATAAATCCATTGTTAATGATCCAATCCAACTTCTTCTTTTCAACATGCGAAACAAGTTCTTTTTCTTCTGTAATAGAATTTTAATCTTTGATAGAAACAAATCCAATTTCATCATCATTATCATTGTATTCTAGGTTAATATTCTTAAGCTCAATTTCATCATCATCATTAACATAGAAACATTCATTAGGTAATTTTGACTTGTAAGGCTTATGCATAATCTTAGATACTCTTGTAGAACATCTTGATGGAAAATTACCAAACTATTTACATGAATAAAAAATAATCGATAACTTTCCTTTAAAATATCCCTTACCTTTGTGTTCTCTTTTTGCAATCAAATCTTCAAGCTCATCCAAATTCTTTTCTTCTTCCTCAATTTCTTCCCAATCATTTGCATACTCTCTAAGATTTCTGTTGTTTGTACTCACATTTTTGGTTAGTACATTTTTATCCTTTTGTGCACTAGTTCTAAATGTTGTCTCAACTCTAGGTAAAGTATCTTTTAATTTTCTAGATTCAAAATCTTGTAAGTTACCAATCAACATTTCCCTGTTAAATCTAGTCATGGGTGGAATGACTTCTTCAATAGCATTTTCCTTGTTCTCATAAGCTGGTGTAAGAGATCTGAGAATATTTCCAACAATTTTATCTTTAGGCATAATACCTCATGTGCTCCTTATTCATGTGACAATATCAGTGATCTTTTGAACATATGACCCGATGGTTTCATCTTCCTACATTTTAGCTTCTTCAAATCTTCTTTTCCAATTTTGCAACTTAGAACTTTTTGTATATTCATCACCTTCATATAACTTTTCAAATTTAACCTAAATATCACATGCAAGATTAAGTTCTTTTACCTCAATGAATTCAATGTTTGATAGGGCACTTATCAATGCTTCCCATGTAATCATGTTGTGTTTAAATAACGTCTTCTCATCATTAGTGCATGTTCCTAGATAACTATCAACTTTGACTTCAATTTGTGTCTTGGTAATTAGCCAATAGTCTATTCCCATGCAGATTAGGTGTCTTCTCATCTTGTTCTTCTAACTATCATAGTTATCTCCATCAAACTCAGGAATCTCCTTTTTGTAGGCCATTGAAGATTTGCTCAAGCTTTAAATCTTCCTTCTCAAAGAGGACATGATGCTCTGATAACAATTGTTAAGAAGTAGAGTCCACACACAAATGAGGGTGGGGGAGGGGGGGTGAATCATTTGTGACCAAATAAAATTAAATCCAAAACTTATAGTGAATATTATTAAAAAAATTAACAAGAATAAACTAAACAAGTAATCATGCACCATAACACAAATATTTTTTCTCGAGGAAACCTTTGATCAGAGGGAAAACCTTAGTGGGGATGGAGCCCACACGATAGTGTGCTAACATATAAATTCCTTGTGAAAGGATGTGACACTATTAGGAGTCAAATGAAGTTCATTTAGTACAATAGTCCATATTAAAGGAAAGATCCCTGTTAAGAGACCTTGAAACCTTGTTAAAGGTTGAAAGGAAATAAGTAGACCCACTGTCCAAATGTTTCAGCAAAGATGATAAATTGATCTTTACAATATCCAAAAGGGTGAATTGACTGAATCTGCAACTCAATTTTGTATAACAGTTCCTTTAAAGTCCACAACTCAATTCAACAATGCCTCTTCTCTATTTTGCACTATCTCACATATCAATCCATTGCCTTATGTATGCACCCTAAAATGGTCGCCTAGACTTTGGGCCCCATTTATTTGATTTATCAATCCTGAATCATTTTAATCAATAATCAATATTTTGAACATTATCAATTTCTTGATCAAATCCTAATTTCGATCATATATTGGATTTTTATCCTATGGGCTAACCATTTATCCTAAGTCTTTATTTAATTAAAAGAAATATTTCCTCCCCTTTCAATTAAATAAAAAGCCCCACTCTCCTCTTATCCTAAGTTGCACAAATAAAACATTATTCCTATTTTATAAAAAGGGAAAAAGGCACTTTTGTCTCACATGAGGCTCAAAAGTCAACACTTCACTCTCATTGGAGGATGTTTGTGCACATGGATTGCTCCTCTTTCAACCTCCACCGCTGATTAAGACTTTTTGCCTCTTAATCTCCATGGTCCATTCCTTTGCATTTCTTATAAAAAGAGAGCTCTCTCCTTCATTTGCATATCCTTGTTTTATGCTATTGTTATGCTGCAGGTTTTGGAGCTCTCTTTGAAGACACTCAAGCTTTGAAGCCTTGACATTCTTAGTGGCATTTCATAATAGTTTTTCTTTCATAGTTGCATTTATGGCATTCTTAGTGTAGATTTCCTTTTATGCAATCTCACATAGTCTAAATAGGAAGGATTTGTAATCCATTGCTATTTCCTTTCATGGATTAGATTTCTTTTCAAGCATTGCATTGTTATCATTTAGCTTAGCTTGCACATTCATACTAGTTGCATTTGCATTTCATTTCTATTTAGATTCTTGGAGATATTGGCATTGTTGCCCTTGTCTTCACTTGAATCTCTCATTGGATGGTTGACTAGCAAGGTCACTTTCTTGTAGCTCTAGCTGAGAGCAAAACTCATAGTCCTTTGCAACTCCATGCATAGAGAGCTATGAGCCGCTTTGTGAGGCCTCACTCTTGAGTAACCTTGCATGTAATGGTTCATAGAAGTGCATATTTTAGTGTGTACATCTCTGGCGCCCACCGTGGGGCAGAGTAGATTAGCTTTGTCCTTTTAATTCTGCATTTTTCGTCATTTTCGGATTAATTTTCAAAAAAATCTGCGTCTCTGGTTTTCTGTCTCAGATTATCGTCCGACACTTCTCAGAAATATCGCGCGATATACTTCCTGTCTTGGCGCGATAGTTCACGCGGAAAAAGTATCGCACACCTATATTGAAGTCTATCACCTGGCATCGGGCGAAGTATCGCCTGGCATCGTGCGAAGTATCGCTCGACTGGGGAAGTATCGCCTGGCTATAGGAAGAAGTATCGCACGATACTGGTGAAGTCTGAGGTATATCGCCTGATCTAACAGTGAACTATTTTGTATCTTGCAAGTTTCGGGTTCTTAGCTATCTTTTTGAAATTTTCTAAAATTTCTAGCGTTTTCAAATCCGTGCCACTCTGGAAAACGGGTGCCCATTTTTTTTTGAAATTTTGCAAATGGTATCAAAAGTTTAAGTGTGATATATCATTGGAAAGGTCTTTCCGAGCCTAATCCAACCATGATGGTTTCATTTTCAGATTTTATCATTTGATTAGTTATTTTTGCAAATTATCTAATTTTTCATGTACTAATCATTGGTAGATTTTGGATTTTGATTCTCCTAACTCTTGTTGGTCTAACAAGTTGTGGTTGTAGGTGCTCTCATTACTTGAAATTTGTCAAAAGAACGCATGTCAAAGAGGGCTACTAATGATTTTTGTAGGGCTGCCCAAGCATAAAAACAAAAAAAAAATCTTGCTTGTTTATTTGCTTTCCTTTTAAGTGTGGCAAAAACTAGTTGTTTCATTTATTAGGAACTTAAGATCTTGTTGTAGGAATTCTTGGGTGGTAGGAGAAGTATGCTCTTCACCATTTTGGTGAACCAGAAAATCTTGACCCATCTTTGAATTTTGAAAACAAGAGGGTAAATGAACTTTGCTTGGTGTGTTTGGGAGAGATTCTTGAGATAGGGGAGTATGCTCTTCACCCTTGTGGTGAACCAAAAACCTTGAACCTCAAGAGTTAATCCACTTTTTGTTTAGTATAGAAATCCTTTAGCGGGCCTGCTCTTGAGCAATCAAGAGGAACGACCCAAGTGGGGACAACCTTGTCATCATTTTCCTTGGTGGCGAGTGATTCCAACTCACTATAATCTCAAGGCTATCGAGGACACAAAACCTTGGTAGACATAACACTTGTCTTCGCTTGATGTAAGTACTTGTGGGATTGTGACCATGAGGAAAACATTGAGCAAGAATGCTTAAGGTACTCTTGAGGCCGCGAGGTCCTAGTCCTTTATGAGGAGCAAGAGGGGTGTTATGAACGGAAATCCTTACAAAGAACCTTAGATAGAAGCCACCTTCTTTTAGCCGCTTATCTTCTTAGTGCAAGGATTGATCCAAGTGGTTTACCCGGATCACCCCAAGATACTCACCATATGTGTCCCTTTGGTTGTGTTGTTTGACACTTCCATGACAAAGCCAATATCTCTTTTGGGCAACCACTTGGTGTGAGGCAAGGGGGCATCAAGTTGTGGGCTAAGTTGATGAGTAATGAGCCTTGTCTTGTAGGTAGATATTGCTTGAAGTGTCTTCAATTGTGTGATACCAGTGTAAACGTTCTTAACATTCAAACAAACGGTAGCATTCATAAGGTTTTCTATTTTGATATCACAAGTGCTTGTCTTGGCAAGGTTGCTTTTGCCCTTGTTTCAAGTGTTTGGAGACATGTTTGATCCTCTACTGTTTGCGAACCTGTCCAAATACTATTAAAATTGTGATTGAAATCAGACCTTAAAAAAATCAAAATTTTGCACAAATTGGTCAAGATCAACATCAGTATCACATTAGCCAAAGAGAAATATCGCATTTGTCCATTCTTGGTGAGAAAGATTATCTCTAGAATTGTTAGTCACATTCTTGGAGAATTTTAGTACTCTTATTGTCCAAATAATTTTTATTTAATCTCAATTTCAATTATATTTTGGCCTAGCCCAACCTCCTGGTTCAAAAGTGCAAGGGTAGTCACCCTTTGATTTGAAGCACCTCTTTGACAGTGTTGGTAAAGCCCTTGCTTCTATCTTTTCATTTCTCTTTGGACAATAGAGAACTTTGATTATTCTAGTTTGGTGTTGACATTTTGTGAGGTCATCCTATTATCAAGGGTCTTCTATTTTCAGTCTTCCTTGGTCAGTCCAGATCTTAGATCTTAGGTGTTGTCATGTTGCTCAACATCTCAATGAACGTTATGGTATCAATTGCACAAGATGACTCTTAGTCTTATTCTTTCTTCTCCATTTCCCATGTTCTTCTGAAGTCTTCTATTCCCATGGGAAATTCTTCTTCTTCTTCTTCTTGATTCCTTTCCTCTTATTATCTAGTCTACATTCTTCTAGTCATCTCTTCTATTCATTTCTTCCATGCTTGATTTCTCCTCTTTTGGAACCATGAATCTTGACTATCTAGCTTTAGAACCTTTATTAAGAATAGATGATCTTGAGCTCATTGACATATTCGAAAAGTGTTGTTCCTCCAAAATTCTCATGAGTGATGAATTTATAGCAAAAATAAAAGAAAAGATGATTAAATCAGATGCCTTTGCTAGAATCATAAACATGATCATATCACGATCTTCTTCTTCCAAACATTCTTCATCATCTAAATCTTCTCATTCTTCTTCACCTTCCAAGTCTTATCATGACTCTTCCAGACATCATTCTCATTCTTCATCTTCTAAGTCTTATCATGATTCTTCTAAACACTATTCACATTCTTCATCTTCCAAATCTTATCATGACTCTTCTAAGCATCATTCGAATTCCTCATTATCCAAGTATTCTTCTTCCACTAGGTCTTCATTTTCCTCTTCTTCACGATCTCATTCTTCTTCTCCTTCTCCTAAGAGTCTTACTTCTCTTCAGAAGACATACAATAAAGAGCAACGTGATAGTCCTTGTGATGTCTCTTCCATAAAGAGTGACACACCTACCTTTGATGACTATGATGACTATGATGACTATGATGATGGACAATGTAGCAATACTTATGGCAACTCTATTCCTAAGAGTCCTCCCCGTCGTGTGCTTAGGCTTACCAAAGGGTCATCCTATTGGATAGATTGTGATGGTGATCCATATGATTCTGATTTTGAGAGGAATTATGATATTTGTTGTGAACAATATGATACATCTACTTCTATTGAGGAAGAGAAAGCTTTCCGTGCTGATTATAAACGAAGATACTATGAGCATGTCTTGTCTAAAAACTCTCATGCTGAAAATAAAGATTACACTCTCCAGCAAGATCATGTTAATGCTGAACCTTTGTCTTGTGATGGTCCCCTTCCATTTGCCACTTCCTCCAATACCCACACACTTCCTAAAGCTTCTGAGTCATCCAAATCTATCACAAATCTTTCATCCAACAAATATCCTAAGGCTTTCCATGCAGTTCTGTATAGTTATCCTCAAGGGCTACCTCTTAAAGAAACTCAAGCTAACCTTCACTTGGCTAAAAATACTTTCAATAATGCTAAACCTAAAGAGCCTAAGCCTTCATCCGCTATAATGCCTACTTCAGCTAGTCCTTCACCATCTCTTCCAAAGTCTTCTATACAATCCCAACCTGCTTCCTTGTCCTTAGAAGTGGCTCCATGTCAAGAGGACTCTAAAAATGATAAAGAAAAGAATATAAAGAAAGATCAAGATCAAGAACCCTCCATGTCATCCAATCCTATTCATAATATCTCTCATTCATTTCATGGTTCTTTTGATCCTTTACGCCCTTCCTCATTCATTCCACCATGTCTTAAATCTTCTCCTAAGCAAGATCAAGCTACTACTTACACCGTTGAGCTTATTGACAATCAAAATAACCTTACCACACTTGCACTTTCCAAAGATGATACTTTCGTTAAGGTTATTAAAAATGGTGTTGTTACTTCTAATGTTAAGCCTATTGAAAATCAAGAAAAAAATGATGCGCTTATGCTATCCAAAGATCCTTGTCAAGATCAAAGTATTCCATCTTCTTGTTCTACCACTCCATGTTCACTTCCACTTTCTACTCTTCCTAAGTCTTCGCAAGCTTTGAACGATTCTATCAAAGAAGTTGCTCCTATTCAAGATGTTCATGATCCTATTACAAACTCTAATGCTTACTCTAAAGATGCTGATGACCTTGGCTGTCATATAGATGCTGATGAACTTAATGATTATCCTTTTGCATCTTCCACTTCCATCCTTGGACCTCCTCCACCAATACTAAGGGCTTCATGTCTTCCTTCCATCTTGGGTCCTTATGTCCCTTCACTTTCCCCTCCTAATTCTTCTAATTTGTCATCCATTTTGGGTCCTTACGTCCCTCCATCTCCTATCTTTCCTCAAGATCAACATAGATGCATACCCTTGAATCCTTTTCATCCATCCACCCATCTTAACCAGTCATATCATCCTTCTTCCATAAGTCCCAAGTCTTTTGGAAGTAACTTGAATGTTCAATACAAGAAAAAGAAACAATATAAGAATCCATCTAAAAAAGAAGATCACCATGTCTCCTCTAATCGACATGGGGGCATAAAGTCAAAAGAGATATCTAAGAAGAAAACTACAAGACAAGTATGGGTTCCAAAATCCATCATTCAAGATATTCTCTCTAAGACATCAAAAGGAAATGAAAAGCCTAAGGCTATATGGATTCCAAAGTCTCTCTTAAATGAGTCTAATATTGAACAAAAAGTGAAGTTGACATTCAAGCTTCCAAAGGCTTCCACTTCATCTTTTTCCAAAAACATTCTTTCATTCCATGCGCCTGAACCACAACCTCTGCTAAACATTTTCCATATTCCTTCTCGTATTCCTCCATTCACATTTGAGAATTATAACAAACACACCAATCCTCTCTTCGAGGAGTCACATAGCAATAATGAACCAGAATATGGTTCACATTTGGACTAGAATATGGTTTACGTTTCCTCCATTTTTCCCATCACCCTTCAAGGTGTGTATTAATGTTGATCTTGCCTTCTTTCCAGCTATCCTTTTCACATTCCTTCCATTCATTATCCTTCTACCTTCTATCATTTTTCCTCATTTGCCTATTCCTTCTACATCTTCCTTTCCCCTTCAGCATCTTTGAGCATATCATTTTGAATCCTTGACATATCAATGATTTATCCTTTCAAGGAGCATTATCTAAAAAGCTTGCATTCTTCCAAAAAATAGAAAAAATATTCAAAAAATAAAAAAAAGAAAAAAGAAAAAAAAAATTTAAAAAAAAAAATTGAAAATGTGCCATGGTGAAAACTTGGAAACAGGCACCTTGGTAGCAAAAGTAAAGAGAAATAAATTCATCCTATGGTGAAAACCACTCCCTTGTGGCACCTTGGATAAGTACCATGATGAAAACCTGGCAATCAGGCATCATGCGTAGTTCTTTTATATATTTCATCCATTCCATCTTCTCTCTTTGATCTTGACAATGTTGATCTATACACGAACATTTGGCTATTTTGTGAGCTATCTTACGATGATCTTGCTTTCATTCCATTCATGCTTAGCCTTCATATTTATTTTCCTTCATTCATTCTAGCTTGTCGCTATCCTCTTCCCCTTTGGTCTTGATCTAATAAAAAAAAAAAAAAAAAGAGTAAACATGATGCTATGAAGTCTCTTGACATGTCTACTCCTTTGGACTGCATCCTTTCCTGCTCTTATACCACGCTTTTATGCTTATCCTATGCTGACCTTTCATTGCTTATCCAAATGTGCTTTGCATGATAATTTTTTTCCCTAGCTTGGGTACTCTTGAGGAGTTTGACCTTGAGGATTTCTTCCCTCCATTTGCCCTCATTCTCCTTTCCTCCATCTCAGTCACCAGTTTGCTCATCCATCTTGTTTTCCACCTTGCTAGACATTGGGACTACACGATGTGATCTTGCTCATGAGTTTAATGCCCGTTCTGTCTGGGGGCATCCTTTTGTATATATCTTATTGGTCCTGAAAAAATACCAAAAAAATTGATATATGATGCTGAAAAAATCCTAAAAAGTATAAAAAGTCCTGAAAAAACTACAAAAAAATCAAAATATTCAAAAAATCAAAAAAATAGAAAAAGTGCCTTGGTGAAAACCTAGCAATAGGCGCCTTGGTAGCAAAAATATAAAAAAAATGAAAAAATGAAAAAAGAATCCAAGTGGTGAAAACCTGGAAACAGACGCTACTTGAGGCCTTTGCACTCCTATTTATTAGCATGCATCCTTGACACTTAGCCACTTTCCATCATGCCTTGACCTTATTTGACTTGGTTTGGAATTGGTCTTTCTCTTTGTCTAGGGGGCATAACTATTTGCATAGGTCTTTTAGGTGCGTTTGTCTCTTGGGGCATTTCACAACAGGTGTTTTTCAACACCACCCCAAACAGTGTTTTTCAACACTACCCTTGCGTCGAGTGTTTCTTAACACTTATCAGGTGTCTTACCCAAACAGTCTAGTATGATGCGATATTTCTCATTTGCAGATGTGATAACCAGAGTTTGACTCTATGACCAACACACACGCACTTAAACAATCAACTCGCTGACGATATGATGACTTTATTTTTCTTTGTGTGCTGTCTATGAGGATTTCTTTGATGAGTGGTCTCTCCCTGAGAAGTTTTCGATGATGCATAGCTAGAAGACTGAGGGAATGAGAACATGTTTTCTTTCTTTATCTGCTTGTGGGTATATTTTGTCGATCCTAACTGTCATGAGCATTTATGCTGGTCTTACTTGACCCTATGGATTGACGAGGTATTATCCTTGACTGTTTTGCGAGTGCATGCTTTTAGCTATCCTGACTTTCATGTGTCTTGATACAAGCATAATCTCGCTATATCAAATTTAGGTGATCTCACTGCATTAGTCATCTTGACCTCCATGTCTTTGATGCCTAGGTGAGATTTTCACATTTATATCTGATAAAGATCATATTCATATCCACATAGTTATGCTAGTGTGCATTGTATGATCTTACGACGCTACCAATAACGCTCGATGATGATAATTAGATGTCTATAAGCGTTGTGACCTTGCAAGTCAACCACTTTCATAGTAGACTGCATTTTTAGGGTCATGTTAGATTAGTTTTGCACTTTGCATATGGAGAGAGCTCTCCTTTTTATCATCTACGGACTAGTTGGTCAACTGTGCTCAGTTTCTGATTCTTCTTGATCATATCTTTCATTTCTAGTCTTTCATATCACATCATTTTCTATCCATTTTCGGACTCGAAATCGAAATCTGAGTTGCGTTTCCAAATTTTCTCATTCTTCTACGCAGTTGACTGACCTTTTGAGGCATAATTCTTCGATCTTTGATGGACTTTCTTCCTTCCATGTCTCTCAAATTTTCTAGTCTTTCATTCGCTCTATTTCTAGTCTTCTATTTCTATTCTTCTACTTCCTCACTGGGGCATGCTTCATTGCCTAATGGTTAACCTATTTGACCCTTGCATTCGATTATGATTTGATCAACCTTATCAATTTTCTGTCTCTCCTCTACTTGATTTCGATTTCGATTCCGAGGGGGCAGTACTTATGGGATTCTCATCCCCAATTGTTTGATTTTCCTGATTCAGACATCTTTTGTGAGCTTTTGCTCAAAATTTGAGATTCTTATCTCCCATTTTTAGACATTGATTATTGCCTAGCAGCGACGGTGATAGTTTTGTCTAAAGCTTGATTTGCACCTAGCAGCGACAGTGTTGGTCTAAGCTTTTGTTTATGTTTTGTCCGGATGTGATCCCGAATTGACCTCATATCTGAGTTGTTTTGTGATCCCAAATCGATCTCACATTTCAATTCTTCTTTGACTGCATGTGTTCCCAAATCGATCACACATTAGTCAAAGAGGGGCAAATGTATGCACCCTAAAATGGTCGCCTAGACTTTGGGCCCCATTTATTTGATTTATCAATCCTGAATCATTTTGATCAATAATCAATATTTTGAACATTATCAATTTCTTGATCAAATCCTAATTTCGATCATATATTAGATTTTTATCCTATGGGCTAACCATTTATCCTAAGTCTTTATTTAATTAAAAGGAATATTTCCTCCCCTTTCAATTAAATAAAAAGCCCCACTCTCCTCTTATCCTAAGTTGCACAAATAAAACATTATTCCTATTTTATAAAAAGGGAAAAAGGCACTTTTGTCTCACATGAGGCTCAAAAGTCAACACTTCACTCTCATTGGAGGATGTTTGTGCACATGGATTTCTCCTCTTTCAACCTCCACCGCTGATTAAGACTTTTTGCCTCTTAATCTCCATGGTCCATTCCTTTGCATTTCTTATAAAAAGAGAGCTCTCTCCTTCATTTGCATATCCTTGTTTTATGCTATTGTTATGCTGCAGGTTTTGGAGCTCTCTTTGAAGACACTCAAGCTTTGAAGCCTTGACATTCTTAGTGGCATTTCATAATAGTTTTTCTTTCATAGTTGCATTTATGGCATTCTTAGTGTAGATTTCCTTTTATGCAATCTCACATAGTCTAAATAGGAAGGATTTGTAATCCATTGCTATTTCCTTTCATAGATTAGATTTCTTTTCAAGCATTGCATTGTTATCATTTAGCTTAGCTTGCACATTCATACTAGTTGCATTTGCATTTCATTTCTATTTAGATTCTTGGAGATATTGGCATTGTTGCCCTTGTCTTCACTTGAATCTCTCATTGGATGGTTGACTAGCAAGGTCACTTTCTTGTAGCTCTAGCTGAGAGCAAAACTCATAGTCCCTTGCAACTCCATGCATAGAGAGCTATGAGCCGCTTTGTGAGGCCTCACTCTTGAGTAACCTTGCATGTAATGGTTCATAGAAGTGCATATTTTAGTGTGTACACCTTATACATACCATACATACCGAAAAACTTTCCTTTATACCCGATACAAAAATACCAATTAGGTTGGCTTGTTAACACTTCCCCAATGATCATTTAATTACATAGGGCCATGATAAGGCATACACACATTCTTAAGAATTATTACAAATGTTACACATTATGATTCCTACATATTACAATACATATATTACATTTTAAAATGAAAATTAGCACACTTACTCAACATAGTTGGTTGCCAGTAAAATATGTTGTACGTTACACAACAATGATTATTCAAAAGTAATCCAAATGCATTTCTATCATGTACATAATTGCACTAACAAGTATTCTACCATGATCCAAGCTCACAGATGTTGATTCCACTTCACCAATAAGATATAGAAAATATGCCACAAACTATCATTGTTAACAATTCATGTTCATTGGTCTACTATCAGTCTTCACCAAATGAATCATAACTCATCCAAAATGGAATATAAGATCCAATCAACATAGATATGATATATATACTCATCCATACATAAAAAAACTAATCTTTCATACCAAAATACATAAACCTGTGACTTCAATGTCCTGATAATTGTCATCAATGTACAAAATCTCTATTTTTCATGAACACATAAGCATATTTTGTCATCAATGACAAAACTTTCCACTAATACAACATAAAATTAGTACATCCAAGTGCCAAAAAAACTCTATTTCCAATAATATACAAGTTTATCAAATCTAGGGTTGAAAATAAAGCTGATACAAAAATCAAATACTTAAGATTTGATAGAGGAGGATATTTTTTTAGTAACGGATTTAACATCTTTTGTGAGATGCATGGGATTAGATAACTACTATTGGCTCCTAGGGCACCACAATAGAATGATGTTGTGGAGATATTGGACTGGACTATATAAACATGATATAAATCTGATGAGTATACAGATGGAGAAACATAAGAGAAGAACATAGAATAAGATAAGGGGAATCACTTAGAAACTTAGGAAATTGAAGATGGGAATAAAGGAGTCATTCTATCTGAGATTTAACCTAAGACAATTGAAGAAGCCTATTGTGATTAGAGTTAAATGGAGGCAATGATAGAAGAGATGGAAAAAATTCAGAAAAATATGATTCAAGAACTTATTCCCAAACCAAAAGATAAATATGTTATTGAAACAAAGTGTGTGTTTTGGAATAAAATGGATGATGATGGACATGTTTTGAGAAACAAGGAAAGATTTATCTACAAAGGATATACTAAGATTGAGGGAATTAATTTTTTGGAAATTTTTGTTGCTTGAATGGAAGTTGTTTGGCATTCTTGGAACTTGCAATGTTCAAGGATTTTAATGTCTATCAAATGGATGTAAAGCCAATATTTTTGAATGAAGAGATAAAAGAAGAGGTTTACATTGAATAACCAAATGGATTTGAGTTGTCAAATGATTTGGATATCATCTACAGGATGAAGAAGGATTTATATGGGTTGAAGAAATCTCCCAGAGCTTGGTATGGAAGATTGGATGAGTATTTGATAGATCAAATATTTCAAAAAGGATCTACTAACAAAAAGATTTATTTCAAATTTGAATCAAGAAAATTCTTTGAAGTTATGCTTTTTATGGATGACTTAATATTTGGAGGAAATAATGGCATCTACAAGAAATTTGTTGGTGAGATGTGGGATGAATTTGAGATTTCCATGATTAGTGAGTTGAGTTTCTTCCTTGGATTGCATGTAAATCAAAATGGTGAAGGTATTCTTATCTCTTAGTTAGAGTATATCAAAGAGTTTTTGAAAAAGTTCGGTTTGGAAAACTCCAAATCAGTGTATACTCCTATGACTATTGAATGTAAGTTTACCAAAGAAGATAAATACCCCAAGGTAGATTCAAGTACATATAGATCAATGATTGGAGGAATGCTATATTTGATTATTACAAGACCAAATATCATGTATGATGTTTGTCTCATAGTAAGATTCCAACAAGAACCAAGAAAATCACATATTTTTGTAGTAAAGAGGATCTTCAGATATTTAAAAGGAACAAATCAATTCAGCTTACGGTATCCTAGAGGATCAAATTTTACCTTAAAAACCTACAAAGGTGCAGATTGCAGAAGAAATTTTGATGATAGGAGAAGTACTAGTGGTGGAGCATTTTTCCTTGGCTCCCGATTGGTTTCTTGGTTAAGTAGGAAGTAAGATTTAGTGTCATTATCCATTGCAAAACCTAAATATATTGCAACTGATTCATGTTGTGCACAAGAAATATAGATGAAACATACACTAAAGGATATTGGTGTAGTATTTGATGAACCAATTCCAAATATGTGTGATAATACTAGTATAATAAAGATTTTTAAGAATCTGGTACATCACACCAGTTTAAAGCATATTTCTATCAGGTATCATTTTTTGAGGGAGAAAGTGTTAGACAATAAAGTGAAACTCAAACATGTTCCTATAAAAGAGTAGGTTGCAGATATATTTACAAAGGCCTTGTGCAAAGATATTGTAGACACCCAAAAATGGACATACTTGTGAGTTAACATTAATTTACTAATTATTCCTCTATTAATTAATGATTCTTTAATCATTCAATAATTATTATTTATTCTTCTACAATCCAACCCCTTTAATCACTTGATAATTTTCCTAAAATTAATTAAACAATTAATAATATTTAATTAATTAACCTTAATTAATTAATCTTTATTAGTTAATTAAGTTCAATTTCTAACTTCCTATAGTTTGATTAATATTTAATGAAATTAGCTAATTATTCCTCTAAATTAAATTAATTTCCCAAATTAATTTAATTTCACATTAATTTCTAATTAGTTTTGTTTAATTCCATTTAATTTTATTTAATTTCACATTTCTCATTTAATTAAATTTTTAATTCAATTAAATCTTCAAAAATAAAAAAAATAAAAAATATGAGGCAATTATAATTTCTGAAAATCCAAAATCCTCATAAACTAAAAAATTAATTATCTAAAAATCAACATCTCTTCAAAATCAGAAAGAAATAAAAAAATCTTTCATTTCTTCTATTTTGCATTTTTTTGAAATTTTATCTTCTGAAAAAATGAGAAATATCTTCTCATTCTTATCTTCATCTTTTCTCTTTGCTTTTCAAGTTAAATTGGAAAGTTGCCCAAAATCTCTCCGGTCTTTAATTTTCTCCTCCGTCAATCTTGATTTTCCCATATTATTCCCGATCACTTGTTCAACTCATAATTCCTATATAAACCCCCATCATTTCTCATATTTTCATCTCTGAAATTTATATAAGACTTATGCTACAATTATTTATCAAGTAATCATATTTTCTTAGAGCTTGGAGTCTAGGTGTTGCTGGAATCATCTCTGAGTGCCACACCTCAACAAAGAAAAGAGAAGCAATAGAGGCTTGGAGTGTTTATTGGTTTGCATGCATTCATTTGTTTGTGTGTTTAATTTATGATAATGGTACTTTATTTCTATTATTTTGTAGGGCTCATCTATTTTAGTAGTTTATTATTTTGAAAAATCATTGCTATTAATATTATTTGTTTAGCTTGTGCAGAAAAATCTATGACATTTTGGTGAACCCAACGTGAATCAACAACTTGTGGATCACTTGCAGATGAACTTTCTCATTTTCCAGTTTCAGTCGTATGACTGGGATTCTCTAATTTTTTTTGTCAAATCTTTATTTTTTTGCAACTATAGGAAGTTTGACTCAACTGCATTGTTTATTGCTGCAATTGAGTTGTTTATTACCACATTCACCAGTATTGTACCACATATGCACTAGATTTTTCCACAACTATTTCATACATTGTTTCATTTGATTTTGTAGTTTCTCTTTTTTCTCTGTGTAGTGTCACATTCATTTATTTTATTGCCACATTCAAAATAATTTTGAAGCATCTATTTCTTTTATTGTTTCATTCATTGGAAGTTTATTGCAATTGTATTGCTTATTGCTACAATTGCACTATTTATTGTTGCATTTACCTTATAGAGTCATTTTCATATTTGGCTAGTCCTAATCCACCTATAGGTTTTAGTTTTAGTTTTAGTTTCTAGTTTTGCATGTATAGGAAACAGGTTTTGATGACACGATGGTGAGGAAACCCACAAAGAGATCCAAAAAAATAAGGAAGGGCACATTTAGAATTCTTGATCATTTTGTAGAGAAGGTAGCAAAGAAAGAAAGTGAATGTGTGAAAAGGTTATACTAGGCGAACGAGATGGAAATACTTGTTTAGGAAGGTGATGCGTATAACCATTATGTTAATATTTTACATCTTTATCAAGCAAAATATGGCATAAAAATCAATTTGTCTACTCATCCTTTTTAGAGATAACCGCTTTCTCTTACATGTTTGTTTTCCTTCACATTTTCTTTCCTTGTGTTGCATTAACATGTGTGGAAGGTTTTGTGGATGCTCAAGGGATGGAGTGTTTGCCTAGGTAAATGGTAAAATAAAAAATGCACATAAACTTAAAACAAAGTGCACACTGAAAGCCTTCTAGTTTTATGTATTTTCTATTTACTGTGGCATATTTCAATTTTAATTATATAGATTAATTAGAAAAGACCTCATGTGTCTGTGGAAAATACTAGTAGGCCTATGCTCTCACCTTTTTGGGTGATCAAAATGCCAAACTTGGTGGAGTTCTATTAGATTAAAGGTCTGGTTAATTAACACCATGTTCATTGTGTCTAGAAATTAAAAGTAATAGGGATATGTTCTCACCCTTCTTAGGGTGAATAGACTCTTGGACCTACTCTTACTTTAAATATTTTCTTTAAGTAGTGTATTTTAATTTGATCCTTAAGGGAATACCTCCCAAGAATTTCCTTAGTGAGGTCGGTGAGAGGGAAAGTCCAAATTGGGATACAACTACTCCAGCCACAGTATTCTGATCCACTATTAAACAAAATGCCTTCATATTTAATGAGGTGAAGGAAAATGAGTATTGTAATAACCTTCCTCTAGTATTCCTGACGTATTGCATAAAACCTTCTTGGCATGTGGTGGGAAGCTCTTGAAAGATAGGTAAAAGAAATCTCTTTGAACCATGTTAAACCAAACTGACCTTAGGTAGATTGTCTAGAATCTTTTTCTATATCAGACCAGTGAAAACAATCTAGAACATACACTTAGTGTGTAGATCTTAGGACTATTTTTTGAAGTGAGTGTTGTCTTTGATGATTTTGTTTTTCAATCCAAATTCCATTTTTTTTTAAGTGTCATCAATAACCTTATCTCAAATTTCAAAAGTTCATTGTCAAGGATAGAAGATCCTTAGAACTAAGAAGTCCAAATCAACATGAATAATCTTAACAATACAGATAGATCTTTCTCTATTAGACTTCATCACAAAGACACACTTCAATTTTGGAAACCCTTGGATAAAAATATGAATCACAGTCCAAACACTTCAAAACAGTAGTAAGATGGAGCTACCTTTGCATACTCTTGGTCATATACTAGTCACCAAATTACAAATGAGGAACAAAAAATATTATTTATACGTCAACCCATTCCCTCCATACTAACAAGAATAAGAAACCAATTACTATGATTGCATAGACCCTTTTTTCTATTCATAAATTGTCCCAGAGTTGGCACATGAATAATTGTAAACTTATATCATTATACAAAAAATGCAAGACCTCCAAACGCAATTAGATGATATCCAAAGTCAACTTCAACTAAAATATTATACCATATAATACTTGTACCCTACCCTCTTGATCAATCAATATATATGCATCCAATCAAATCACATCTCAATGAATATCCTCTTATTTCCTCATATCCACCATTGAGGATTTTAGAAATAAACACAATTGAAAATGTGTCATCCTTTGGACATCCATCAAGTATCAATAAGAAACCTATGGTACCACATATTTAGTCAATAAATAACCTAGACCATGCAAACATCAATGTGGTATCACCAACAAGTTCTCTCAAGTAGAAAAAACTCCAATCTAATCCTTTTTACCATTTACGTCAAGAACTAGTTGACAAACATCATCTTATTATTCAACAGAATTAAAACCATATACCCATGTCTAGCAATGGAACATTCCTAAACAATCACACCAATGACACATTCACCTCCCATGGATAAGTTGTCCCTCAAGAAGCCTCCATATTTCCCACCAATCCTCCATCTCCTAAAGTGTCAGAGGAGAAATATTTTCCATTTCCATCAAATGATAAATATATTAATGAGACCTCCAAAGGGCTATTTGTAGTGTATTTCCAAGGTAATCCCTTTCTTGATATGATTCCCTTCTATAATTTAGTAGTCCTGGATCCAATGTCATCATATGTTCCATTCCCAAAATAACCTACTATAGAGAGTCCCATTCAAATCTCTTCTCCCTCACGTCAAAAAATTTAACCCTTCCAAGAGTCCACCAAACATATGCAAAACCATACCCTATATCAAGAGGATGATAAAAAAACATGGAGAAACAAGTCCTAAATAAAATCAAGATCAAGATCCCAATAATGACCAAATCTATCCAGTTTTTGACCAAGAACCCATCTTTCTAGAGTCTCATGAAGATTCTACTATAATTGTCCATCCTATCCAAGATGATCCTCTTCCATCTCAAGTGATTAATGTCCTTCCATGTCTTATTGACTAACTACTTCCTATTTCTAAGAAAGATCATGAAATTCTATTTATTCTTCCAAATGATTCCATTCATAGTCAAGAGAAGAACACCCTTAAAGTGAAGTCTGATGGTCCTCTTCCAAGTCAAGATCAAATTATCCCTTCACCTTCATGTCTACCACAAGATCCTGGGCATAATCCCTCTAGATCCTCCTCATGAGCCTACAATTTCTCCACAAGATCCTATTCTACCAAATGATCCTATCATTTCTCCTATTCCATTGTAGGATCCCATTGTTCCTCCTAATCTCCCCCATGATACTAGTGCATCTACCCAAGCTGTTCTTGAACCCCATCCATGTCAAATGGGTTCCTCTACTTCCATCCAATTTGGTCCACTCCATGATCTTAATTATCCTCCAAAAGATCTCATCACCCCTACAAAATCTAATAATTACCCCCTTAAATATAAACTTGGTTCATCCAATTTCATTTGGGCCAGTATATTTCATGATCCTATCATGCCTTACATACCTCCTCCACCTTAAAATGGAATTGTTTCTTTATATCAAAGTAACAAGTATCCCTTTTCTAATAATATTTTCTAAAGCATGCGCTATCAAGGAAAAGGGTTGGGAATCCATGAACAAGGCATATTGGAACCCCCTTATATAATAGAAAACCCCCAAAATCATGGCCTTGGATACATGGCTTACACTCAAGATGTTGTTACCATTCATAAATCCTACATTCCTCCAACTAAACCCAAGCATACATTAAAGCCTTAAAACCTTCCATCTATCTTGGGTCCTTATATCCCTCCATCACCTATCCTTATCACTTCTTTCTCACCATCCACCCATCCTACCCCAAATAGAGATCAACAAAGGCACACATCCTTGAAAATTTTTCCACCACATATCCACATGAACCCTCCATATCATTCTTATCCATCCATAAATATCATTACCTTGTGAAGTAACTTTAATGCCAATCACAAAATTCATAAGTCTAAAATCTACATCCATCAAAGAATTAACATGTCTAATCTAATCAACATGTGACTAAAAAGAAAAAAAGAATCCAATAGACTATAAAGGACCATCAAACAAAAATAAGAATCAAAGAAAATGTGGGTTCCTAAATCCCTCATTGAAGAAATTCATTCTAAAGAATCACAAAGAAAAGAAAAGTCAATAACTATGTGGATTACCAAGTCTCTTGTAAAAGACTTGCATACTAAAGAAAAATCAAAATTGGAATTCAAGCTTCCCAAACAACTACCATCCATTTCCAAATCCATTTTGAATCCTCATCTCCCAAAGGAAAAATCCACTTTCACTTCTCCATCAAAATCTAAAGCTTCCAAATCCATTTTTCCTCCATTACTCCACCACCCTATACGGTGTGTGCCAATGCTGACCTTGTCACCCTTTCCATATAATCCTACACAAGTCTTCCAATACCTCATATATTATTTGATTCCTATGTTCTATCATTCCATACTCCTTATCAAATCCATTTCATAAAATCTTATCCCACTTCATCCAACCATCTATTCAATCTCCCTTTGTCATTACCTTACCAACATCTTTGAGCATACCACCAAAAGTTATGGTCCATTATTTCATATATTTTCAGAAAACCATACAAAGAGAAATATTCTTTATTCCTTCATCCATGTCATGCCATGCATCTATTATCTTCCTAAAAAAATAAAAAAAAAGTCAATAAAAAGAAAGAAAAAAATGTTGCCTTGATGAAAACCTAACAAATAGGCATCTTGGTAATGCAAAAAAAAGAGAAATAATTTTTTCCAATAGTGAGAACCTAGCAAATAGGTGCTTTGGGCAAGTGCCATGATGAAAACCTAGAAAATAGGCATCATGTGTAAATTATGAACCTCTTGTATTCCATAATTTGGGGTAGGTTTCATCCATGTTTCCCCATCATATCATATCTCTTTCATTTCCTCCATTATCCCATGTCTCTCATATCAATTATCTTATCAACATCCATATTCCATTTTTCACAACTTTGATCTTGACAAGGCTAGAGATTTCCCTAAAAGCATCACATGTCCTATGTGCTTCATGTTATCCACATCCCTTATCATGTACGCGTCTGCTTGGTCCATATTGCCTATCTTGTCACAACCTTCAATGCATACACCTTATCTTATCCATTTTTTTAATCTTGCTTATCTTCTTCATATCCCATCATTGTCCTATCCAAATCCATCCCTTGTTCTTGATATTAAATAAGGACATAAAATGCAAATTTTTTTTTTTGAAAAAACCTCTTGACATGTCCATTCCTATGCATCACATGCAATCTAGTGCAAATTAATATTATTACCCTAGCTTGTCATGTCTGATCCCTAATCTTGAAAAAACATGTTATCTTATTGCATGGATATTCCTTGGCATCCAAATAGCTTCAATACATAGTAATTGACCTTTAGCCTTCATCCATCTACTAGTCCACCCATCAATCCATAATTTCCTTGCCTTGCTAGACACTATGGGGAGTCTAAAAGTCCTAAAAAAAATCCCAAAAAATCAGAAAATGTTGTAAATAATTTAAAAAACATTCAGAAAATGTCTTGAAAAAATCCGAAAACATTTAGATAAAGTCTTGAAAAGATCCAAAAAAACATTAAGAAAAGTCCTTAAAAAAATCCTAAAAAGAGAAAAATGTCCTGAAAAATGATAAAAAAAACATCATATAAAGATCTAAAAATAATCTAAAAGAATTGAGAAACATAAAAAACATTCATCAAGGGAGACAATGTTAGGGGTGTCTTTGATAAGGGCCTTCACCTATGATATGCCACACATACCTCAAATCTAAACATAGGAAACCCTTTGATGGACCAAAAAAATTAGAAATTGTCCTGAAGAAACCAATAAAAAAATAAAATATATCAAAACCCTTGCAATAAAATCATCTATGTCATGACAAGAATAAAGTGATGATCAAACATCAAAACTCATATCAAAAGAATGAGCTTCATCAATTGGAAAATGACTCATGAGACTCATCTTTATTAGTAATATAATCTATTTATCAATCAATCAAATCAATCACATCATGATGATCTTATATAGTGATGGATACACTCAAAATTAGACATATCAGTCTTATATGGGTAGTCCATTCTTGAAACCAAACACATTCGACACCCACATAAAAATTAAACATCAAAATCAATCCAATCAATGATTAGTAAAGATGTTGATAAAGTTAGTCACGTTAGTCTATTTTCAATTTATCTTTCACGATTGTGTTTCTATGATTCTCAAGGATACCATTGAGTGGTGAGAGTGGCTATGATGGATCATAATCTTGTTTTCTTTATTTTTTGTTTGTGGAGTGTTTTAATGATGTTCTGAGGAAAGTGAACTTGGGGTGTTTGCGATAAGAGTCTTCACATATCTATCAAGTACCCAATTATGACATACATTGCAATAGATACATTTGATTGTGATAAACCGCCATACCTCAACTCCAAGCATATAAACCCTAGGATGTAGTGAAACATTTCCTACTTGCTATTTGCTTATTTAAAACATAGATTGTAGTGGTATCTAGATGGCCAATATTTGGGTGTATTCATATCTCTTTCTTTTTAAATAAGGCACGATGATGAAATTGTTGAAAATATTCAGCAGTAACTCAAATCCATCACATTTTTATTGCAACTAATTAAGTTTTATTTTCTAACTAATTCATGCTTCTCACTAACATTTCTTCTATGAGTCCAATTAGTCAATCCATCAATTTGTCAAATTTGTCAAATCATTTTATCAATTAGTCAATTAATCAATGATCACACATCTTATACAGGATGCATCTTTCCTGAAACCAGGCATTGTCGCTTGTCTTAAATAGGGTACATGCCTTCCTTGAAATGAGACACCATCGCTAGTCTTATACATGATGGGAACTTCATGAAAGCATACATGATTCTTGTTAACAATGTTTGTATCCAATGTCGATAAAAAAAACATCATCATTTAATAAGTCTTCAATTCTTACTAACTATTCTTCTCTTTCATCATTTCATCTAACATCTATCATCTTCTTTCGAGAGATCACTTATGCCTTTCTTGCACAAACAATCTCTTGATGGGGCATAAATCCACTTGCTAAAACCAAGGCAAGTTGGGGCATGACTTAATTAGATATTCTTTGACACAACACTTAGAGTCGCATTGTATCAAAGAGGGGCAAATATAGACACCCAAAAATATACACACTTAATTAGAATAAATATCTTCTAATAAATATCTAATTAAGTTGGGGCATGACTTAATTAGAATAATTTCAAATTATGTTTTGTTGGCCTACTTGATAATTTCATATCTTAAAGATTGTTGGTGTAATTAAATATTCCTAATTACACTTTACTTTAGTTTACTTAGGATAATGCATTTTTATATTAGTTGTCATGTAGACACCTAGGAGTTTGCATCTTAGTTTAGCACATGGTGTAGGAGAATTTCCACTTTATGTGTGAGATCCACCTTTAGTGCTCTTATCACATTATCATCCTCTCATTGTTGCACATAGTTCATTGTAAAATGGATGATGGTCCACCTTTTTTGGACACGTGATTCCACCTTATGTGGTTGATAGGTTATCACTTGCAAAGCTCCTAGTTATCATGCATTGCCTATATATTCAGGCATATCTACTTTGTATTTATCAATTGAGCATCCATTCATTGTATTGCATTATTGATCATTATTGAATCAATAAATTGATTATATCATTTTGCTTATCTATCTTATGATATCAATTGAGCTTCTAGATCTTGGCATTTCATTCTTTTCCTTAGGCAAATTCTTACATGGTATTAGAGCCATAGAAGGTTTCATTGCATAGTCATTGGAGAGCTTTTTGCTTTAACTTTTGGAGGGTTGTGATTTAGATTCAGGATCATCATCTTGTGGGATTGTCTTGAGAAAGATCTGACCTTACCATTGTGTCTGGGTGGCCATTCCGGTGAATTTTGACTATAAATTTGCTTATATTGGGCAAAAGTCAAATTTGAGGCAAATTTTTTTATGTAAATCGGGCTTGGGCAACCTAATCTACAAATTTGGAGCACTTTGGGTCAAATCTAACAATGTCATCAAGATCAAAATGCTAAAAAACCCCAGAATCGCCTATTCATTTGTCCAAATCGGACACCGTTGCCCTCAAAAGAAAAAAATTCCATCCTTGCCAGCCATATGGATTTGCAACAGTGATTGGTATGATTTATTTTTTTTATTTAATTTTTTTATTTAAAAAAAATGAAAATTTTTTTAGGGGGGGGGGGGTCATTGCTTTCATTTTTTTGATTTATAAAAATTGAAAAATAAAAATAAAAATTGGCACACAGGCCGGTGTATCGCACCCCAGTGCAGTACCCACACTAACAGTGAAGTCTGCACTATGTGCAGGTTCGCACGCCCCGCAAGGGGTTGTTTTTTTACATATGATATTTAATATATATATATATATATATATATATATATATATATATATATATATATATATATATATATATATATATATATATATATATTTGAAAAATTTAATAATAAAAACTTTTTAAATGTGTGTTTTGTTTTTGTTTTTTATTTTTTTGAAATTTTTTTAAAAATTTAATAAGTTTTTTAATAATAACTTTGTTTTAATATGTTTTTAAAATATATATATATTTTGTATGTTTTTCTTTATTAGTTTATTAATAAAGTTTGCAAAATTTTTTTTAAAAAAATAAATTATTTTTTTCTTTATTTTTAAATAAAGTTTTTAATGGGTTTTTAAAAATAATTTTTCTTAAAATTATCAGGTTTTTGGAAAACAAATTTTTTTATAAATAATGTAAAATTGGGAGCACAAAATCTTTTCTTGCCACATTATACCTATTTTGCAGCATTATCTAATTGACAACTAGGGGGGGAGGAAAATTTCGTCCCAAAGACTTCTTGACTAAAGGCCAATTAGAGGACATATTTTCTACAGTGTTTGACATGGCATCTTTGGTGGCTTCAGCATCTTCATGTTTCCAACTTTGCATTATATTTGATGTTGTATGCTCTTGCATGAGCAATGTTGTACACACACTTGTTGGAATTGTTTCTTGACATGTGTTGTCATTAATGTCAACATATATTTTAGAAGATTGACTGTATCTGATGTTGGAATAAAAAAGGTTAAGACAAGAACATGTAGAATCATCATGGTTGTATGGGCTATGTACGACATGTCTAACTCTGCGAGCTTGGATGTATGTTTTAGGAGTTTAGATCTTATATCTAAGATTCCATGTAATAATTTAATTAGAGGAATAAGTTACAACAATTTTGGTACAGACTGATCGCAAGAACAAAAATAGAGGTTTGTAGTAGAGTTAGTCTCTAAATTTATGTGTTTACTTAGATACGAGATGGATTCATGTTATGCGCATTCAGGATATGATAAAAGACTCATTGAGGAATAATTTCCTTTATTTCTTGGTCATTAATGTGCTGTTAGTGACGTCAATTGTAGTGTGTGACCTTGCGAGGTCTTCTTTGGTGCTGACCTATGGGATGTGGCATGTTCTACCTTGTGTGAACATAATTTATGGATTATGGAGTATGTTGGTTGACTAATGTTTGTTATTTTCTTGTCCAAGATCTTATGTGTATCTTGATAAGAGTTTATGTAATCATTTTTATTAGGAAAGTCCAATTTGGTGATGACCTAGCATATCATTTGTATCTTGTATGAAGGAATGAAACAAGTGATGCGAAGAGTGCGTGGATGGGAAGGTGTGGATGCAAGGATTGCTGGATGTAGAGTAGGCATTGTGATTATTATACTTCATTAGAACTGTTTTAGCAAAGGAGTTATTGTTAGTCAGTTCATTATTAGTTATCAGTATATTTATATACTTACATTCGGACAATAGTTCTAGAAGGTGGGTTTAACCTTCAGAAGGTGGATTTAACCTTCACATTGGGCAAGTTGTTTTGAGTGAAGAAAATATCATCTTATCAACTCCTAACAGGGTTGCTAACTCAAAGAAAAGAGTTTGTCCTTTAACATGGACTTTGTACTGGTTGTATTTATTTTCTCCTAATAGGGCAAGGTCTTGTAACTGACATACTTTATTACTAGTGCATTATATTTTGGGCATCATCCCCATCGGGGCTTTTCCCTTAATAGGGTTTCCTCGACAATAATTCTTGGTGTTATGATTTGTGTTACTTTTGAGGTTTCAGATTTGCATTTAATTTTTTGATGTGGAAAGCTAAATTTTATATTAAGGGCATACAAATGATTCACCCCCCTCTCAGTTGTATCTAACAATTAGCATCAGAGCTCTTGGTCCTTAGAGAGAAAGCTTGACCGCTTGAGGTGATCTGAAGATAGCTTACTATAGGAAGGACAGTACTAAATTTGATGCCAAAAATTTTGACAATTAGAGGAAAAAGATGAGGAGACATTTGTTATGCCTAGGAATATATTATTGGATGATTACAAAGAATAAGGAAAATATTGTCGCATAAGTGATTTGCCTAAGGCTACTGATGATGAAAAGAAGACATTTTCTTGTAATATGGTTGTAAGGGAAGCTTTGATAAGCACACTATCTAAAACATAATTTACAGGAGCTAAGGACCTTGATTCAACTCACAAAATTTGGGAAAGACTAGAAGTACTTTATGAAGGAGATACATACACTAAGTAGGCAAAGTTACAAAATTGGAAGACAAAGATGGAAAATCTAAAAATGCGAGAAGATTAAAATGTCAAAGCTTATGCTAAGAGGGTCTCAGAAGTTTTTATAGGGATAAAAAATTTAGGAGGCACTTATACTGAAGGAGAGGTCATTGAAAAGATTATGAGATCTTTGACACATTCTTACAAGACCAAATTATAGGCGATTGAGGAGATCATTCCATTGACTTAGGGATTCAATAGAGAGATGTTGATAGCTAAGTTAACTACCTTTGAGGCCACCAAATTACAAGATTTAGTACCTAATACAAAAACAATATTCAAGGACACTATTCATAATGACAAAAAGACCTCATCAAACCTTGCGAGTACTAGTAGAGTGAAAAAATATCTCGATCATGGAGATTATGGATATGAACTAATAGAAATAGAGGGGGAAGACATGAAGATGGATGAACTTGTTTCTCTAATCACAAGAAAGGAGAAAGGAGGTAAGGGAAAATTTGAAGGAAAATTAATTTTGAAATGTTTTTCTTGCAATAAAGTTGGTCACTTTGCATCTAGATGTCCTACAAAGGTCTCTAAATACAAACCTAAGTTCACTAGGCCATATTTCTATGATGAGGAATGCTATTATGCTAGTGAAGGTGTTTCCAATGATGATCAAATAGTAGATGAGATTGGGTTTGTAGCTATAAAGGATGATAGTAGATGCTCACATCACATGACTGGTGATAAGGATAAGTTTGTTCAGTTAAAAATGTATTATGGTGGAGCTGTCAGATTTGGTGATAATACTCCTAAACTAATTGTTGGAGTAGGATCTATTTATCTAGATGGAAAGACTAACAATGACGATGTGTTTCTTTTTGATGGGCTTAAGCCTAAATTTTTGAGTGTTGGGAAACTTATGGATAAAAGTTATGAGCTATAGTTCAAAAATGGATCATGCATTATCAGAGGATAAAAGGGAAACTTGATTTCCTCAGAAACAAAGACAAGAGGTAATGTATTTTAGTTGAATACAATAGAAGCAAGATGTTTTGTTTCTCAAGTTGATGAAAGTTGGCTATGGAATAGAAGATTTTGTCATGTAAATTTTGATAACATTGTGAAGGCAAGTAACATCAATGCAGTTAGGGATTTACCAAAAAATGTGAAGCTCGCTAACACCATGTATGAAGAATGTGTAATGGGAAAGAAACAAAAGGGGGAGTTTTCAGAGAAAGTCATTCACCACCAAAGGGAAGCTAGATTTGGTGCATATAGATCTTTGTGGTCCTACAAGGACTGGATCTTCTTATGGTGAAAGGTACTTCATACTATTTTTTGATGATCATTCCAAAATGATGTGGGTTGGTTTCCTTAAAGAAAAATCAGAGGCATCATGTCTGAAGATAAAATATTTGAGGTCAGACAGAGGAGGAGAGTTTACATCTACTACATTTAATTCATACTATGAAGAACATGAGACATACATGAAGACTTATGATCCGAGGACTCCACAACAAAATGAGATTGCAGAAAGAAGGAACATAACTATACTAGATTTTATTAGAACAATGATGATTAAAGGAAATGTATCGTATGTGCATTAGAGGGAAGAAATCAATACTATAGTTTACACATTGAACTCCTACTATGAAATATTTTAGAATCTTTGGTAGAAAATGCTTTATCAAAAGAGATGATGAGGTAGGTAAGCTTGATTCAAAAAGCAATGAAGGTATCTTTCTTGGTTACTCTACCAAAAGTAAATCTTATATATGTTTTAACTTGATATTTAGAAAGACGGTTGAGAGAATTAATGTAAGAATTGATGAGAAGTTTCAACTTCAAGAAATAATGTGTGAACGAAACTTTGAAAAGACTATTGAAGCAGAAGAGTTAGTTGAATTTGACAATGATAGGAAGATATGTTTGGGTGAAAAATTAGAAGCTCATAAAACACCAAGGTATGTACTAAGAAATCATCCTAAAAATCATATTATTGGTGATAGGAATAAAGGCATGTTAACTAGGTCTAAAGCTAGAGAGAAATTATGTTTGATTTCACAAGTGGAACCTAAATCTACTAATGAGGCTTGTAAATATAAATCATGGGTTAGTGCAATGAAAGAATAACTAGATTGGATAATAAATAACAAAAATTGGGAATGGGTTCCTAGACCTAAAGGAAAGAATGTTATTGGAACTAAATGGGTATTAAAAATCAAACTGAGTGAAGAGGGTATAGTTATAAAGAACAAAGCAATATTGGTCTGGAAAGGCTACTCACAACAAGAAGGAATAGACTTTGAAGAAACTTTTGTACCTGTGGCTAGATTGGAGGTAGTAAGACTAATTCTTTCCTTTTTTGCCTACAAGGACTTCAAAGTGTATCAAAAGCATGTGGAATATGCATTCTTGAATGGTGATCTAGAAGAAGAGGTCTACATTAAGCAGCTTGATGGTTTTCCCTTGAAAGATGACAAAGGCATGGTTTTCAGGTTGAAAAAGGCTCTGTATGGACTGAAGAAAGCTCTTGGAGCTTGGTATGCATGACTTGACATGTATTTATTACATCTTGGTTTTAGGAAAGGTAGTGCATATAGTAATTTATATTTGAGAACTCTTGATCATAGAAGTATTTGTGGATGATATTGTCTTTAGGGGAAATGATGAAATGAACAATAAATTTGTTGAAGAAATGAAAGATGAATTTGAGATGTCTATGATTGGTAAAATGAAGTTATTTCTTGGTTTGTAAATTAAGCAAAGTAAACATGGCATTTTAATTTCTCAAACCAAGTATCTCAAGGATTCACTGAATTTTTTTGGCATGGAAGATTGTAAACCTATTGGAACACCTATGATTAATGGGTTCAAGCTTACAAAAAATGATGAAACTCAAAGTGTCTACCAAATAAAATATAGATCCATGATTGGAGGATTATAATATTTATTTCATACCAGACCAAATGTTGCAAATGTAGTTAAAGTTGTTGTGAGGTTTCAAGCATATCCAAAAGAGACCCACTATATTGTAGTAAAAAGGATATTTAGGTATTTGAAAGGTACAACGTAATTTTGGTTGTGGTATGTTAAGTTATATGAATTTACCCTACATGCATACACTGATGTAAATTGGGTAGGATGTATTGATGATAGTAAGAGCACCAATGGTGTTGCATTCTTCCTTGGAAAGAGGTTCATCTCTTGGTTAAGCAAGAAGCATGATTGTGTTTCTTAATCTACTACTGAATCAGAGTATGTGGCTATTGCTTTAAACTATTCATAGGTTGTTTGGATGAGATAGATGCTAAAGGATATTGGAATAATATTTGAAGAACCATTTGTGATTCATTGTGACAATACAAGGACAATAAATATGTCAAAAAATCATGTTATGCACTCAAAAACCAAACTATAGACAAGGCTTTTGAGGATACCTATTTTAAAAGATTCAAACCAAACAAATATTTAGATTTTAATCTAGCATGAAATCAATCCAAAACAAATAAACTCTAAGCTAAGCCGCCTCAGATAGAGCTTAAATAGGTGCACCCAAGCACTGTTTGATTTTCTCTTGCTTAGGGGATGTGGGTGTGCTCTCTAAGCACTTGGAGCATATTCTAATGCATATTAAGATGGATTGAGATTCATTAAAACCCCAAAAATGGCACAATATTGGGTAGAACACCCAAAATTTCCCCTAAGGCCTCAAGAACTCAAGAATGCTTTAATGGAGATTTGATGCAAATATGATTATGTTAAGATTTATTTTAACCCAAATGAAGTGTGAGGATGATGCTATATGCTATGAAAAACAATGGAAGAAACTATGTTAATCCATTATTGCTAAGCTATGATGTGCTAAAAAGCTTGAAGAAAACAAAGAAATTTAACAATTAGTTGATTTTAAGCTATGATCTAACATGAAAATGGCATTATAAGATTACTATTACTTGAAAATAAAAGTGGATGGATTTGCTCTTAGAAATGAGAGTATTTATAGGCTTTTGGAAAGGTTTGGGTTAAGAGGATAGGTTAGAGTTTGGGGTAAGGTTAGAGTTGGAGTCAAGGGGATAAGGATGAAGACTTTCTAGAAGAGTCTAGGCTTTGGATGAGGATAAAGACTTTCTAGAAAAGTCTAGGCTTTCTAAGGATAAATATGGAGTTTAGGAAATAAATAAAGTTTTATTTATCTCAAAGGCTTTAATGAGTTTGAGGCTCATTAGGGGTAGGGTTTGACTAGGAGTCAAAGAGATAAGGATGAAGACTTTCTAGAAGAGTCTAGGCTTTGGATGAGGATAAAGACTTTCTAGAAAAGTCTAGGCTTTCTAAGGATAAATATGAAATTTAGGAAATAAATAAAGTTTTATTTATCTCAAAGGCTTTAATGAGTTTGAAGCTCATTAGGGGTAGGGTTTGACTAGGAGTCAAAGGAGACTTAGATTAGCTTAGGGAAAGTAGGTAATTTCCCCTAAATGGGTTTAGGGAAGGATTAGGAAAGTTCTAGAAGAGTCTACAATTTTCTTAGGGTAAATTAGGAATTGAGGATTAATATTTAATCTTAATTAAATATTCTTGAGTTGGGATTAGGATTAGGAAATGATGGGATTAGCCTTTAATCGAAATTAAAGAAGGATTAGAAGATTCTGGAAGAGGTTAGTGGTCTTAATAAAATTGGCCAAGTTTTGGGCAAAAAATAAATAAATTATTTATTTTGGGATTTTTGGTCAATTTATTAATTGAATAATTAATAAATAAGGAGATAATGTTTAAATAAGATTTAAACATTTTTGGGAGGGATTTCTTAATTAAATATTTTTAATTAGGATAAATGGATTTAATGACATAAAAATAAATAAATTAATTAATAAATAATGATGTCATCAGGGATTTTTCAGAAAATAAAAATACTTTATTTTCTAAAAGATTTTTAGGTGTCTACATTTTGCCCCTCTTTGATGCGATGCCAGAAGTGGCATGGCGTCAAAGACAAGAAAATAAGATTCCCAAGGCTAGAATTTAGAGGAATAAGGGATTGTGCCCCCTCGAGAAAAGAACACAAGGAGTAAACATTGTGGAATTTTCTCGAAAGGAAACAAAGAAGGAAGGACCTAGAAAGAAGGGGAGATAAATAACCAAGCTTCCAAGAGCAAAGATGGGTGAATGCAAGATGAGATGGAATGCAAAATGTAGGATGAAGCTATATGAGGATGCAAGATTAATCTATATGATGCAAGATGCAGGGGATTTGGGGAAGCTCCAAGTGCGAATGTGGAGAGCAAAACCTAGTTTAATATAGCAATGCTAGAGACCTACCAAGGATACTGGGATCACAAGGCCTTGTCACCAACATTGCAGAGGACTGACGGTATAAAGACACGCAGGGTTGCCCCAGCATCACGCATGAAACCTAAAGGAGGCATGGTGGAAATGATGCTGAAGAAACCACAAACACACAACTGACTCACAGGCAGAAGCAAAAGATCAAAAGACCTTGCCCCAGATTATCCTCATTCGCAACGCACCATGATATAAAGGATCATGGTGAACTTGAGTAGAGAACAACGAGAAGCCGTAAAAGATTAATAAGATCCAAAGGACAAAATCCAAGACCAAAATGAGAACTCCAAAAAGACATCCTTTGCCAAGGAGAGAGATTTGATGTGACTGATTGAATTGATGGTGGGAAGATTGGTCTGAATGTGTGGAAGGATACATCGACACGGACTAGGTGTGAGTGGTGGAAGATTAAGTCTAACAAGAGGAAGGATACATCCTCAAGGACTCATTGATTGATGAGAAAATGAGTGTTGTTGATTGGCAAATGATGCAATTCAAAGATAGTCATGATGAGCAAGGATAGTCGACAAGTGATGTTGTTGAAGTACAAGGCTGGGTAGGACAAGATGTGAGGATCAAATGTGGCTATAGGACTGACAAGGACTATGTACAATAAGACACGAGGATATGTACAATAGATGGGAAAAGAGATACAATGGATATGTACAGAAGCTCAAGATTGGAGATAGGAAGATCTCACTATACAGGATATGGTACAAGAAGGATGGTGCTATACAGGATATACAGGATATGGTACAAGATATGTGCAAGATATGGTACAAGTAGGATTGCGGATTTTCTAGAGAATCATGAAAAAGAGGAATGCTAGGGGATGGTGGATGGGGATGGGGATGGTAGAAAAAGGATTGAGATGTTGGGATGGGGGGATGGGAGTTTGATAGATAATGACTCGGTCCACTATGTATGGCACCTGTTTGCCAGGTTTTCACCAACATACTTGTCCAAGGTGCTCTAATTGCCAAGGTTTCACCATTGGATGATTATTTTTCTTTTTCTTTTTTTTGCTTTTTTGCTTTTTTTGCATTTTTTTGCTTTTTCAAATTTTTATGGATTTTCTAAATATGTAGATCTGGTTTAGGAATAGAACCTCTTCAAATGTATGATGTTGATTGGATCATTCAAAGGCTCACCTTCTGGTGTAGATAACTGATAAGCTCCAGAGCCGAAGCATGATGTGACAACATAGGGGCCCGACCAAGTAGGCTCAAACTTGCCTTTCTTTTCTCAGTTTGCTTGGACCTAATTTTCTTTGAGGACCATGTCACTGACCTGGAATTGTCTGGGATGGACCTTCTTATTATAACTCCTTTTGAGTCGATCCTGGTATGCAACCAGGTGATCATATGCTTGTTGTCTCTTTTCATCTAATAGGTCTAGCTGTGTGAGATGGGCCACACGATAGTCTTCATCAGTGGTGTAATTCTTCATGGAGACTCGCAATGATGGGAGCTCAATCTCGATCAGCAGAACAGCTTCAGCACCATATACAAGGGAATATGGGGTGGTTCCTATGGGAATGTGATAAGAAGTACGATAGGCCAAAAGGACGGGATTGATTTGGAGGTACCAGTCATGACCAGAATCATTGACAACCTTCTTGAGGATTTTCAAGATAGTTTTGTTGGTTGCCTCAGCTTGGCCATTTCCTTGAGGGAAATATGGGCTGGAGAAACGGTGATGGATGTGGAGTCTAGCACACAGATCATCCACATGCTTGTTTTCAAAAGGTGTGCCATGGTCAGTGAAGATGGTAGATGGTATGCCAAAGTGACAAATGATGTGGTAAAGGATGAACTTGGATATTTGGATGCCAGTAGTGAGGGTGAGTGGGATTGCTTCAACCCATTTGGTGAAGTACTCTGTGGCAGTTATTATGTACTTGTGTCCATCCGAGGAAAAGGGAGTGATTAAGCCGACAAGGTCGAAGCCCCAACATGAAAATGGCCAAGGTGGTGCAATGGGCTGCAAATCTTGTGCTGGTGCATGAATCAAATTTGCATGCTGCTAACATGGTAAACATTTTCTGACAAACTCACAAACATCATGTTCCATGGTTGGCCAATAATACCCAACTCGAAGCAACTGCTTAGCTAGAACCATGCCACTCGTGTGGGCACCGCAAATTCTAGCGTGGACCTCTTGTAAAGCCAAGATGGCCTCATTTGAATCTAAACACCTAGAGAGGATATTGTGATACCCTTGATGATAAAGGGTGTTGGCTACAAGAGTTTAGTGGGAAGCTCTGCGAATAAGGTTTTGGTGTTGGTTATTGGTGAGATGGGGAGATATGATACCATTCTTTAGATATGCATGGATGTCGTGGTACCACGGGGACTGGGGACCAACCAAGACACACACCATTTCTGCATTGGTGTTCTCATAAGCTGGTGTACGTAGCTACTCGACTAGGAATTCATACTATGATGCATCATGTGGGATTTCTAAAAAGGACCCAATAGTTTCCATTGCGTCTATTGCTTAGTTCTGAAGTCTGGGTATCTGTGTGAATTGTAGATTCAGGAAATTCTCTTTCAATCTATCCATGAGTTCTTTGTAAGGTAGCAGCTTGTCGTCCTTTGTCTGATATTCATCTAGGACTTGCTTGATAATCAGTTGTGAATTGCCAAACACTTGGAGTTCTGTGATATTCCATTGAAAGGCTGTTTTGAGACCTAAGATGAGTGCCTCATATTCTGCAATGTTGTTGGTACATGAAAATCCCAATTTGAATAACTTTGGGATGTAGTCACCTTGAGGTGTGATGAATAGGATTCCTGTCCCTGATCCATGTGATGTGTAGGAGCCATCAAAGTATAGTTTCCACATGGGCTGCTCTTCGATCATACATAAGTGTTCATCAGGGAATTCCATGATTAGTGGATAAGCATCCATTAGTGGTGCTTCTACTAACTGATCGGCAATGACTTGCCCTTTGATTACTTTCTGATCTATGTTCTAGATGTCAAACTCGCTAAGTATCATGACCCATTTTGCCATATGGCCTGTGAGAGTTGTCTTTGATAGTAGATATTTAAGGGGGTCCACCTTTGAAATGAGCTTGATTGTGTGATTGAGCATGTAATGTCTAATCTTTTGAGTGGAAAAGACCACTACAAGGCATGCTTTTTCCATAGGTGAGTAATTAAGCTCATAGCCGACAAGAGTTCAACTAATGTAGTAGATGTCTCTCTCTTTGTTTTCGTCATCATGCTGAGCTAGGAGTGCCCCCAGTGTTGTATCGGTTGCTGAGATGTAGAGTATGAGAGGGCATCTTGGAACTGGTGGTACTAGGATTGGAGAATTGGCTAGATACTCCTTGAGCTTATCAAAGCTTCTCTAACATATGGGATCCCATTTGAAGCTTGTGTCTTTGCATAAAAGATGTGTGAAAGGTTGGCACTTGTCTACTAGTTGAGAAATGAACCGACATACTGATTGAAGCTTTCCTTGTAGGCTTCTAAGCTGTCTGAGTGTTCTTGGGGGAGGCATTTTTATTATTGCTTTGACCTTTTTAGGGTCAATCTCTATGCCTCATCGTAATACTATGAAACCTAGGAGCTTTCCAGATGTAACACCAAAGATACATTTCTTTGGATTGAGCCGTAACCCATAGTACTGTAGGAGATCAAATACACTCTCAAGAATGTCAAGGTGTTCATGGCGTGTCTTTGATTTTGCAAGAATATCATCCACATAGTCCTCTAGGATCTTGTGGATCATGTCATGGAAGATTGCTGTCATCACTCTCTGATATGTGGCTCCTGCATTCTTTAGACCAAAGGGCATCATGTTATAGCAAAAGGTACCCCATGGAGTGGTGAATGTTGTTTTGTGTTGGTCTTCTGCTACTATATGAATCTGATTGTATCCAAAGAAACCATCCATTAGTGACAACATTTCATGACCCACTGTAAGATCTACGATCATGTCTATGTTAGGTAGTGGAAAATCATCTTTAGGACATGCCTTGTTTATGTCCCTGAAATTTGTACAAATTCAGATGTCATCGAAAGGCTTTGTGATAGGTACCATGTTGGAGATCCAATCTGAGTAATCTATAGCTCTGATAATCTTTGCATCCAGGAGCTTTTCTAGTTCTGATTTTACCAATAGAGCTACTTTGGGATGCATTTTGCATAGCTTCTACTTTATTGGCTTAACATTGGGGTCGACGGCTAGATGATGAACAACAAGTTTAGGATCAAGTCCAGGCATGTGTGCGTATGACCATGCAAAGTTCGTAGTAGCTTCTTGAAGGAGTGTAGTGAAAGCCATTTCTTCACCTTCTATCATGTTGGCTGCAATGTAGGTGATCCTTGGACATTCCTCTGTACCTAAGTTGACTGGCTTGGTTTCTTCTATGATGATAGGTGACTACTCAGGTTTGTAATCCTAGATGGGAGGAAGAGGCAAGTCTTCATCTTCTAGCGCTTGAATTGCCAAGTTTTCACTAGAAGATACGCTCTTTATTTTTACTTTTTTGGAATCAGAATGTGCCCTGGAAGGGTTTTCACATAAGGACTCATGTTTTACTCTTTCTATTTCTCTTTTGCAGCTAAAGCTTGCCTCCTCTCCAAAGTATCCTTCTGGGTCAAGCTTGTAGATGTGAGCTGACTCTGAATCCTGAACTGAGTGTGGGCCTGATGCCCCCATGAATTCTAGGAGTGCTTCCATGCTTTGGAACTCATTGATGTGTGCAATGCTTGGTTGGTCCCAGTCTATGAGTTGAGGGTGAATGAGGGAAAGTTCTATGAGATTGATGGCAAGTTGTCGGAGGATAGAAGTCCCCAGGAGGGTGTCATCATCAAAGTTATCATTGTAGGATCTGATTTCTTTCTCTTCAGGGATGTCTTCGATCTCTACAAGGTCATTCTGGCTATTTAAGAAGGGAAAGCTAGTCATGTTGGTGCCCCCAGTTGCGGTATTGGGCCCTTGTATATGCAGGCGAGGGGTATTAAAGCCAAGACCCTGATGTTGTGGGTTCTTGGATGCTGTAATTGGGTCTTTGCTTCTACCTTCTTGTGGTCCTAGACCACCACCTTGGTAGTTCCATTGCTCAGTAGTTTACTTGTGCGATTGTGGGTATTTATCTTTGAAGTAGCCAAGAAGTTGTTTGTCAAGTGGTGGGGGATCTTTGTACAACCACCTATTAATGTCAGGATCCATTTCTTGACTGTTCATTGTGCCATGGGATTCAAAAGTCATAGGTCCCATTCTCTTGATTTCATGATGCTCTTCAATAGGCTTGCTTTGGTGATTCGGGCACCCTTGAGTATGTGGATCAAGCGGCAGGGCCCCTACGGCAAATGCATCATGTAGACTGTATTCACCACAACCCTGGTTATCGATCTTGACAGAAGAAAGGGTGGAGGTGAGGATGGTTTCTGGATCACAATGGGATAGGGATGAGCTAGCAATAGAAGTACCAATGTTAGTTCCAGGACAATGTGTGGAGTGAGGGAATGATGGTTCCATCGCATGATAGTATGCAAAGGGTTGGGGGTTAGCATGGATGGTAACCTCAGTGCCTTGATGTGGAAATTTCATGCATTAATGGTAAGTAGATGGTACAGCCTTGATGGAATGAATCCATGGTCGGTCTAGGAAGATATTAAATGGTAGGTCAAGATCAACAACATGACAAATAGTATCCTGTGTTGCTAGGCCCAGCTGAATGGGCAAAGTAATAGTACCTTTAGAGGTATGCTCCAAATTGTCATAGGCTTTGATAGTAATTACTTTATGTGCTATATCAGCCTGGGTGAACCCAATCTACTGAATGAATTTCAAAGTACACAAGTTCAGGGCTGAGCCATTATCTATTAAGACCCATTTGATGGCAAAGTCTTTGACCATGACGATGATGCAGAGGGGGAGAGTATGGTCAAGTGCAATGGCTGGCATGTCAGATGGTTTGAAGGATAAAGCATAGGTTGTAGATAGATGTCCCACAAGGGTCTCAAACTGGGTGGTGTTAATGTCTGTGGGGACATGTCCTTCTTTGAGAGCTCGGTTAAGGATCTCCTGATGGAGAGGTGAAGTGTGGAGAAGGTCCAAGATGGATATTTGGGCTAGTGTGTTCCCAAGATGTTCTATGAGGTTATACTATGCATTGTGTGCATTGTGTGCTGGCCTTGGATAGGCACGAACAATAGTTATCCGACCTCTGCGGGTAGTAACAACACATTGACAATCTACTCCTCTAACATGGATGGCATTGACCGTGGGCTCAACTTAGGTTATACATCAAACAATATTGTCATAATTGATATAGGTAGTAGTGTGATCTTCTTGCTTACCCTTGCCATGATTCTAGGAAAGATTGGTTTTAGTTTGGTTGTTCCCAGCATTGTGTTGTGGGAACACATTCTGATAAATTTGCAAATTGGAATTTGGCAAGGCTTGAGCGGGGGTATCTACTTGAATCTCTTTTTGATCAATGAGATCTTGGATATAGTTTTTGAGTCTCATACACTTCAAAGTAGTGTGTCCTTTGACATGATGATAATCATAGTACTCATGATCTTTGTACCAATCAGGCTTGGGAGTGGTATCATCAACTGGTTGAATTGGTGGATATGTAATCAAGTTGGCCTTGGCCATTCGATGAAATATAGCATCCAAAGGTTCACCCAGCGGTGTGAAGGTCTTCTTTGGATAATTTTGAGCTCTAGGTTTGTTCTTCTTGGGAGCAATATTGACGGCATTGACTTGATTGTTTGGATTACCTTGATAAGCTTGATGGGTTGGTTGCTGATAATTCTGCTGATTATTCTGAGAATGATATTGTTGCGTGGGAAGCTGATGAACTTAAGGAGGTTGCTGATGGATGGGTGCTTGTTGTTGTTGGTATGCAGGAGTTGATGGAGGACTAGCCACAACAAATTGGACATGCTTGGTATCAGTGGCTCCATCAGTAACAACATTTTTGTTACGATTCCAGTAACGGGATTTATCATTGCTGGGTTTTTGGGCATCATTTTTGAAGTGTCAGATTGTGCCTTCATCTAGGAGGGCCTTTTCAATACCTATCCCCTTGCTTTTGATATCTTGATAGGTTTGGAGACAATTCATCCTCATGAAGTGGGATAGCTTAGGATGCAGATTATCAATAAAGATTTTGGTCAAATGCTTTTCAGGCAGCTAGTATGATAACCTGGTAGTAAGGTTCTGCCATCGTTGTAAGTATTCTGCTAGGCTTTCTCCATCTTTCTATTTTGAGTTGTAGAGATCTAACAAGGTTAACTCATTCTCAACATTGTGGGCATAGTGGGCAATGAACTTCTTAGAAAGTTTGGCAAAGGTTGTGATAGTCCCACATGGTATTTTGTAGAACCACTCAATAGCGGTTCCTCCCAAGCTTTTGGGAAATAAGCGTAAGAGATAGTTATCACTATAAGCCACTTTTTGGCATGCCGTATAGAATTCTTTAATATGATTGACTGGATCTCCTTTCCCCCAATATTTATCAAACTTAGGTGTCTCAAAGTGCTTGGGGAAAGGTATAGCAGTAATGGACTGGTCAAATGGATAAGGACACACCTCCTCAAACTTGTAAGTTTTGTTCTCAGTACCGGTTTGAAGCTCTTTAAGAGTGTTCTTCATGGCTTCCCACTTAGCATTGATTGGTGTTTGAGCGGGTACTCCTATTTGAGGTGGGTACTATTGAGTGGGATATGGAGATGGCCTAGCGGGATAGGTAGATTGGAGTGGATTTTGGAGTGATGTTTGCTAGGGATATTGTTGGTGTAGCACAGGGGGATATTGCGGTGGTGGATATGAGACTGCTTGCTAGTGTTGTGGGATGACTGGGACTTGCTGCTGTGACTGATGGGGGGAAACTTGTTGCTATTGGGGAATGATGGGGGTTTGTTGCTATGACTGGAAGTATGGTTGCTGTGGGGGTGGCTGGTGAAATGATGCAGCTTGTTGGCAAGATGGTCCTTGCTGAACTTGGCTCTATGGTTGACCGATATAAGTCAGGTGCATTCCCATATTGCTTAAGGGTGGAACTGATGTAGGGAAGCCTGAAGCAAAGGGTGAATGGGCAAGATAACTTGCGAAATGGGATGAACTTTGTTGTTGAGGTGGAGGAACTTGCTGAAAAGCACTGGGTGTTGGGAATGGATAGCTCATGAAGGATGAGGTTGGTGGAGGTTGAGATGGTTACTGTTGTGCTACTTGTGAGAAGGTGGCTTGTTGGTTTGCAAATACGGATGTAGGAGAGTGAGTTGGTATTCCAAAGGATTTCATGTCTTCTTGAGTGAGACCCCAACGAGGACCAGTGTGAGGTGGGAATTGTGTTGCAGCAGATGCCGGGAAGGTAGATGTGAGGGGAGTTTGGGACATGAATGGTGGTTTTAAAAAACCCATGGAAGGCATTCCCGTGGTGAAGGCATTTTGCTAGGCTTGTGCCTGGGTAGATGTTTGTTGGGGGGGGAAATGAAGAGAACGCTTGTGTTCCCCATGAAAAGGGTGATGTTGATGTAGAAGTTTGCTGGGTATGAAAGGGGAGTGGTTGCACTGCCCTTGGAATAGATGACGCTGATGTGGAGGCTTGTTGGGAGAAAGAGGGAAACAATTGCGTTGACCCTAGAAAAGATGGTATGGTTGTGGAAGCTTGTGGAGTGAAAGGGAAAGATGATTGTGTCCCTCCTGGCATAAAAGGTGTGGATGTGGGAACTTGTGAAGTGAAGGGGAAGGATGATTGCATCCCTCTCAAAGTGAAAGGTGCTACTTGGCCTATGGAAGATGGTAGGACTTCTTGTGCAAAGGTTTGTGTAAGAGGTGGGAGATGATTCTGGGACAAGCGTTGGATTTGTGCAAGAGCTTGAGCAGCCATGGCAGATGATGAAGTACCTATGATAGGGAATGGAGCCAATGGTGTTATAGCTTGTGTTATGGGATTGGCAAAGCTTCCTTGCAAAAGAAGAGGAATGGTGGAGGTTTCTTGTGATGTTTGCAAGGTTGGATCAAGGAATGGTTGGATAAATGGAGAGTATACTTGTGTTGGGATTTGGATAGTGCTTATGGGAATGCAAGGATGGAGATATGGTGGAATGGAAGTTTGCATTTGTGCAAAGTTAGTGAACATGCTTTGCTAGTTTTGGGCCGTGAGTGTATTGACTACCAGATTGTTTGAAGGATAAAGCATAGGTTGCGGATAGATGTCCCACAAGGGTCTCAAACTGGGTGGTGTTAATGTTTGTGGGGACATGTCCTTCTTTGAGAGCTCGGTTAAGGATCTCCTGATGGAGAGGTGAAGTGCGGAGAAGGTTCAAGATGGATATTTGGGTTGGTGTGTTCCCAAGATGTTCTATGAGGTTATACTATGCATTGTGTGCATTATGTGCTGGCCTTGGACGGGCACCAGCAACAGTTATCCGACCTTTATGGGTAGTAATAGCACATTGACGATCTGCTCCTCTGACATGGATGGCATTGACCATGGGCTCAACTTGGGTTATACATCCAACAATATTGTCATAATTGATATAGGCAGTAGTGTGATCTTCTTGCTTACCCTTGCCATGATTCTGGGAATTATTGGTTTTAGTTTGGTTGTTCCCAGCATTGTGTTGTGGGAACACATTCTGATAAATTTGCAAATTGACATTTGGCAAGGCTTGAGCAGGGGTATCTACTTGAATCTCTTTTTGATCAATGAGATCTTGGATATAGTTTTTGAGTCTCATACACTTCAAAGTAGTGTGTCCTTTGACACAATGATAATCACAGTACTTGTGATCTTTGTACCAATCAGGCTTGGGAGTGGTATCATCAACTGGCTGAATTGGTGGATATGTAATCAAGTTGGCCTTGGCTATTCAATGAAATATAGCATCCAAAGGTTCACCCAGCGGTGTGAAGGTCTTCTTTGGATAATTTTGAGCTCTGGGTTTGTTCTGCTTGGGAGCAATATTGACGGCATTGACTTGATTGTTTGGATTACCTTGATAAGCTTGATGGGCTGGTTGCTGATAATTCTGCTGATTATTCTGAGAATAATATTGTTGCGTGGGTTGCTGATGAACTTGACGAGGTTGCTGATGGATGGGAGCTTCTTGTTGTTGGTATGTAGGAGTTGACGAAGGACTAGCCACAATAAATTGGACATGCTTGGTATCAGTGGCTCCATTAGTAACAACATTCTTGTTACAATTCCAGTAACGGGATTTATCATTGCTAGGTTTTTGGGCATCATTTTTGAAGTGTCAGATTGTGCCTTCATCTAGGAGGGCCTTTTCAATACCTATCCCCTTGCTTTTGATATCTTGATAGGTTTGGAGACAATTCATCCTCATGAAGTGGGATAGCTTAGGATGCAGATTATCAATAAAGATTTTGGTCAAATGCTTTTCAGGCGGCTGGTATGATAACCTGGTAGTAAGGTTCTGCCATCATTGCAAGTATTCTACTAGGATTTCTCCATCTTTCTATTTTGAGTTGCAGAGATCTAACAAGGTTAACTCATTCTCAACATTGTGGGCATAGTGGGCAATGAACTTCTTAGAAAGTTTGGCAAAGGTTGTGATAGTCCCACATGGTATTTTGTAGAACCACTCAATAGCGGTTTCTCCCAAGCTTTTGGGAAATAAGCGTAAGAGATAGTTATCACTGTAAGTCACTTCTTGGCATGCCATATAGAATTCTTTAATATGATTGACTGGATCTCCTTTTCCCTGATATTTATCAAACTTAGGTGTCTCAAAGTGCTTGGGGAAAGGTATAGCGGAAATGGATAGGTCAAATGGATAAGGACACACCTACTCAAACTTGTAAGTTTTGTTCTTAGTACTGGTTTGAAGCTCTTTAAGAGTGTTCTTCATGGCTTCCCACTTAGCATTGATTGGTGTTTGAGCGGGTACTACTATTTGAGGTGGGTACTGTTGAGTGGGATATGGAGATGGCCTAGTGGGATAGGTAGATTGGAGTGGATTTTGGAGTGATGTTTGCTGGGTATATTGTTGGTGTAGCATAAGGGGATATTGCAGTGGTGGATATGAGATTGCTTGCTGGTGTTGTGGGATGACTGGGACTTGCTGCTGTGACTGATAGGGGGAAACTTGTTGCTGTTGGGGAATGATGGGGGTTTGTTGCTGTGACTGGAAGTATGGTTGGTGTGGGAGTGGCTGGTGGAACAATGCAGCTTGTTGGTAAGATGGTCCTTGCTGAACTTGGCTCTGTGGTTGACCGATATAAGTCAGGTGCATTCCCATATTGCTTAAGGGTGGAACTGATGTAGGGAAGCCTGAAGCAAAGGGTGACTAGGCAAGATAACTTGTGAAATGGGATGAACTTTGCTGCTAAGGTGGAGGAACTTGCTGAAAAGCACTGGGTGTTGGGAATGGATAGCTCATGAAGGATGAGGTTGGTGGAGGTTGAGATGGTTGCTGTTGTGCTGCTTGTGAGAAGGTGGCTTGTTGGTTTGCAAATACGGATGTAGGAGAGTGAGTTGGTATTCCAAAGGATTTCATGTCTTCTTGAGTGAGACCCCAACGAGGACTAGTGTGAGGTGGGAATTGTGTTGCAACAGATTCCAGGAAGGTAGATGTGAGGGGAGTTTGGGACATGAATGGTGGTTTTAAAAAACCCATGGAAGGCATTCCCATGGTGAAGGCATTTTGCTGGGCTTGTGCCTGGGTAGATGTTTGTTGGGGGGGAAATGAAGAGAATGCTTGTGTTCCCCATGAAAAGGGTGATGTTGATGCGGAAGCTTGCTGGGTAGGAAAGGGGAGCAGTTGTGCTGCCCCTAGAATAGATGACGCTGATGTGGAGGCTTGTTGGGAGAAAGAGGGAAATGATTGCGTTGACCCTAGAAAAGATGGTATGGATGTGGAAGCTTGTGGAGTGAAAGGAAAAGATGATTATGTCCCTCTTGGCATAAAAGGTGTGGATGTGGGAACTTGTGAAGTGAAGGGGAAGGATGATTGCATCCCTCCCAGAGTGAAAGGTGCTTCTTGGCCTATGGAAGATGGTGGGACTTCTTGTGCAAAGGTTTGTGTAAGAGGTGGGAGCTGATTCTGGGACAAGCGTTGGATTTGTGCAAGAGCTTGAGCAGCCATGGTGGATGATGAAGTACCTATGATAGGGAATGGAGCCAATGGTGTTATAGCTTGTGTTACAGGATTGGCAAAGCTTCCTTGCAAAAGAAGAGGAATGGTGGAGGTTTCTTGTGATGTTTGCAAGGTTGGATCAAGGAACGGTTGGATAAATGGAGAGTATACTTGTGTTGGGATTTGGATAGTGCTTATGGGAATGCGAGGATGGAGATATGGTGGAATGGAAGTTTGTGTTTGTGAAAAGTTAGTGAACATGCTTTGCTGGTTTTGGGCCATGAGTGTATTGACTACTAGTGGATTCTTTAGATGTTTCACAAATGTTTCTATTGCCAGAGGACCTGAGGGGACATTGGGATCATACCATGTATTTCTAGTTTGTATTTGGGGATCATAGGCTATCATTACACTGGTAAAAATGTTGGGATTAGATGAACTGGTGATTGGATAAGGATTCATGTTCCTTCTTTTTCTAGATCTAGATCTTGTCTCGATAGGCATGGAGATGCAGATGCTTAGATGGATGCAAGATGTTTCCTAAAAGACTCTAAAGGATGATGGATGCAACCTTAAGGAACTTCTAAGGATGATGAATTTCTAGAATGCAATGCAAGGATTGGTGAAATGCTTGGATTTGGATTAAGGATGGTGGAAGATTGATGGGAGATGGTGACAGATTGGTAAAAAAAAGCTTGGCGATAATGGAGGCGTGATGGGATGTTCTGATTTGGGTCAAGATTGGGTGGAGGATTGGTGGGATGCTGGTGGAAGATTACTAAGTGTCAATAATGAGCTGTTGTTTTTCCCAATGGAGGATCAGTGGTAGGATTTGGCCAACCTAGGATAGACTAATGATCTTCGGTCAACTGGATTCTTATCAATACAAGCCAATCTCTTGCTCGAGATGATGAGGCTATGCAAGGACAAGTTGGATTTCCTTTAGACAGTGCTCTATCAAAAAGGGGATGATATTTAGGATAAGGGATGGAAACAACTCAAAGGTTTTGAACACTAAGTGCTTGTGGATTTGGATCTCTGGATTTGGTGCAAAGGATGGTAGATTCTATTTTGGATAATGGATGCTGGATTTGGATCAAGGATTTGGAATTCTGATTGTGGATTGCTGATGGAAAGATGGTGAAGGATGATGGAACAATGTTCTTTCTAAAAGGATGATGCAAATGCAACTGGAATGGATGATCTATGATGCTGCTAGGAAGATGATGGTGTATGCAACTAAGAAGGTTTCTAGGATGCAACTAAGGTTTGGTGATGATACGGGATGAAACTAGGGTGAAGGACTACCAAGATAGGTTTTTAAGATCTGAAGGTAGAATGGGACATGCAATGGATCTAGCTAATCTTCTCTTTCAAGGTTGACGTAATGATGGTTCACTCAGAATCGGTAGGCAAACTGTTTGAATATTGCATTATAGCCAATATTATCAAGCCTTTCTTGATATTTTTCTTTTGCTTGGGTTGCTTGGATAGAGGATTGATGGCTTTTAAGGTTTCTTTCTGCAACTTTATTCTCTTGATAATCTTTGGATTTGGGTAACTTAGCTTTCGGATGTTTGATCAAATTGGGCATAACTCGGGGAAATTCTTATAAGTTTGGTTTGAGACAAAAGGTTCTTTGGATATCTGATTCCAAGGGTTTCTCTACAAAATGTCTTGAGTATCTCAAACTAGGTTTGTTGATTAGTTATATGTTTTCCAATGGCAAAGGATAGATTTCAACAAAGATTTTTGGAAAAGCAATCTCCACAAGGGACAAAGAAACCCTGTAGGATACAAACAAGATAACTGACTCTGATAAAGCTTTGAAAGTGTATGTTCCAACAATGTTTTCATGGAGTATTGACTGTCAAAAATTTCAAATAGATCTACCTAAGGAAGGTGAGTATCAAAATCGCTTGCCCATAGCTTAGTACCCCCTAGAAGGGAATACAAATGGTGAGTAATCTTGAGGCGACCCGGTAAACCCCTTGGAATTGGTCCTTGCACAAGGATTTTGATACTTTCATATGTAGATAGGGTAGCCTCTATTTTATCAAGTTTTTTAATAGTTCCGTGGAGTCTCCATACCCAGTTATGCTGACCGCCTGTGACTCACTTAAGAGCCTAGCCAACAATGCTAGGGGAGGAATATTTACCTATCCCCAGACATTTGCATTTGGCACAAAATGCCCATGGATTAGGAGATATAAGTGAGTACTTTTTGCCTTCACTTTATTTATATACCGGCCGGGGGGGATATCGGTTTGAGGTCATTCTCTGAGGAGGAAGTGCTTTTCTCCTCGGACAGGCCTCGCTAAAAGTAAAACAAGTGAACTTGTCCAAGTTCAAATGTTCTACGTTGCTTACTTTAACAAGGATTTGCAAAAAGATAAAGCTCCTAGATGCACATCAAGCAAGTTGTTCTTTTGCCAAAACTGATTAAGTGTGATTGAATTGAAAATTTTGAAGACACAAGTGTTTAAGATTTGATTTTTTCTTTCTCCAAAAAGTAAGCGTTTGAGTGATTGCAAGTTCTTTCTTTGAGCATTCAAGATTGAGATTGGCGTGTTGATTTAGAACTTTGAAAAGAGCTTTGTTTTATCCTTAGATCATTCAAGATTGAGTTTTTTTTAAACTAAAATTCAAAGAGGAAGGAATAGGGATGCTTTTCTTTCCAATTTAGATCATTCAAGATTATTTTTGACTCAAAGTAAAAATGACTCTTTGGACTTTGGTTTTCATTCAAGATTTTGTGTTCTAGTTTGCATGTTTTAAGCCCAAAAATGATATTCCTAGATTGTTTTGATGCATGAAAAACCTAGGAAACATTCAAGATTTTGCAACAAGACATTTGTTTGGAACAAATAACAAAGCTTTTAGTACAGTTTTGGCAACCATTTAGGACTCTTAGTTTGCATGAGATTTTAAAAAAACTTTAAAATATTAGCAAATGAAGTTCATTTTATCCCTGATTGATGCTTTGAGTTTGATTTAGAATTTTGTGTGCACTTAGTTTTGATTTTGAACCTTTTGAAATGGAAACTTGAAGTTCTTTTTAAGTTTCCAAAAATGAAGTGTTCCTAACTTTGCATGAATGCATCTAAAACCTTGATGTTGCAAGGATGAAAATGATTGGATTGATTTAGTTTCATTTGTTTAGAAGATTTTTGCAAATTTTTAGTCTTTAATGCATTTAAGAATGATTTGGGGATTCATTTTAAGCACTAAAATAAGATGTTTATGCCTTTGTTTTGTTCATTTTTACCCCAAACTGAAATGATTTTGTTGTCACCCCTGATCCAAGATTTCTTTCCTAGATATTATTATAGACCTTTGAAACAGCTTTCCAATGCTTTTTGAATCACCAAAAATGGAGTTCGTATGCAAAAGTTACAAGGTTTTTCGTGGAAGTGCCTCGTTATGGATTTTAAAGAGGAGAATATGCCAAAATCTCTTAAGAAGTAGAAGAAGGAGTAGATAGAATGGAAGAATGATAAGACTAAGAAGAGGAAGAATATTTCCACAAGCTCCCTCCACCTTCAAGCTTCAAAATTTAGCAAAAACTCCAAAACGGACGAGATGTTGTCAAAAGACCCGTGAAGTGGGTCCCACCGGGCATGCCAGAATGTAGACAAGGCTTTTGAGGATACCTATCTTAAAAGATTCAAACCAAACAAATATGTAGATTTTAATCTAGCATGAAATCAATCCAAAACAAATAAACTCTAAGCTAAGCCACCTCAGATAGAGCCTAAATAGGTGCACCCAATCACTGTTTGATTTGCTCTTGCTTAGGGGATGTGGGTGTGCTCTCTAAGCACTTGGAGCATATTCTAATGCATATTAAAATGGATTGAGATTCATGAAAACCCCAAAAATAGCACAATATTGGGTAGAACACCCAAAATTTCCCCTAAGGCCTCAAGAACTCAAGAATGCTTTAATGGAGATTTGATGCAAATATGATTATGCTAAGATTTATTTTAACCCAAATGAAGTGTGAGGATGATGCTATATGCTATGCAAAACAATGGAAGAAACTATGTTAATCCATTATTTCTAAGCTATGATGTGCTAAAAAGCTTGAAGAGAATAAAGAAATTTAACAATTAGTTGATTTTAAGCTATGATCTAACATGAAAATGGCATTATAAGATTGCTATTACTTGAAAATAAAAGTGGATGGATTTGCTCTTAGAAATGAGAGTATTTATAGGCTTTTGGAAAGGTTTGGGTTAAGAGGATAGGTTAGAGTTTGGGGTAAGGTTAGAGTTGGAGTCAAGGGGATAAGGATGAAGACTTTCTAGAAGAGTTTAGGCTTTGGATGAGGATAAAGACTTTCTAGAAGAGTCTAGGCTTTGGATGAGGATAAAGACTTTCTAGAAAAGTCTAGGCTTTCTAAGGATAAATATGGAATTTAAGAAATAAATAAAGTTTTATTTATCTCAAAAGCTTTAATGAGTTTGAGGCTCATTAGGGGTAGGGTTTGACTAGGAGTCAAAGGGATAAGGATGAAGACTTTCTAGAAGAGTCTAAGCTTTGGATGAGGATAAAGACTTTCTAGAAAAGTCTAGGCTTTCTAAAGATAACTATGGAATTTAGGAAATAAATAAAGTTTCATTTATCTCAAAGGCTTTAATGAGTTTGAGGCTCATTAGGGGTAGGGTTTGACTAGGAGTCAAAGGAGACTTAGATTAGCTTAGGGAAAGTAGGTAATTTCCCCTAAATGGGTTTAGGGAAGGATTAGGAAAGTTCTAGAAGAGTCTAGAGTTTTCTTAAGGTAAATTAGGAATTGAGGATTAATATTTAATCTTAATTAAATATTCTTGAGTTGGGATTAGGATTAGGAAATGATGGGATTAGCCTTTAATCGAAATTAAAGAAGGATTAGAAGATTCTGGAAGAGGTTAGTGGTCTTAAGAAAATTGGCCAAGTTTTGGGTAAAAAATAAATAAATTATTTATTATGGGATTTTTGGTCAATTTATTAATTGAATAATTAATAAATAAGGAGATAATGTTTAAATAAGATTTAAACATTTTTGGGAGGGATTTCTTAATTAAATATTTTTAATTAGGATAAAGGGATTTAATGACATAAAAATAAATTAAATAATTAAATAATTAATTAATTAATAAATGATTCAATGTCATCAGGGATTTTTCAGAAAATAAAAATACTTTATTTTCTAAAAGATTTTTAGGTGTCTACACAAACATATTTCAATCAAATATTATTATCTAATAGAGAAAGTTGTAGAAAAGGAAGACAAAGTTGAGTATGTTAGTACAAAGGAGAAATTAGCAGATATATTCACTAAATCTTTGCCAAAAGATACCTTTGAGTATCTCAAAGGTATGCTTGGGATGAAAAAACCTCCTTCCAAGAACTAGATGATGCAAGAATGCATCAGTCTAGTAGCTATCATAGTTGGATTCTTCACCAGACTCAATGCTTGGATGCCCTCTTTAGGGGGAGTGATCATAGGACATAACAATATTTATCTGGGTGATTTGGAACTTGTTTGTAGGCATGAAGAGTTGAAAAAGATACACCTTGCAGTGGTGGGATATACAGAAAGAAATGTAATCCTTTATCATTGATGTCAAAGGGGGAGGAATTCAAGAAAAACCCGTACTAGTTTAGGGGGAGTTGTGTAGAGGATATTGAGAAGGTTGTACAAAAAAAAGACTATTGTTGGGTTGATGGTTTTTCACATATGTTTCCATCAATGCCAAAGGGGGATATTGTTGGAATTATTTCTTGACATGTGTTGTCATTGATGTCAACATATGTTTTAGAAGATTGATTGTATCTGATGTTGGAGTAAAAATGGTTAAGATAGGAATAGCAAAAATCATCATGGTTGTATGGGCTATGTACAACATGTCTAATTCTGGGTGCTTGGATGTATGTTTAAAAAGGTGTTTATATCTTATATCTAAGATCACATGCAATAATTTAATCAGAGGAATAAGCTATAATAGCTTTGGTATAGACTGGTCGTAAGAAAAAAAATAGAGGTTTGTGGCAAAGTTAGTCTTTGAATTTGTGTGTTTACTTGGATGCAAGATGGATTCATGTTATGCGCATTCAGAATATGATAGAAGAATCATTGAGGAATAATTTCCCTTATTCCTTCATCGTCATGCTCTTGGTGACATTAGGTGTAGCATGTGACCTTGTGAGGTCTTATTTGGTGCTGACCTATGGGATGTGGCATGTTCTACCTTGTGAAAACATAATTTGTGGATTATGGAGTATGATGGTTGACTGATGTTTTTTATTTTCTTGTCCAAGGTCCTACATGTATCTTGACAAGAGTTTATGTAATATTTTTTATTAGGAAAGTCCAATTTGGTACCGACCTAATAAATCATTTGTATCTTGTATAAATGAGTGAAACAAGTGATGCGAAGATTGTGTGGATGAGAAGGTGTGGATGCGAGGACTACTATATGTAGAGTAGGTATTGTGATTATTGTACTTCATTGGAACTATTTAGAAAATGAGTTGTTGTTAGTCAGTTCATTATCAGTTATCAGTATATTTATATACTTACAATTGGATAGTGGTTCTAGAATGTGGATTTAACCTTCACATTGGGCAAGTTTCTCTGAGCGAAGAAAATATCATCTTATCAACTCCTCACAGGGTTGCTGACTCAAATAAAAGATTCTATCCTTTAACAAGGACTTTGTACTAGTTTTATTTATCTTCTCCTAATAGGGAAAGGTCTTGTAACTAAGATACTTTATTACTAGTGCATTATATTGTGGGTTTCATCCCCACCGAGGTTTTTCCCTTAACAAGGTTTCCTTGAAAACAATTCTTGGTGTTTTGATCTATGTTACTTTTGAGGTTTCAAATTTGCATTTAATGTTTTGATGTGAAAAGCTAAATTTTATATTAAAAGGACCAACAACTGATTCAGCCCCCCTCTCAGTTGTATCTAAAAACACTATTATAAAGTGCCACATTTTTATTTGTACTTTGTCACTGAAGGTATATTTGATGTAGTCCCTATGTTAGTAGATTAGGATATCATGGAACATGGTTCTTGAAAGTTATGCTCCAATTAGTTCATCGAAGTAGGACACAAGTTCAAGTGTACCAACTTTCTAGTTGAGTGTACCTAGTTGGTGCATGCAGTTGTCTCCATGCCTCATCTCTATCATATCTTAGTGGGCATTTCATCGGTCATCTGCATGGGCATTAATACCTAATTTTGTCACACTTTGACATTCTTGGTGTAGCATTGGCTCTATTTTCTTCCTATGGAGGACCTTTTGGTCAACATATTGGACCATCTTTGCAAGAGATTCAACATTGGGGGGGGGGGGGGGGGGGCGGGGGGCTACTTGGTCTCTCTTCCCTTTTTCCTTCCTTTAGGGGGATTCTTGATTGTATATGCATGATGTATGTCATAATGGGGGGGGGGGTCTTGACTACTCCATCAATCCATGCATCTTGTTTGATATTCATCTCTCTTTTTGGGAGAGGGTTTTTCCAATGAGGTTTTCCCTCTTTCTCTTCTTTATGAGATTTTGCATTGCATTTCTTTTGCACTTGCTTGTACATGGGTACCTAACATGGCCTAGTAGTTAGGACCCATCATACATTATCATATAGCTATGTGATCTTAAGTGCATTCCCCTAATTTTCACTTATGGGGGGGTTTTTGATGTAGTCAAGGATGGTGGATCCAATTAAGGATAGTCCAAAACCTGTAGCCAATAGAACAACATAGTAAAATAATCAACAACACAACAACAAGTAATTGTTTAACTTCTGATTTCTATTAACATGCCCAGCTGTAAGGTCTTCCAGGTTAGGACCAATTACAATGAGAAACAATTCTACAAGATCCAAATAGATCCAATACAATCTTGGCTAGTTTAGCTTTGAAGCATATCAAAAGCTGATGGAAAACCTAAGGTAGATCTAAACTTGAGCTCGCAAGCCTCCAAGCAATCTCCTTGTCTCCAAGTGTGCAAACCACTAGCTTTGCAATTACAAACTATTTGATAACAATCCAATTTGCAAGATCATGCAAGATATTTTCCACAACTTCACCAACTCCAGCTTTCAGAACCTCAGATCTGATTTGCTAAGTCTTCCAAGTCATGAACTTCAATTGATCTCCTCTCCCTCCTAAACATCCTATAAATACTAATTATCAACCATAAGTCGACTGGATGAAACCATTAACTCCCCCCAACAAATATTAAATTCAATACAAGTTAGCATCAAAATAGCCTTACAAACATTTAATCTAACATGTCAGCCTGTAACAATAGCTACCAACAATAAATGCAGCAAGTTGGCCCAAGAAATCACATAGAACTCCAGTCGGTAAACCAGAACTACCAAGCAATAGTGAAATAACTGAGTATGCCAGGCATCACTGAGCACCAGTGTTGACCGAACACCATAGGCATCACCGAGTAAAACTTTCACCAAGCGCTACAGGATATCGAGTTCCTTCAGCAACTGAGCTTCCTTTAATGACCAAGGTTGTCAATCAAGGTTGCAACCTAGTAACATTGGCCAAACATACACCTCCCATGCAGATTCACTGAGTACCCTAGAATGCCCCTATATTAGACACCCCAAGTTTGAAAAGATGTTCATATGTGAGAAGAACATCTTCCAGGATTCAGCACATAAACCTCGAACTGGTTTTTCACATACAAGTCCTCCACCTTTTCAGCTTGCATACTCTTCCACTTCATCTTTCTCTATCTCTTCAAGTCTTTTCTTGACAACACATAGGTTTTTTCTCCATACTAATCATTCATTTTCTTTGGATCCACAACCTCAACCCAGCTACCAATACTCAGGATTCTCCTACCAAGTGTTGTATCTAGCAAAGGCATCAGGGAAAACTTCTTTTCATCCTTCTCAATAGTAAACACATTTCTTTCATAGTCATACATAGCTCTACAATCATATTTCTAAGGTCTACCAAGAAATATATCACAACTATTCATCTTCACAATGTCACATAACACAAGATCCTTATACTGGCCAATCTAAACATCAATAAAGCATTGTTCTCTTACTTCTAGACCATGAACATCTTGTAACCAGCCAATCCTATAAGGACAAGGATGATTCATTCTATTCAACCCAAGTCTCTGAACCATGTCCTTAGCAACAAGGTTATCAATATTACCACTATCAACAATAACATCATAGAGTTTACCTCCAAACTTGCATCAGGTCCTAAACAAGTTACTCCTCTGACAAGGTTCCTCCTTTTTACTGAGCAATGTTTGCCGAAGCATCAAGTTCTCAGATTTAGGTTCATTCTCATTCACCACAACAGTTCATCGGTCACCAAACTTCTTCTATGTACACTCAAAAGAATAGTGTGCTTCCTCTCCATAGTTATAGCAAGTACCCTTAAAGATAACTCTACCTATCTTCTTCTTTGGTTCCACGGGTTTTTGTTCATCTTCTGCATCATTTAGTTTATCCCTCACCGAGTGATCAATCTTTTCCTTCCCTCAAGGATTACTATTTTGTTTCTTCTTTAACTTATCTTCTACCTTTAGAGCATACTGATAAGCATATTCAACAGAATCAATCTTCATCATACCAAGCTCATCCTGAATATTGAATCTCAGACCATTCACATACCAACCTACCTTTTCCTTACCAAGCTCTCAGTGTCCAGACCGAATAGTAAGTTTTTAGAACTCCTCGATATAATCTTCCACAGAAAGATCATTCTGCTTCAAATTCTACAACTTCTTAAAAAAATCAAGCTCATAATCAGAAGGTATGAACTTAGCTTTCAACTTAGTCACCATCAACCTCCACCGATTGATCTTCATTTCACCTTCATCTTCTCTAACTCTTTGTAGTTCCTTCCACCAAAGAGTAGCATGTCCTTTCAACTTTGTCTATGCTAATCTCATTCGAAGAGGATCTTTGATTTCTTCCAGCTCAAAGAAATCTTCAAGTTCACCAATCCAATCAATCAAGCTCTCAAGCTTCAAAGTACTAGAGAGAGTAGAAACTTCCATTCAGTAACTACTACTTAACTGAGCTCCAGATCTAGGCAACCGAGTAGTTCTATCTTCACTAGATCTATCCCTCTAGTCATCACCACTAGATCTAGTAGGTTTGAAGTCTTCAACAGCTTCCTCATAACCATCTTTAGTACCAACATTCTGAGGTATACCAGTAACAACTCTCATGATCTCGGTGACCATGTCATTCTTCATCAACTCCATCTCAGATCTGAAATCTGATTTCACCTTCTTTATGATCCAGGTTTCAATAGTATCACAAAGATTAGAAATAACTCTAGGTCCAATCTCCTTAGAGGTGTCCTTAAAGATATACAAAAACCCTCTGCAACAAACCCTCACCAACCACCTTGTGACAATCTCCAAGTTGTGTACAAGTTAGATCTCAACCTGCCACCTTGAGAAAACAACTAGGGCAAGATCCACAAGTTCAGTGCCATGGATATGTAATCCAGATCATATGATCTCTTCACAAACAAGATCAACTTTGTAAGATCAGCCTTACTAGGTCAAACTTCGCTCCACAAGATCAACTCTTAGCTCTGATACCACTTGATGTAGTCAAGGATGGTGGATCCAATTAAGGACAGTCCAAACCCTGTAGCCAATAGAACAACACAATGGAATACTCAACAAAACAACAACAAGTAATTGTTTAACTTCTGATTTCCATTAACATGCCCGACTGTAAAGCCTTCCAAGTTAGGGCCAATTATAATAAAAAAAAATTCTGCAAGATCCAAACAAATCCAATACAATCTCACCTAGTTCAGCTCTGAAGCCAATCAGAAGCTGATGGAAACCCTAAGGCAGATCTAAACTTGAGCTTGCAAGACTCCAAGAAATCTCCTTGTCTCCAAGTGTGCAAACCACTAGCTCTACAATTACAAACTATCAAATAACAATCTGATCTACAAGATCATGCAAGATCTTTTCCACAACTTCACCAACTCCAGCTTTCAGAACCTTAGATCTAATTCACTAAGTCTTCCAAGTCATGAAATTCAATTGATCTCCTCTCCCTCCTAAACATCTACCCAAACATCCTATAAATACTAATCATCATCCATAAGTCGGCTGGATGAACCCATTAACTCCCCCCAAAAAATATTAAATTCAATACAAGTTAGCATCAAAATAGCCTTACAAACATTTAATCTAACATGTCGGCCTATAACAACAACTACCAACAATAAATGCACCAAGTCGGCCCAAAAAATCACATAGAACTCTAGTCGGTAAGCTAGAACTACTGAGCAACAGTGAAATAACTGAGCATGCCAGGCATCATCAAGCACCAGTGTCGATCGAACACCACAGGCATCATGGAGTAACACTTTCACCTAGCACCAGAGGTTACCGAGTTCCTTCAACGACCAAGCTTCCTTCAATGACTGAGGCCATCGGTCAAGGCTAAAATCGAGTAACACCAACAAAACATACACCTCCCATGCAGATTCACTGAGTACCCTAGAATGCCCTTGCATCAATTTTTGTGTGGTATAATTAAATATTCCTAATTACACTTTTCTTAAGTTTACTTAGGATAATACATCTTCATATTAGTTGTCATGTAGACACATAGGAGTTTGCATCTCATTTTAGCACATGGTGTAGGAGAATTTCCACTTTATGTATGAGATCCACCTTTAGTGCTCTTATCACTTTATCATCATCTCACTTTTTATCATTATTGAATCAATCAATTGATCATATCATTTTTCCTATCTCTCTTGTTTTATCAATTGGGCTTCTAGATCTTGGTATTTTCATTCTTTGCCTTAGGAAAAATCTTACAAAGATAAATATAAATAAGAGGATGATTATGATGGATTGGAAAGGAAGTTGTTGAAACTAATATCCGTCATATATTTTTTGATGTTTTGCGAAAGAATGTAGTTGGGTTGTGAGTAGAAGGTGTGTTGTTAGACATTGGCGGTAGTGAGCCAAAGGTTTCTTTTGATAGTTGTACTTCAATGGTGGATTTTATTTTTCTCTCTTCTTTCTCAGAGAAGTGAACCCATTTGTAATGAGCCACCCATTGTAAAAATCACCTTAACCAATATTTTTATTAATGATAATTAGCTTCTCCATGGTTTTTCCCATCTTGGGTTTTCCACGTAAAATTCTAGTGTTCATTGTGTATGGTTCATTTATTTATATCTATTTTGGTTGAATGGTTAAAGAATTAATTACTAGATCCAAATTTGTGAAAGTGATAAAGTTTAATTTACAAGTGATTTACCCCCCCATCCCCCCTCAATTTCCAGGGACATTCTACAACCTCATCCATGTATCCTCCAATATGGAATGTAACTTTATGCCACTCTATCATCATGAGTCATTATCCACCAAGATACTTTTTGTGGTGTTGGTTGTGAAAAACTTTAAAACCAAACATTATAGGATATTTATTTAGAAAAAGATATTATTATTATGTCCATCAATGATTATCTTGTATCACTTTCCTCCCAATTTTAACTTGGTTTAGAATAGGCTCCTACTCAACCATGAGTCATCATCTATATACATATTTTTCAACAAAACTTTGTGCATCATTAAATTTTTCCAACCTCTAGGTTTTTGTTTTCTACTCCAATCCTTGAATTACATTACATCTTTATCCCTTGTAATATCCATATAATTTTGTACATATCATCTATCTTGCATGGTATTGAGACACTCTAATTTGTAGGTGTTAGTGTAAATAGAGTCATTATCAACCTAGTTTGCTAATCACATATCTAGTTAGTGACCTATTCACACCTAGCTTAAGTTTAGATTGGTTTTTTAATGCTTTTGTCCTACTTTATACCATTGAGAAATGTGTCCTCATTATTTGAGACACATTTTGCATGCTTACTTTCCACTTTCTCACATACTTGACAAGAAACCTCACAAGTGTTGTAACTTCGGAGAGGTGGCCAGAGTTTCTCTACTACCTTCTCACCTCCTAATCCTTTTCTATATATAGAAGGTTTATCATTGTATTTTTACACTCTTTTTATTATATGATAGATATCATATTGTGTGTATTGTTTCACTAGTGGAAGGTTATTTTTGTTCTTTCATATTCCCAACGTACTCCAACAACTTTTTTGGCAACACTTTGAAACAAGTCCATTCAAATTCCTTTATATGACTAAATATTTTATCTCCACTTTTGGTCAAAATCTACTTATTCTTTAGACTCAAAATTGTGTCACTAGTTTTTGTGATATCCTCACACGCAATGTTATATTGTACTATGAACTACTTATTCTATTTTTCTTATCCTTGTTATTATTGCATGCATTTGGTTATTTGAAAACTAAAGTTTCCCCTACTTTGAGAACTATCAAATAGTCTTCCTTAATGAATCAAATCATAATCAAGCATATATTGTCTTGAATTTAGAATCACAATCTATTCACATACATTATCAATTTCTCAACGTTATCTTCAACATAATCATGTAGATGCATAATATGTTGGATATTGCTAATGCATGGGATGGTGATTGATACATTTAATATGTTTAATCACAATGTTACTGAATGAGCATTCATATTGTTGTCATTTATGGTTTGTCACTGATGTCAACATATGTTTTTGTGAAGAGTACAGGCTGAGTATGACAGTGTGTGGACACCATATGGATGATTTAGAACATGCGAAGACCGATAAGAGAACAAGAAGATGTTGTGATCTTATATCCAAGATTGCATCATGTAAAGTTTCATATTGAAAGAGTTACAAGTGTTTTGGCGAGGACTGGTTCTTGGATAGTGACAATGGAAGCTGATAGAGTGAGTCTCTGTGTTTTTTGTATATCTTACAGATGATATGGAGTAAGTGTATGCAAGCTTAGGAGATGAAAGATAAGGAACTAAAGGATGTTAATTGATCAGTGCAAGGTACAAAATGATAGATGATGTTAGTTGTGGTGTGTGATCTAGAGAAGACTTATTTGGGAGCCAACTTCTGAGGTGTAGCATGGATTTTGTTTTGGAAAATGTAAATTAAAGATGTCAGTCCTTAATTGTTGTAATAGAATCATTGTATTCTTGTTTTAGGTACCATGTGTATCTTAGCAAGAGTTTACATAATTAGGAAAGCCTAATGGGCCGACCTGATCATGTAGAATGTAATAGGGTATATATGTAAGATCTTTTCTTTGGAAAAGATATGGAGAGAATATATGTGATGTAAAAGGAATTGGAAAAGCTATGAGCTTGTGTCTGTTGGATGTAGAGTAGAGGACTACTAGTGAACTTCATTGGAACTGATCAAGCAAAGATAGTTGTTGTCAGACAATTCAAAAGATTGTGTATTCTTCATATACACTTGTTGCAAACAATGAGTTTTGAAGGTGGATTTAACCTTCTTTAGGTAGTGAGCCTAGGCATTGAGCCCACCCTTCTTTCTTGACTACTAATAGGGTATGTCCTCTAACAAGGACTATATACTATAATGTTTGAATAAGCTCCTAACAGGGCTAAATCTTCTAACAAGGATACTATACTCTCAGTACATCATTTGTGGGTGCTAATTCCCACTGGGGTTTTTACCTTTAACAGGGTTTCCCCAAGACCAAAATATTGTGTTATTGTGTTGGCATTCATTGTGTTCATTAGATCTGATATTGCTGCTACTCAAAGTTGAATGTTGAATAATATTTCATACAACTGATTCACCCCCCTCTCAGTTGTATTGTGGACTATTATTCCTAACATAACATACATATCTCTTTATTCTTTCATGAAAACCTCTTATAGTTGTATACATTTTAGAGACTCTTTTACATATCTATTGTATAGTTGGTTGACAAAAACTTCCTCTTAATCCTAGCCTCTATTTAATCATCCTATGAGATCTTGCACTTATCCTCCTACACATGGATTTTTTTTCCATGTCACATTACAAGAAAACATGCCCCTTCAACTTCATTGAAACATGCTTGGGTATTCAATTACTTTGAACTCAAAGTATAATTCAAGTTTATAGATCTATTCAATTAATTATTTTAGACGTAAGTTTCTTGACTAGCTTAGGAGCTAAAAACTTTCCTTGCTCTCAAACCTCAATAAGGAAATTGTCATTATTTCCTCTATGATGATGTTCTCCCCATAGCCATCTGCATATACAACACATCCCTATACTTAATGATCTCTGTACCTTTTTCCTAAATTCTCTCCATCACCACATATGTATTCTCCATACAACTTTTATGGCCTTGAGTTAAACATGAATAAATCCTAATTCATCAAAACTATCTCAAACATAGAACACCCATTAGTTTTTTTTACCTATTATTTCTACTCTTTTTGCCACCTTCTCTAGTTCTCTTATGACATAATAATATTATACACAAACTATTTGTTAACAAAATATCAAAAATCACCTATAAGACTTAAAATGTCTAAGCTTCAATGCTAGTTCAAATTCAATACTACTTAATAGAATTCAATACTAGTTGAAACAAATAAATTTAAGCCATAAACTACAGAATAGAATTAAATACTAGTTTCTACACCAAGTGCGGTTCAAGTGAATAATTGTCAAATATACATGCAAAAAACACAACAAAATCTAAATAAGAAATAAATTTATAAGGCCAAACAATGAAAACCAAATGAAATTACAAAGATAATGGAAATAATATAGAGGTCCACTAATATGTGGAATGTGTTACATTGTGGCAACAAATCCTTAAGCGGCATGTGCAAATAATCTTTGTGACTATAATTATCTCAACTTTAAACTATAGACAAACATTAATTTTCTTTCCAATCAAAGAATCCAAGAACTAATTGATTTGCCAAAAAACCCCTTCAAATGATTATAAATCCTTAATTATAGTTCATGCTACTTGCACTACCATAAGGACAAAAGTTGATCTTTTAAATAAATATATGAGATTAGAAGATTTCTTGATTAGTAGAAAAATGTTTAATGAAGAACATTTCAATCTTTCCACAATTATTTCCAAAATATTATTCTTTTGACCCCATTTAAGTGACAAGCCATCATTAAAATGTAATAATTTTTTTTTGACTCCATTTAAGTGACAAGCCATCATAAAATCTAATAATTTTAATCTTACAAAATTATTTTGAGGAAATGACTAATGCCCTTATATTTGATGTTGACTTATTATGGGGAACAATGCATGTGAAGTCGATTATGTGATTATCAATGATAGATATTCAAGGACACGAGCTGCATTGACAAAGAGGGGGAACACAAAATGCTACCCAAATTTAGACACAAACAACACATGTGCTTAAGTTAATATATGTTAAACTATCTCAATACAAGACATACAAATTGTTGGATTATAGAGAGGTGCCAGGGGGGGGTCTGAATCGGTAATCCATGATTCCAAATACCTAAAAATATTTTCTCTGATTAACTCAGTGAAAGCTTGGTTAAATACAATTTACTATTTATCAACAATAGTAAATAAACTTTAATAATTAGTAAATCATTCACACAATTCATGCATCACATGTAACACCAATATTTAATGTGGAAACCCAGCTTTGGGAAAAACCACTATGGTAATTGTCACCCACTAAGAAAATACTCTTATGAAGTATGTCTGATTAAGAGACAATCATGTTAAAGATTACAATGCACACTCATAGGTGTGGCCCAATCAAGGGATTTATCTTAGATCTGTTAGGATCTTCACCCTATTATGAGTGGCCTAGTAAAAGGGCTTCAAACACTCTTTAGAATGTTACCTTTTTCAAGGATTTTATAATAAGACTGTAAAGTCCACTCTGTTAAGATATTTCTCTATTACAAATGCTAATAAGAAACAATAAATAATCTAACCTATAAATTCATAACTATCTTTGCATAATTAGATCCTTTTTGTGCTCTTCTATCTTCACTTCAATTCTTCACTTTCCACTAGCTTCAACACTTCATCAAATCTTGATTTCCAACTCAGAATCTCTCTGTTCCTTCTTCACTGCTTTAGTCAATGACTCTTCAACTCTTCAATTTACCAACCATTTTCTCATACAAATCCATCTTTTATATAGACTATTTTTGCCTCTTAATCTCCTCTATTACATTTTTCTTTGATCAATCTTAACCATCCAACTCATTATACTTTAAATCTGGATCTTGATAACATGTTTTCTTTTCACCTAGGAACTTGAACTTTCTTGAAATTTGTTCCTTCTACTTTAACCATTTAGATCGAAGCCATAGATCTTCACCTTTAATTTTCTTTTATGTAGATCTCTGTAATTGACTTTCCTTGTCATCATGATCATATATCTCATCATAACTAATCATTAAAGGTTGTTCCAATCCTTATTTAATTACCCCACCTTTCTCGATAGATAACTCTGTATTTCGATTAACTTTGTTCAATGCCTAAACCTTTCTATTCTATTCGGTGCCTTGAGTTCCTTTTCCTTTACCAAAACAAACTTTTGTTTACCTTTTACCTTTATCGAGTGACATTTCCTACTCAGTAGCCAAAATAATTTTATTTACCGACTTGACAACTCTTCATTATCATAATTGATCGACTTGATATAATCATATGTTAGATATAAATTTTATTTTATTTTTTGGCAAAAATTTATATTTTTATATTATATCATCATAACCTTACCATTGTCTGATTTGTATCAGTTTCCCAATTAAGTTCTTCACCTTCATAACATCTCACTTCTTCATCTTCTTAACTCATTCAACTCATATCATATACCGACTGATATGGCAACACAATATAAACCAAAAATCAATTTCTTGACATCAATGACAAGACAATAACTGATCTAACCTTTCTACTATCTTGTATTATTTTGATCTTGGTTGGTCTTGATCATCATCATCATCACCATCAGTTAAAAAATCTCCAACATTACTATCAATTATAGTAACAGTCTCCCTCTTTGGCATTGATGGAAACACTAATGATCTTTAGTGTGATGATGGTACACTTCACTATCATTCATGTGCTCCCTCTGAGTTGTAACTTCTTTTCCAACAATAGATCTTCTTTATTGTACCTCTTTGACAACTTCTTTTTTTGATCTTCTTTGATATTCTCCCTGATAGTATTTATCAATTTAATCTCTATTTGCAATATTAACCCTTACTAATCAATTGACTCATTCTCCCTCTTTGACAACAATGCCAAAGACACATACTCTTGAAAATTTTTCTTAGGAAGTAAATTATACCTCAATTGTATAGATCTCTCATTGTAGTCATAAACTTCTTTTTTGCAACTTCAAGCTCCACCTAAATAGTGAATGTGTGCTAAATAGTAGTCACACTTATGTGAATCATTACATCCAAGAGCACTCAACAATGAGGTCTCAAATAGGGATTCAAAGCTCTCTATTTGTGGAGTGTAGAGGTTGTATATGAGGCCCTCAGATCAACCTTGTTAAACCCATGCAAGTACACCAAGAAATGAAAGATTCAAGGATGAGAAGCAAGAATGCTAATCTCCATTGATCTTCAAGTTATTGCATGTAAATGAAACTAATCTAGATGATAACAATGCAAAGAAATAAACTATGCTATTGAAATGCAAGTTTTACTCTCCTTTACTAATTAACTATGTGAAGATTAAAATAAAACAATGAAGGAAACTAAGCTAAGATGCTATGAAGATGAAGCTAATGTAAATATGAAAGCTAGAATGTAATAATCTTCAAAACTCCAAATATCGCCAAGAAAACTTGCAGCATAACAATAGTATGAAAATTCTAGGTCTGAAATGAGAAGGAGAGGGCTCCTTATATAAGAAAATGTGGAAGAGAATGCATCTCCAGGAGCAATGTGGGATAAATCGAAAAAGGGGAAACAAAGCTCATTTTTTAGAAAGTGTGGAGAGAAAAGGAATTTTCTTTATTTTTAATTATTTGTTTCCCTTTTTCATCACAAAAGAGCTTTAAGAGGATTATTTATTTATTTATTTAAAAGAATGATTCTCTTTTAATTAAATAAGATAACATTATATATTTAAAAGGGAGATATTATTTAAACAAGATAAAATCATTTAATTAAAAGGGATTATAATTAAATAAAATTATTTTATTTAAAAGATATTTCTTTCAATTAAATAAGGCTATTTTATTTATTTAAGAGAGAATATTTCTTTTAATTAAATAAATTAATCAAACCTTAGGAAATATTGAAATGATTGAACTAATTAGGATTGATCAAAGGAATTGATTTGAATTTTCCAAAGCATTGATTCAGGAAATTTGATAATTTAATAAATGGGGCCCAAAGTCTAGGTGACCATTTTAGGGTGTACATACATTTTCCCCTCTTTGACTAATGTGAGGTCGATTTGGGATCACATGCAGTCAAAGAATGGAATTGAAGTGTGAGATCGATTTGGGATCACAAAAAAACCCAAACATGTGTTCGACGGATGGGAACACATCAGGACAAAGATAAGCTGATTGAAAAAGACAAGGCCAACACCCCTATAAATAGGTAATTGTCAAGTCTCAAGAAAGGTTTGATTGATAGGTCTGATAAAGCCTAATCAAGGATTGAAGTTTGATAGGTACTGCCCCCCTCATGATCGAAATAGAAATGAGAAAGAGGAGAAACAATAAATTGAAAAAGTTGATCAAATCGAACTAAAGATAAGGTTCTTGATGTAAGATGAAAGATATGAGGATCATAGAACCAAGGTAGATCAGTAAGAAAGATTATGCCCCAAGGTTGAATCAAATGAAAAGAAGTGGCTTGAAAGCAAATGGAAGATAGAAGTTTGAAAGGGATGGAAAGAAATGGAGAGAAGAAAGAGAATTTGCCCCACTAAAGAGGATGCCCCAAAATCAATCAACTGTTTAAGATAGGAAATTTTGATTAAGATCACAAAAGAAGATAAGAAAATGAGGATCAAAACGTGATCACAGTTGATTAAAAGTCCACAAGAAAGATGAAGGAAAACCCTCTCAAACTCATAATGCAGCCTAAAAATGCAAATTAATCATGGAGTCTAACAATGCAAGCTACATGAAAATGCAAAGGTGTACTTGCAATAGGGCAACTGTAACATAGGATTTTGTGTTCATCATTCATTAGAGAATGTAAAGAACTTATTTTCATCATTGGGCCATTATTAATAGTCATCAGAAAATCACACAATCAACACTAGTTACAAATGCAACTATGAAGATATGAATATGATTTATATCAGATTGGAATGTGGAAAGATTCTAACATGAGCATCAAAGACATAAGGGTCAAGATGACTTCAATGTTAGCTTACCCAATTTAATGTAGCAAAATCACTCTCGCATCAAGACATAAATGCCAGGATGACCATAAGAATGGTGGTGCAAAAACAATCAAGGATGATGCCTCAAATCTCCTAAGTGTGTGAAGGGAACAACAAGAGACACTCAAGAGCTTCAAGACCACACCCACAAGTAGAAAGCAAACAAAAACATGCCCCATGCCCCAAGTCCTCTAGCTATGTGTCATGGAGAGACTTATTAGACAAGGACACTCAACGAAAATCAATAATAGTCAGCACACAAAGAAAAGATCATGTCATAGCTCAGGCATTAAGTGTTGTGTTTAAAAATTTAAGTGTGTTCACTAATACTGAGTTCCGAGGATAAAGGTCGAATACTTGCAAGTAGGTAAAACCACTTGACAAAACTGGGTAAGACCAAACTGATAAGTGTTGAAAAACACTCAATGTCAGGGGTTGTGTTGAAAAACACAATTCAGGTGGTGTTGAAAAACACTATTTGTGAGGTGTCCTAAAGACTGACGCATCCAAGAGACAAAGACCAATTCCAAAACACTCAATGTCAGGGGTTGTGTTGAAAAACACAATAATAACCCCTAACCAAAGACAAAGACCAATTCCAAACCAAGGCAACAAGGACAAGGCATGATGGAGAAAGACTAAGTGTCGAGTATGCATGCTAAGAAATAGGGGTGCAAAGGCCTCAAGTAGCACCCATTTTTAGGTTTTCACCACTTGGATTTTATTGCAATTTTTTTAGGACTTTTATATATATATATTTTTTTGTATTTTTGCTACCAAGGCGCCTGTTTCTAGGTTTTCACCAAGGCACTTTTTCTTTTTTTTTTGAATTTTTTTTTTTTTTTGGTGAGACATCAAATCGCCTATTGCTAAGTTTTCACTAGGATGCTCTTTTTTAGGATATTTTCTGATTTTTAGAATTTTTTCAGCATCATATATGAATTTTTTTGGTATTTTTCAGGATCAATAAATATGTACAAAGGATGCCCCTAGATAGAACAGGCATCATGGATAAAACTTCTTCAGGTGCAAGATATTGATAGGCTCAAGGAGCTGCTTCCCCTCTTCAGTCGATAGAAAATAAGCACCTATCCCAAAAGCTATTGTGATGATGTAGGGTCCAAGCCAATTAGGTTGAAATTTTCCCTTTTGTTCTCTATGTTGTTGGTTCTTAGGATTTTCTTGTAAGACAAGATCTCCCACTTGGAATGCTCTAGGGAAAACATTTTTGTTGAAGGCTTCGGACATCTGCTTTTGATAGACCCTCATATGGTCAAATGATGCTTTACGCTTCTCATCTAGAAGTTATAACTCTTGCAATCTCATGGTGCGGCAGTCTTCATCAGTAACTAGACCTTTGAGAGAGACTCTAAGTGAAGGAAGCTCAACCTCTAAAGGTAACATTGCTTGAGCACCATAAGTAAGGGAAAAAGGAGTAGCCCCTATTGGAGTATGAATACTCATTCTATAAGCCCATAAGGCTATATTTATTTGTAAATTCCAATCTCTACCATTCTTATGAACTGTTCGATGGCAAATTTTGAGAATGGTTTTATTTGAAGCCTCTGCTTGTCCATTTCCTTGTAGGAAGTAAATGGAGGACCAATGTTGTTTTATCTTGAATTTCTTGTAGAGTTGTGTAAGGTCCTTGTTTTTAAACTAACCTCCATTGTCAGTGATTATCTCAGATGGCACTCCATATCGACAGATGATATGGTTCAAGATAAAGAAATAAACTATCTTGCCTGAGGCAACAGAAAGTGGAACAACTTCTACCCATTTGGTAAAGTAGTCAGTAGTAGTGATGATAAATTTGTGTCCACCTGATGAGTTGGGATGAATCTGCCCAACAAGATCAAAGGCCCAGCATTGAAATGGCCAATGAGATATAGAAGGAATGAGCTCCCTTCTTGGAGCATGTATCAGGTGACCATGTTTTTGACATTTTTCGCATGATTTCGCAAAAGCTACTGCATCCATCTGCATGGTAGGCCAATAGTACCCAACCCTAAGCAACCTTCAAGCCATAGAAAGACCATTAGAATGTCCCCCACAGATGCCCTCATGAATATCAACTAGTGCTTGATCGGATTCCTCCTTTTCTAAGCACCTAAGAAGTGTCCCATCTAAACCCCTCCTATACAAATCACCAGAGATGAGGGAATGGCAAGAGGAGTTTCAGGTAAGGTTTCTTCTTTCAGATTAGTTAAATGTATCAGGGATGATGCCATCACATAGGTATGAGTAAATGGCACCATATTGGGATGACTCATGACCAACAAGGGTATAGATGACGTGGCTTTCTTGGGAGTCATAGATGGGATAGTGTAACTCTTCCACCAGAAATTCAAATCTAGACTCATGCTACTCTAATTGAAGAAGAGAAGCAAGTGTAGCCATAGCATCAGCTACCTTATTTTCTGCTCTGGGGACTTGCTGAAATGTGACAAATGTGAAATAATGTCTCAATGAATCAACCATTTTCTTATAAGGGACCAATTTTTCATCTTTGGTTTGGTATTTTTCATTAACTTGGTTGACTATCAATTTTGAATCCCCATAGATGTGCAGTTCTATGATATTCCATTCAATAGCCATCTTGAGTCCATTTGTCAATGCTTCATATTCAGCAATGTTGTTTGTGCATGGGAACAATAGTTTGTAGGACTTAGGAATTGTGTACCCATGAGGAGAAACAAATAACACTCCAGCTCCCGAACCATTTTGCATAAAAGAGCCATCAAAGAACATCTTCCATGTTCTCTCAGTCATTTACATTAGGTGCTCATCTGGAAATTCAACTTGAATAGGCACGGTATCTTGAATTGGGAAATCAACCAATTGGTCTGCTATGGCTTGTCCTTTTATAGCTTTGCGCTCAACATACTCTATGTCAAATTCTGAAAGAACCATCATCCATTTAGCAAGTCTACCTGTGAGGGCAGCCTTACCGAGCAAATACTTAAGAGGATCAATCTTTGCTATGAGGTGTATTGCATGTGCAAGCATGTAATGTTGCAACTTTTGGGAAGCAAACACCACAGCAAGGCAAGCTTTCTCAATACTAGTGTAATTAACCTCATATGCAACAAGAGTTTGACTGATGTAATATATGGCTCGTTCCTTCCCAGTGTCATCAAGTTGAGCTAATAATGCCCCCAAGGAAGATTCTGTGGCTGAAACATACAGTATGAGAGATTTTTCTAGGATAGGAGGCATCAAGATTGGAGGATTTTCCAAGTATTCCTTAATCTGATATATGCTCCTTTGACAATCCTCATTCCACACACATTTGACTCCCTTATGTAAGTTCTTATTGAAGGATTGAGCTCTATCTACCAGTTGTGAAATGAACCTCCTTACAGATTGAAGACGTCCTTGAAGACTCCTCATTTGGCTAATGTTTTTGGGAGGTGGCATATCCAAGATTGCTTGAACCTTTTCTGGGTCCACTTCTATACCTTTGGCTGAAATGATAAATCCTAGGAGTTTTCCAGAGGTGACCCCAAATGCACATTTTTTTGGATTTAATCTTAACAGAAATTGCTCCATACGATCTAGAATGAATTCTAAATCACCTAAGTGTGTGTCTCTTTTCTTTGACTTAGCCAGGGTGTCATCCACATAATCTTCCATATTCTTATGCATCATGTCATGGAAGATTGTTGCCATAGCTCTTTGATATGTAACTCCTGCATTTTTCAATCCAAAAGGCATGACATTCCAACAATAGGTACCCCATGTGCAAGTGACTGCAGTCTTTTCCTTGTCCTTGGAAGCTATTTTAATCTGATTATACCTAGAAAAACCATCCATCAAGGAATATATCTCATAAGCCGCCATCATGTCCACTATCATGTCTATGTTGGGTAGTGGAAAATCATCCTTTGGGCATGCTCTATTGACATCTCTGAAATCTATGTAGATTCAAATCGATTTATCCTATTTTGAAACTGGTACAATGTTGGATATCCATTCTGCATAGTCAATAGCCCTTATAAATCTTTCACTAAGGAGTTTTTCCAGTTTTGCTTTGACTAAAAGAGCAATGTGAGGATGCATTTTTCTCAACTTTAGTTTGACTAGTTTAACACATGGAGCTATGGATAAGTGATGCATAATGAGATTAGTGTCCAACCCTGGCATGTTTGAATAAGTCCAAGCAAAGTTGACTTTCTTTCTTTGTAGGAACTCAGTGTAGGCTTCTTTCTCTTGAGATGATAAGGATTGAGCCAAATGTACAATCTGTGGAACCTCTTTTTTACCCAAATTAACTGCTTGTGTAGGTTCAACAAGCACTGATGATCTGTCCTGAAAATAACTAGGGAGATGATCAAGTACCTCATCTGTGGGCACCTTTGAGAGGTTTTCACCTTTAGATACGTCATTTATTTTTACTTTTTTCGGTTCTGACACCGCCACACAGTGGTTTTCACCATAAAACTCCTATTCTTTTTATTTTCATTTCTCTTTATTTTTTGACTGAGGTACTTGATGTCTGGTTCAGTCATTCTTGTAGTCGATTCACTGGTGGAAGAGACTACAGGTTCAATGGCATTTAGGTAACATGTTATCTCATAGTCATTCTAGAATGTTAAGAGCTCATGCTCTTGATAACATTTGGACCAATCAATGAGATGAGGCTTAGCAAGGGGTAAGTCAATGGTTGGTTCAATGTTGTGGATATGGATGGTATCATCTCTGGTGACCCCAGAGTTAGAGTCTGTCAAGTATTCTTCTAAGTTACCCAAATCAGGATTTGACCTAACAAGCGAAGAATCGCCCACTAATGCAACACACAGGTTCCAATCCTCTAGCCCTACACATGACTCATCAGCTAACTCAGGTTGAGAACTATAGGAATGGATGACATCAACTCCCATGTCAACTATGGAACAATCAGAGAGAGAGTCCCACTCATACTCATGTGAGTTTGTTTCTAAATCTCGGCTGGGATGTTTACAACATAAAGGCTTGGGACACCTTGATGTAGAAGCTTCGATGTCATGAATGGTAACACCTTCTCTTGGGTCAATGGTTGATCCATCTTGTTTTATGCTTGCAACTATTGCATGAGTGGTTGGATTATTTGAATCTCCCGAAAGGAGACTAGTAGAAGGAATCCAATCGTCACACATGTCTTGCTGATTTTTCAAATTTGGTATGTACTATGATTCATCCTCACTATCGGACTCATCAAGGATAAGAACAGTATTCTTGTTATTATTCAGAAAACCTAGGCCAACCATCTTCTTAGACCTGCATCCAAAAAGAGAATTATTGAGAGGTTCAGCTCTAGCATCTAATCTGTGACTGAGAGGGCCATGTCCAGGATAGCCCATTTGTTTGACCAATGTATATCCTCTCCCATAAGCCTTAGGAGAAGGAGAGAAGTTCTCATTGTGCATATACTTCTCCTCTTTGTAGATCCAATCTTTAACAACTACTTCTTCTTTCTCATCCTAGATAGGCACTGAAGACTCGACAAATGTGTTAAACAAAGTCATGGCCAAAGAAGAAGGTCTCATCTCTTGAGAAGGCTTACCATGAGACCTAGGGGAAATGAGCATCTTTGTAAAGGAGTTAAGTTGGTATCCCCCCATACCAAGGTCTATTTATTTGAACTTATCATCGCATTATGCTAGAGTTGCATTGAAATCCTCTACTTCTTTATTGAGGGGAACATGGGTCCCTGCCAAAATGGAGTTGACAAATAAGGTTCTATCCCTAGGTATACAAACTTCTACTCTATTGTAGGGGAACTTAACATACTAGTGGTAGGTGGATGGCACTACTTGCATCTCATGGATCCAGGGCCTACCAAGAAAGATATTATATGCCAGAGGACCAGCATCAACAATTTGGAACAAAATGTCTCTCTCAATGGGGCCAATCCTGACAGGAAGAACAACCAACCCCTTGGAACTCCTTTCTGCCTCATCTTAGGATTTTATAGTGATCTTCTTGCTGGTATTGATCACTTCCTCAGAATAGCCCAAAGTTTTTAACAAACTCAAAGAACAGATATTGAGGCCAGCACCCCCATCTATCAACACATGCCTAACATGGGTTTTGTGAATCATGACTTCAATGTGAAGGGCCAGATTGTGTGGGTGACTCAAGGATTTATCATCATCTTCTAAAAATGTAAGGTAGTGAGGAATGGTAATATGATTAACCATGCCTTGGAATTGATCGACATCTAAATTTTTGGGAACATTGGTTGTATGCAAAGCATCCTCAAGGACCTATTTGTGTCTTGGGGACAACTCTAAAAGCTCCAAGATTGAGATATGAGCCAGGGTTCTCTGTAACTAATCAACAAGATTATAATTCAGCTTGGGGTTGACAACTAGTTTTGTGGTGGCATTCTTGGATACCACTTGCTTTTGTTTATTGGGCTGACCTAAACTAGGCCCTCTAATGATGACAGGGCCTTGACTTCTTGTGACAGCATTAAGAGCCTGGGATGACATCCTAGAGTGAGGACCCCTCAGCACCACAACAGGTTCTTCATCAAAGATAGGGGGAGAGTTCGCGTAGGAGTCATAACCATAGGGATCCTTTTTTCTCATCATGTTGACACTTTCCTCCACAACTTCAAGCATGTTGACCACATTTTCTATAGCTGTGTAGGTGTAGTTGATTGTAGCCTTGCCATCCTTGGTTTTAGAGGTTTCCCCCTTCTCATACTTAGGCAATGACTCTTTAAATGCTTTGTCATTATTATTGGTGTTTAGACCATCCACCTTAAGCTTTCCATTCTCAATGAGATCTTGGATAATGTGCTTGAGTTTCCAACAATTCTCAATGGTATGCCCAATGCCATTATGAAACTTGCAGAAAGACTTTTCATTCCACCAATGTGGCTTAATGTCAGGTATGTAATGCTTTGTGGGATCTTGTGGATGCACAAGATTATTGGCAATGAGCGTTTTGAAAACATCCTCATATGAGTCACCAAGTTTGGCAAATTGACATTTTTCTTTCTTGGGTTTCTCTTGATACCTTGGCCTACTCTCTTGTTGAGGAGGTGCATTGAGCTTCATAGCTTGAACTGCATTGGACAAGTGAAGGACACCTTGATCCTTAGGTTGGGGAGAGTCTACCAATCTGTCATTAACTACTTGTTTATTTTTGTTCCAATGCACATTCTTCCCCTTATCCTTGTTGGAATTATTATTGCTTTGACCATTGTTGTTATTGTTACCATGTCTGGTCAAAATCCCTTGCTCTTTTAAAATATTCTCAATTCTGCACACGGTTTCTACCATGTTATCAAAGGAATTGAAGATCATCTTTTGAACCTCATACCACATTTCGGGCACCAAGTTACTAACAAGAATGTCAATTTTCTCATCTTCATGAATGGTCCTAGGATAACGAGAGCACTATCATCTCCACCTTTGCAAGAATGAGACAAAGGGTTCCCCTTGGTTTTTCTTTAGGTTGCATAGGTCCAACATAGTGACAGATCTTGAAAGATTGTATGCAAAGTGTTGAACAAATCTATGAACAAGCTCTTTGAAAGTCTTGACAGGGGGAGTTATGTTGGTAAACCATTCCATTGATTGCCCCTTAAGACTCCTTGGGAATAACCTCATCAGATAAGAATCATCTTGGAGAAACTCAAAGCTCATATTATAAAATTGGCGCACATGATCATGTGGATCGGCACTACCTTCATATTTATCATATTAAGGGAGTTCAACCCTTCTGGGAAAATCCTTCATGCTCACACTCTTGTCAAAAGGATTAGGAAAAATCGAGTCCAGTGAGAATGAACTCTTAGGTGCCAAAAGCTTCTCCATCATTTTCTTCATTTGTCTAATTTCCTCTTCTTGTGATGGATTTTGTTTATTGATTTTGAAATCCACATCAAAATTATAAGGGACTCTTGCACCCTTGTTGATTAGACTTTCAAGGAACTTATCTTTGTTTTGTTCCAAGTACTTTTCCACATATTGTTGGAAGAGAAACTCTTGTTGCATTCTCATGAAGTCCTGAGAATTAAGATCAAAGTCTGAGCTACTACCCCCATGTTGAGAACTATGATGAGCACACTGTGAAGGTTGCCTCAAGTTCCTGGGAGGTGTTTGTCTCCTATAATGGGAATTCTGTGAGGTCCTTCTTCCTCTAGGACTAGGAGATCTTGAAAGGGTTCTTGAATGCCTTCTACTACATGGTGTTCTGGAAGGAGTGGAGGAAGGAGAGTTGTTGCCACTATTGGCACCCCTATTGTTGAATTGGGTATTAAGTTGTTGGGCTAAAAGCCTATCTTGCTCTTCTTGAGAGGCTTTCCTATCCAATTCTAACAAAGCTTGTCTCTCCACCTCAAGTTGTCTAAAATTTTCTTGCTTCACAGCTTGCTCATCTAGAAAGGATTTCTTCTTGCACTCAATCCTTTTAAGCCTTTCACTTGTATACCTTGAGGTTGTTTGAAGTGGAGAGTTTGGTCTTGACTATTTGTACAAATCATTGGTATACGTTGTAGTGACATGAGCATCACCAAGTTCATTGTCTTGGTCTTTGTTTTGTGACCATTATTCTGGGTGAGCTCATCTCTCATGCCTTTTGGCTCTTTGATGCACATCTAGATACCTAGTATTGATGGGGGGTGAACCAGGTTGAGCATCATGAGAGGAATTAACAAATAGAATGTTGTCTCTGTGTCTTTCGTAGAGGTCATCAAGGTTTTGATCCATAGCTTCCCTCTCCCACCGATTCATGGTATAACTCATATCCATACCTAAATGGGAAGATGCTAAGGGGGTCCTCAACTTAGTAGACTTTCTCCTAGGTGATTGGTCAAATATGGGTTCCTTTCCCTTATGCTTTTGACTAGTTTGGACTAGTGGTAATTGATTAAAGACAACCTGAGGTCATTTCCCTTGACTCACTTGATACCTTGTCGTAATTGACATGAAAGGAAAAACACTCGGTGATAAGATGACCCTAAGATACGTTGGTATCAAACTAGGATAGTAAAAGTGTTCAATTGTTTAAAAGAGAGATGGTGAGAGAGAAAATTGCAAAAGGTGTCAATCAACATTGCCATAGAGGTGCCCAATCAACGGATAAGTATCATAGCACATATGGATCAGGAGGATGATTTTAACCGAGTTATATTTGATTGAAATTGATTTTGGGTGGAAGTGAATTGGACAAGAGACTACTAAGACTCTCCAAGTATGTTATCAAAGAATCCAAGAGTGTATCTACTCAACAAAGATGATTTCTGACTTACCGATTCCAAGCAAGGTTACTTGTAAAATCGAAGGTCACTAATTCAAGAGGTAAAAAATACAAGAATCCTAAGTGAAAATAGGTTTCCAACAGTAGGGTGAGTAGCCTGATCTGATCTGGATCAACTAAGGAGGAATGAAAATGATTGAAAATAGCTCACTGTTTTGACAGACCAGGGTACAGGTTCTCGCGAGGGAATGCAGTCCTGCACAAGGAAACACCAGGGGTTGTGCGAGGAAATGAAATCTCACATGAGAAAATACCAGGCTCATGCGAGAATGTGCACATCCAGATGACGAAATAGGATCAGGCCGCTTAATCAACAAGTTTGTAAACTCAGGAACTCAATTTTTTTGTTCATTTTAAAAGATTAACCAAGCATATTAATAGATTTTTAGCATTTATCAAGCACATAGAACATCAACCATGGAGTTTTAGCAAGAAAACATCTTTAAATAATGAGCAAGGGAAAAAGCAACCTTGCTCATGAAGATGAATATTGACTTAGTATGCTATTCCTTAAAGATACTACTTGTGTATGTTCTCCAAAATGTTTTTCCAATCACACACACAGTCCTAAAAAGAAAAATTTGGCTGCACTATGGGTTTTAATAATGGCTTGACTCTGCAACTTTTACAATTTCAAGAAGGAAAACTCCAATCTAGGTGCACTGGGGTTTTGACACATTCTGAGAACTTAATCAATCAGAGATGCTGAGGAGATCTGACAGCCCATCAAGGAATCATACCCGTGGAGATTTCTTCCACAAGGACATTTGTATAGCGGTTGTCACTACCATGGAAAAAGTGGCTATTACCACTTGAGGTTCCATTAATATGGTTTACCTAATGAAGGGAATGTCCACTACGGTTAACCCTCTCTAAAAGGTGACTCACAACAAGGACCACATGGGGACTTGGCTTAGATCCAAGGGTCTAAGTTTCTGTTACTACCCAAAAAGGGAGTAGAGCATAATCCTATATCCTTTTCTCTTCACCCAAACATAGAAGACATATTCATCCTGGCACGCTAAGACTAAAACTATCTCACCAAGATTCATAATGTCAATAACTCATGATCTATCAACCTCTTCAAAGAGAGAATGCACCAATCCAAAATTCAAAGACTACAAATCTAGTAGAACACAAAGACAGTTCTAGTAACCTCCCTACCTACAAGGGTTCTCTCATTGAGAAGAGTTTTGCTAGAAACCCACTCTCTCAAGAACCATGAATAGTGTTAATAGGGCCTACTTATCTATGTGGAACACTTATGCAAGAAATGAATCTATATTCTTTTTAAAGTCCAAAATCAAAATGTGGTTTATGAAAGTGATAAATCACTCAAGCCAAACACACAAGAGATTAACTTTATGCCCAAAACCAAGTGTTATAGAGATCAATAAATTACCTTGGGTTCCAAGCAAAGTGAGTTCACTGACGTGTCATCTTAGAGAATTAGAATCTGAAACAATCTCGGCAATCTGGAAAGGTTAGAAAATAGGAAATAGCAAGTAAAACTAGCAACTCTAGAATTTTAGGTCTCTGCTGTCATGGAATTCCATGCGAGACAGTACCTAGGGTCATGTGAGAAAGTACCAAACCACGCGTGAGAAAGCACAAGCCCGCATGAGAAGGTACTAAGCCTTGCACAAGAAAGTACAAGAGTTCACGCGAGAAAGAACATAGGCCCACACAAGAAAACCCCTTTGTCACGCGCAAAAATGCTAGTACCAGCAAAACTTCATGCGATACAGTTAGAAACTTCACGCAAGATTTTGTAACAATGACGCATGGAAGTACGGATAGAACCACCCTTAACCTCAAAAAATGCTTTCAAAAACACTAGAACAAGTAGTGAAAATGTATAAAAAGAAGGACAAAACAAAGTCATTCTACCCCATGGTGGGCGCCAAAAATGTGTGCTAAAAAGTAGTCACACTTCTATGAATCATTACATCCAAGAGCACTCAATAATGAGGTCTCAAATAGCGATTCACAGCTCTCTATTCATGGAGTGCAGAGGTTGTATATGAGGCCCTCAGATCGACCTTGTTAAACCCATGCAAGTACACCAAGAAATGAGAGATTCAAGGATGAGAAGCAAGAATGCTAATCTCCATTGATCTTCAAGTTATTGCATGTAAATGAAACTAATCTAGATGATAACAATGCAAAGAAATAAACTATGCTATTGAAATGCAAGTTTTACTCTCCTTTACTAATTAACTATGTGAAGATTAAGCTAAAACAATGAAGGAAACTAAGCTAAGATGCTATAAAGATTAAGCTAATGTAAATATGAAAGCTAGAATGTAATAATCTTCAAAACTCCAAATATCGCCAAGAAAACCTACAGCATAACAACAGTATGAAAATTCTGGGTCTGAAATGAGAAGGAGAGGGCTCCTTATATAAGAAAATGTGGAAGAGAATGCATCTCCAAGAGAAATGTGGGATAAATCGAAAAAGGGGAAACAAAGCTCATTTTTTAGAAAGTGTGGAGAGAAAAGGAATTTTCTTTATTTTTCATTATTTGTTTCCCTTTTTCATCACAAAAGAGCTTTAAGAGGATTATTTATTTATTTATTTAAAAGAATGATTCTCTTTTAATTAAATAAGATAACATTATATATTTAAAAGGGAGATATTATTTAAACAAGATAAAATCATTTAATTAAAAGGGATTATAATTAAATAAAATTATTTTATTTAAAAGATATTTCTTTCAATTAAATAAGGCTATTTTATTTATTTAAGAGAGAATATTTCTTTTAATTAAATAAATTGATCAAACCTTAGGAAATATTGAAATGATTGAACTAATTAGGATTGATCAAAGGAATTGATTTGAATTTTGCAAAGCATTGATTCAGGAAATTTGATAATTTAATAAATGGGGCCCAAAGTCTAGGCGACCATTTTAGGGTGTATACAGTGAACACTAGCATCAACTCACAAAATAGATATTCTGATGAATACATGAATTGATGCAATATGCATCATGCCTTAGTAATATTAGATAGGGGAAGAACCCCTAACTTACCTCAAAGATACTCAAAAGAATCCTTCAGTAGTGGTTTGGTAAATATATCAGCTATATGTTCTTTAGAATTCACATACTCTAATATTACATGCTTATCTTGTACTTGCTCTCTTAAGTAGTGATACTTGATAGATATATGCATTATCTTTGAATGCATCACCAGATTCTTTGATATGTTAATAGGACTTGTATTATCACAATAAATAGTAACTAGATCAATAATCTCTCCATGCATACCTTCAAGTAATTGTTTGATCCATACAATATTAGAACAATTCATAACTGCAACAACATACTCAACTTTGGTAGTAGATTGTGAAATATAGCTTTGTTTCTTTCTTAACCATGTCAATAACTTTTCTCCTAAAAATAAAGTTCCGCCACTAGTGATTTTTATGTCATCAATATTTCCAGCCCAGTTAGCATCGATATACACCTTGAGATCAAAATCTCATCCTTTTTTATATAACAAACCAAAATCTTCAGTCCCTTTCAGATATCTAAATATCCTTTAAACTATAGACACATGTGTGTCTCCTTTGGGTTAGCAGAAAACCTTACAACTCTACAAAATGAATGTGCAATATCTAGTCAGCTGTGAACAATATACTATAGTTTACCAAGCACGGATAGGTAATGTTTCTCATTTACTTCCTTTGTGTCATCTTCCTTTGAAAATTTACAACCAATAGCCATCAGTGTTCCAACCGATTTAGATTCTTCCATATTGAATGTCTTTAGGATCTCCTTGATATACTTAGATTGTGTTATGTAGATCCCATCCTTAACTTGTTGAATTTGAAGTCCAATAAAGAATTTAATCTCTCCAATCATAGAAATCTCAAATTCTTTTCTCATTTCCTTAGCAAATGATTTAGACATTATCTCATTTCCTCCAAATATATTGTCATCAAAAAATATCTTAGCAATCAAAATCTTATCAGTACTATCACATTTCAAATATAAATTGTTGTTATCACTAGTCCTATGAAATCTAATCTTGATTAAATATGAGTGTAATCTTTTATACCATGCTCGAGGTGCTTGCTTCAATCCATAAAGTGATTTGTGTAGCTTGTAGACCATATCCTTATCAAAATTCTGAACAAATCCTTCAGGTTGTTCAATATACACTTCCTCTTCAATAATTCCATTCAGAAATGGAGACTTAACATCCATCTGATAAACTTTGAATCCTTTATAAGCAACATATGCAAGTAATATCCTTACACCCTCTAATCTAGCAACAGGGGAAAAGGTTTCACCATAGTCAATACCTTGTTCTTGTGCACACCCTTTGTAGACTAATATTGCTTTGTTTCTGATCAAATCTCCTTTCTAATTGAGTTTATTTTTGAAAATCCACTTTGTACCAGTGACCAAGTGTTGTTCTTTTCAATCTGATCAATTTCCTCTTTCATTGCATTAATCCAGTCTTCATTTCCTAGTGCATCCTTGACTAATCTTGGCTCAAATTCAGAAATCAAACATGTGTTTTCCTTCAACTTACTTCTTTTCATGACTCCTATGTTCTTGTCTCCAATAATTCTGCTCGGTGAGTGCTGTCTTCTCACATATTTTACTAATATAGGCTCGGTAGACTGTTAATCAGTATTTTCATCTCTCGGTGGAGGCTCATTTTTCTCATCAGTTCCTTCTTGTTGCACATCAATTGCATCAACCAAATTACCTTTCTGTACATAAATAAATATTTTGTAAATCCTCAGGTTTCTTTTTGCTATCTTCTTCATTCCTTTCTGCAAATTCATCAATCCTCACATTTGCACTTTCAACAATTTTGTTAGTAGCCTTGATCAAACATTTATATTCTTTTCTCTTTGATGAATAACCAAGGAATATACCTTCATCTCCTTAAGAGTCAAACTTTCCATTTCTAGCATCTTTCATTATGTAACATCTACTTGCAAATATTTTAAAGTAACTTGCATTCAGTGTATGCCCATACCAAAGTTCATAAGGGGTCTTATTTGTTCCTTTCTTCAGCTGTACTCGGTTGAGTGTGTAGACAACAATGCTTATGGATTCTCTCGAGAATGTTTATGTAATTTCTTTGTCAATCAACAGTGTTCTAGCACAATCAACTATAGATCTATTCCTTCTCTCAGCTATACCATTTTGTTGTGGAGTCCTCGGTGCAGATACTTGTCTTTTAATTTCATTTTCATTGCAGGAGATAGGAAATTCATCATAGATAAATTCACCTCCTCTATCTAGTCTTAAAATTTTTATTTGTTTTTGCGTTTCCTTTCCAAATCTAGCTTTATACCACTTGAACATTTGGAATGCATTAGAAATCTTTTTTAAAAATATAACAGACATCGTTCTTGAATAATCATCAACAAACAAAATGAAATATCGATCTCCATAATAGCTTTGAACTCTCATAGGACCACAATGGTCATTGTGAACTAATTTCAAAATACCATTGGTAGAGTAGGATTTACTTGAGAAACTTGACTTAGTCATCTTACCAATCTGACATTCTTTACACATCACTTTATCATGTTTCCTTAATTTTGGTAGACCTCTAACTCTATTCTTTTTGCTCACCTTAATCATGTTATCAAAATTTACATGAAATTTTTTTTTATGCCATAGCCATACATCTTCAATTTTAGTAAATAAGCAACCTTTGCAGTAGTATCAAGATAAAATAACTTACCTTGTGATTGTTCACTAGTTCCAATTAGATTTCCATCAGTACCATAAATCTTCACCTTGCTATTTTAAAATTACAGTCAGTGGCCAGTATTTTTCAGTTGTGCAACACTAAATAGATTATAGTTTAGTCCTTTAACCCAATATACATCATTACATTTCATATTATCATTCAATACAATGGATCCTTTACCTTTCATATGGTATGGAGTATCATTGCCAAATTTGACAAATCCTCCATCATACTCTTCTAGGTTATCAAACTTATCAATGTCACCAGTCATATGATGTGAATATCCACTATCAATAATCCATGGGTCAACTTTACTTACATGAGAAATAAGTGATTTTTGATCTTCGTACTTTTCATCATCCAAGTCTTCCTTTACAACAACCTAGACAACTTCATATCCTTTTTCAGTATCATCAGATTCGTCATCGGTTACACCTTCCTCAACTAGGTAGCAAGAATTCTTACCTTTGTCCTTGCAGTCTCTAAATCTTCAGTGTCAGTTGTCTCTCTTGTCATTCTTATTATTCCTATCATTGTCAGGACATCTTGATGCAATGTGGCCAATCTTATTGCAGTTAAAGCATTTAAGAGGTAATTTACTTTTACACTTTCCTTTACCTCTCAGTATTCTCTTAGCCAACAGTACCCCTAACTCTTCTTGTTCTTTTTCTTTAATTAGAATACTATCATATTCATTTCTATATGCACTACTTTGATTTTCTCTTTCTTTTCTTGATGTTTCAATGCTTAGAGATGACTTGAATGCGGTTTCAATGGTCGGTTGACCATTATCATAATTACTTAGCTCAAATGCAGTCAGCTTATTGATTAGGACTTCAAGAGTAACAACATTTTTTGGTATGGATCTCAATTCCCGAATAGAAGGTACTCTAATAGAATACTTGGAAGAAAGAGTTCTCAAAATTTTACTTACCACTTCTTCATTAGTCAAAGTTCCATGAGAACCTCTAGTGGCACTCACAACTTCCCTGATTCTACTACTATATTGTGTGATGTTCTCTTCATCCTTCATCCTCATTTAATCATACTTTCCTTTGAGACTATCAACCTTAGCCTTTTGTACATGCTGATCTCCTCCATATATAAGTGTAAGCCTATCCCACATCTATCTTGAATGAACATGGTCCTTAACATCATTAAATTCAACATCGATCATAGAAGAAACAATCTCAATCATAACCAAATTGTGTTCTTTCTTTTCTCTCATATGATCAACTGTCATAGGTCTAGGAGGCGTTGGAGTATAGTCTCCAATCCCAGATAGATACAATCTCATCTTAGATCCAAATTTAAGTAACATTATTCATTTTTATTTTAAAACAATCAAGCACATTATTTTCTTCCTTTGCTTAATTCTAACCTAGTCCTTAGATATAGATATAGGACTCGTTGCTTTAGGTACCTACGACTTTATTTCTTATTGCTTCTAAAGTAGGATATGTATGTATGTATATATAATGTATATGTGTGTGTAATATTTGATGTGTATGTATGTATGCATGTATATTTCTATGTCTATCTCTATATATAGTTTTGACTTTGTAGCAAAACTTGAAATATTGTTGATTGCTAGAAGGTTGTAGCTTAATTGGTGAGGATGATGGTATGTGATATAGAAAATATCCACCAAGGTTCAAACCCCTAGAGACATGTATGTACCAGGTTTGACCCCTAAGTGAATTTGAACACACACACACACACACACACACACACACACACACACACACATGTACATATACATATACATATACATATACATGTGTAATGTTTGTATATGTATATGTATGGATCCACGTGTAAGGGGATATAGTCTATTAAATTCATCTGAGGGTCAAACTTGGTACATATGTGCCTCTGGGGGTTTGAACCTTGGTGGAGGTATGTTTGGCCTCTAGGTGAATTTGATAGACATAATCCCCTACATGTGGCTGCTTAGTCAAAGGAGGCTTGTAGTTTAGACATATACTTACTCATATTATTATAATTCGCTAAAAAGGGGAGAAATGCTAACATTTATATAAATTGACATGTTTCTATTAAAAAACAACTTTCACTCTATAAACTCAAAAGTCAAAATTTTAAAAGAATTCTAAAACTAACTAAATAATTCTCAAAATTTTATTTTAAAACATAAGTATTAAAGTAGCACATGCTTTTCAATAATATAAATAGTGAATGATTTCCATGGTTTTCTCTCACCTAAAGTTAGACAAAAAGCAATGGAAATTTCTTTTAAAAAAACATGATCTATAGAATCCAATTGTTTTTATTAAAACTTAAAAAATCATTTTAAAAAAAAGGTATATATTAAACCCAAAAAAGAACACTTTCCCTCAAAAGCTAGAAAAACACTCCAAAGTGCCACACCTAATCCAGTGGACCATGCAATTGTTAGAAATAGGAAAGGAGAAGTAGCGGCCTAAGCCCCTTCCATATGACCGAAACCTTAGCCTCTAAGCATGGGTGATAGTAGATATGTATGTATGTATACTGTATATGCGTGTGTAATGTTTGATGTGTATGTATGTATGTGTGTATGTATGCATATATGTATGTATGTATATCTCTATCTCTATCTCTATCTCTATATAGTTTTGATTTTGTAGCAAAACTTAAAATATTGTTAATTGTTGGAAGGTTGTAGCTTAATTGGTGAGGATGATGGTATGCGATATAGAAAGCATCCACCAAGGTTCAAACCCCTAGAGGCATGTATGTACCAGGTTTGACCCTTGAGTGAATTTGAACACACACACACATGCATATATTTATATACATGTACATGTACATGTACATATACATATACATATACATAATTTGCATATGTATATGTATGGATCCACGTGCAAGGGGATATAGTCTATTAAATTCATCTGAGGGTCAAACTTGGTACATATGTGCCTTTGGGGGTTTGAACCTTGGTAGAGGCATGTTTGGCCTAGGTTTGACCTCTAGGAGAATTTGACAGACATAATTCTCTTGCATGTGGCCGCTTAGTCGAAAGAGGCTTGTAGTTTAGACATATACTTACTCATATCAATATAATCCACTAAAAAAAGGCAAAAATACCAACATTTATATAAATTAACATGTTTCCATTTAAAAACAACTTTCACTCTACAAACTCAAAAGTCAAAATTTTAAAAGAATTCTAAAATTAACTAAACAAATCTAAATTTTTTATTGTAAAACATACGTATTAAAGTAGCACATGCTTTTTCAATAATATAAATAGTGCATGATTTCCATGGTTTTCTCTCACCTAAAGTTAGACAAAAAGCAATGGAAATCTCTTTTAAAAAAACATGATCTATGGAATCCAATTGTTTCTATTAAAACTTAAAAAATCGTTTTTTAAAAAGTATATATTAAACCCCATAAAAGCACGCTTTCCCCCAAAAGCTAGAAAAACACTCCAAAGCACCACACCTAATTCAGTGGACCACGCAAAAGTTAGAAATAGGAAAAGAGAAGTAGCGGCCTAAGTCCCTTCCATATGACCGAAACCTCCGCCTCTAAGCATGAGTGATAGTAGATAGCTACACATAGCGGTCAGACATAGCCTACTGGTCAACGCGCATTACCGAGGTTAGCGCCGTATTGAACGCAGAGACTGGGCCCCACCAAATTATTATAATAATAATAAAACGGATATATAGTGGTTGTTTTATCGGCATGTGAGTGGGACCCAGCCTTGACAACGGCTGCGGAATGTAGAGTGGAATTCTCAGGAATTTTGTGACTCAACTGTAGACGTCAGGGCAGTAATTATAACTGGCTTGCCCTAGGAAACGGAAATATTCTGTAATCCCAATGATGTTAATACTATTTTATTTACAATGAACCAAACGAACCTCATTATTACTTACATTTCTTTATGGCAGCCTGAATTATGTGCTTGAATGAAACCAGATCCGCCATTATTACTTGGGTAAGGATGCCAATTTTTGTCTCAGATCTGTCATTTTTGTTCCATAGATCGATGCTCTCATGGATGAATTAGATCTATCATCATTAGGTTTGTAAGTTCTATAAGCTGATGGTCTTGTGGATAGAATTAAATTCGTCTTTATTAGTTTTGTAGGTTCTATAGACTGATGGTCTTGTGGATGAAATTAGATTTTCTATTATTAATTTTGTAAGCACGTCAATTGCCATATCTGAAATCAAGGTATGGAAGCAAACAGTTTGAGCTCAAGAAGTCTATGGGACCACTAGAACACACTCGCTCATAATGTATCTTATGTCTATGCACTATGGGCGGGTGCGTTCTCCTAGCCCTATAGTCATTTTCTTTTGAGCTCAAGATTCTTTAGGTGAGGGGATATGGTCATAAATGGAGGGGTAATATTCAAGTGGGTGTGGTTCTTAATGGTAGGAAGATATGTGAGGAAGATAGTTTGTAGTTCATTACCGTGGAATCTACGTTTGGTTTTACAATGTAATGATTGAAATAAAGATTATGATTACTATGGAAGTCATGTTTCATTTTACAATGTAGTGATTGAAAATAATGTCATAATTATTGATAAGAATTTACTCTCCTTGACACATTTTGTCAAACATTCATAATTCTTTTTAGATTCATGATGATAGAAAGTTGTTTTAAGAAGTTAGTAGTTAGGCTATCAATATAATATAGAATCACAAGTCAAAGAATAGAATCATTGGTTATCATATTTGTTTCAAAGGTTATTGGAAACAACTTGGCAAATATCTTATCCTAATATGTCAAATCTAAACATGCAGTAGTGAAGGTGTGTAAATGGACATTAGGGTTTCCTTTTAAGTTATATAACTTAAGTCCAGTGCAACAAAACTAGGGAATAATGGATACATCGTTTGACCTCAAAGATAAGTAGTGTATAAAGTGGAAGATTGTATGTGATATGTATTTTTTATTATGAACATTGTCCAACTTTTTCTTTAGGTTGGTAAAATCTTGCAATATTGTATTTGAGGCCGAAGTGGGAATGATAATGGTATGAGGAGTGTGGGAAACAAGAGAGGATGTATAATGAGAATGTGTGAGAGGAGGTGTTGTCATTTGTAAAGAGGAGTGCATAGGGTGAGTTGGGTGAATAATATGAACACCTATAATTATGGGTAATAACAATAACAAGGATATGCGCGTGAATGTTGGATATGAGTCCAGAACACCATAGAAGGAAAACTAGAGGGAATATTAAAGGAGTGGAAGATGTTTGTGTCACACTAGGGTTGGTATAAATGGTATTGGTCATGAAGGGGTGTAAATGGAAGAAGCTTTATGAGAGGATGATGAATGAAAGGATACACCATTTGAAGAAAATAATAAACTACCAATACCATGAAGAATATTTGTGCAAAATGGTGTGCACACTTTAGTTTATGTAAAAGAGTAGCTAATAGTCAGGGACAATGAGCATGGGTGAGCACATTAATATTCATTTTTCTAGTAAGAATGAGCAAGCTTAGGTACATAAGCATCATGATTGTAATATTGTTTTGCTTCATGATCTTATAAATAGTTATCAAGAAGATAATAAAAAATGCATCATTATCATTGGATTTGGTACAAAGAAACACTCTTTTGTAAAGAAAAAAATACGCTTCTAAGTAACACTTGGTATAAAAAACAATAAGGCTAAGATAAATAAAAGATGAAGCACTATAAATCACTCTTCTTAGATTTATTTAAAATCATAAAGTTAATAAGTAATCAAATCTAAAAAATAAAATCCTAAAAACAAAAAAAGTTGGTGAAAGCAAGAGGACAATGTCTCACAAACCTTAGATAAGCATAAGTCACGAGTCACACATAGGAAAGAGATATCAAACCTCTATAAAATCTAAAATAAAATAAAATAAACTAAAAAAAATCATAATTGAAATCCTAACATCTAGAAGAAATGAACCCTTTGGTCATATTCAATTGGATGTGCTCACCAAAAGATAACTTTTACTTAACTTGCAAATTATCCAACATGCAAAAGTAAATATCACATAGAAACATAACACATAAAACATCCACACAATCATCAACACAATAACACCAATCTTTTGTGTGAAAACCCTTGTTAGAGGGAAAAACCACAGTGGGAATTGTCACCCACTAATTTCACTAGTGAACCAAATAAGATCTGCCCTGTTAGGAGAAATTACAACACCCTACTAAGGGTATACCCGGTTAAGAGTATCTATAGCCCAGTTAAACTCTATTACAAAGTCCTGTTAGGAACTACTCTGTTGAGGGTACTTATAAATCCTTCTGAGAGTCACCTGGTTAGAGGGATTAAACTTCAGACCTGTTTGGATCTTGCATACCCTATTAGGAGTAACTTGGTTAAAGGATTTTAACCGCAAGGCTGTTAGAATTTGCCTTGAGAAAGAACTCAATAAAATGGATCTGATTGAATCACACTCTTCCTGACAGATCCACTTTAGCTCTTCTCAAATCGCTTCTCTAATCATACACACTTTGCCTTCAATAAACATAGTCATCGCAACATGTAACCATCGTATTTTCCTTTCAATTTCATCTCTTATATATACTTTTAGGTCAATGGAATAACCCTAAAATGTGTTACTGATGTCAACCTCCAAAATCCATACAAATTCATAAGCAATCACAAAAACATAAGAAATTGTGATCCATAATGTTAGATCTCGATAATACAATTAAAAAAACAAAACAAATATAAACGTTAATCTGACCGCCACCTTGTTTTCATCACCTTGACAAACCGGTTGGCTATTCTAGCCGATATCACTAGTGTTTTCTCCAAATCTTCAAATGTGCTTCGAATCAGCTTACACGACCATAAAAGTAGGCTAATATGACTTTGTAGATTCTACATTTCCAGTTGCACCACCAGATTTGTTCATATCATTACCGCACACCGTATTCACCAATGACTGACTGTGTTATCAACAAACACTCTGTATACTTAGAAAAATTCTTGTGCAATCATCTTCACCAATGGTATACTAGATTCATTCATCCTAAAAGACTTGGTTTCCAACAATGATAACACTCCAACATGCATCCCATGAAAACGATCTCTCCAACACCTTCATCAAATGCTAACATATTTCTCTACATAAATTAGCCTAGACCCATTAAATAAATCACACTAATAAGGAAATAAGTCCTAGGACAATAAGTTGGGATTGATATTAAAATATTAAAATTAATAAAGAGATTAAATGAATTGAAATTGATCGATTGATAATTAATGATAGTGAATAGAGGTAAAATGGATTCAACCCTATTCAAATGTATAAGGGGGAAATATGAGATCTATTCTCAAACCCAAATTCCCCAAAGAAGAGATCTAATTTGATCAACCAAAAGGTTAATACACAATTGAATCAATTTGTGAAGAATATGGAAGAGAGAGAGAGTAAATCCAATATTTCCCTATGGAGAAGGATATTTATATTATGTTTGAAAATCTAAAATAACTAAAATACAAATACTAACCTCAAATTACAGAAAATCTGAAAAATGTTGAATTCTGATGTCTGTGTACACTTTCGGGAAAATATGAAACCTGTCCTGGACTAGAAATGCCGAGACAAAGAAAACCTAGAAATCTTTCTCCAAGATGGCTCAGCTCAGGTTTGACCCTCATAAAAGGTCAAATACTACATTCTTTATTTGAAGTCCGATTCGAATTCTGTTTGCAAATCTTGGAAGTTTGCCGAAAAGGGTATCCAAATTCTCTCTCAGATCTGAAATTTCACACTTGTACCTGCAAGAAAATAGGAATTTTTATTGTATGGGGGGTTTGCCTTGGTCAAACCCCAATTTAGGAATTAACCTTGAAATTGAATTGAAATGTATTGTGCATAAACAAAGTAATTGAAACAAATCATCTCGCTTACGTTGAAGTCCTTGTAGAGGATTTGAATCTTCAAATCCACAAGTAGAAATTAATGTAGGATGTCTCCAATCAATGGTATTTGATCTTCAACACCAATCTTGATTTGATCTTTGCATATGAGAAAGCTTGCATGAATGGAGAAGAATGGATCTTCAAGGGGGCTCCAAAGAGATTGAATCCTTCAATGGCTAACAATGGATCTCCTTGATGGATGGATGCTTGAACACTTGAATACTTGAAGACTTGCTTGCACTTGAGAGCTTGAGCACTTGAGATGTGAAAGATGGATATGAAAATGAGAGAGGAAGGCCTCCTTTTATAGTGAACTAGGGCACACTCCTCTAGAGGGGCCACCTTGGAGAATTAAATCCCAATTAGGTCCTAACCTTTAGAAAATATACCTAGATTAAATGAAATTAAAGGATTTACCATCTTGAAACCCAAAATGGCCGACCCGGAGGCGGGAAAATAAATCTCCTGAAAGCCTGATGCTTGAAAATCATGGAAATTGGAGATTTGAAGGAAGGGGGCAAAATTGAGGTTAGACCTGACCTAGTCAGGTTTGAGCTCGATCCTGACCTAGTTAGGTTTGAGCTCAACCCTGACCTAGTCAGGTTCGACCTCGACCCTAACCCTGGTCCCAGATTGACTCAGAACCAAGTCAGGAGGTCCCGGGGATGCCCAGAAACCTAGAACTGATGCTAGAACATGACAGAATGTCAGGGACAAACATAAAATCCTATGATTATTGTGATGAAGGCCAGGAGGATCTATTTCTACATCCTACCTAGAAAATAGAGCCATGGAAGAGAGAAAATCAGTAGAATCCTTAAGATCCTAACCCTAATTTCACCTAGAATGAAGAAATCAAGTGTAGGGAAGAAGTGGAAAGCGGGGAGAAAAGCCAAATACATGCAAAGACCTGATCAAGGTGCTTGACATGACCCCAAACCACTTACTCAGAGGGCTAAATGCTCTTACCATGGAAGTGCTTCCATTTTAAGACGATACATCAAGCCCCCACTTTAGCAAGAGTATGGACTCGATGCAAACTCTTGGTAAAGGAGATCAAAATGAAAAGATAATCTTATCATAATCCAAGGGACAAAGAGAAACCTTAAGCCCCCAAGGACTCAAGTCTTCATCAACTCCTAGATCAAAATAAGAGAAACATCTCTAGAGAAAGAAAGAAGGTGTGATTACCTCGCCCAATGAGAACTTATGTCCCATTGTGAACCACACAGGAAAACATTACAACTGGAAAGATGGAATTGAACTACCTAGTAAATGTGGCTACTCACTAGTCAACCCATCAAAGATTTATCCTTAGGAATATTCTATTCCATAAGAATAAAACCAAAAATAAAAACAAAAGAGATCCAATCTACTTCTGACCTTAAGGGATCACAATATATGTGTATTTGAAACTAGAGGGATCAAGAGATCCTAAAATATAAATCCGTGCTTTAAGGATTAGTTACTAATCCAAAAAGGGAAAAGAAGTATCTTGAAAAATATGTGCATATTGAAAAGTGCATGTGTGCAACAGGTGAGCAGAGTGTATGCCCCCACGTTAAAGTCATTGCTGACACTTTAATAGGAGAAATGGCTTTAACGAAAACATAAACAACTCCACTAATTACGTTTCCACATCGAGATGCCCCCAGACAAAGACAAATCAAGGGAAATATCATAGAAACATATAGAGAACATAGAAGGGATCTACGTACTATGGGGTCAGTATGATCATAAGATAATATATATATGATATTATTGCAAATGAATGGACATCATTCCCCAAAGAAAGTAGAACTACAATCACAAAGGATGAAAGATCACATAAGATATAAGAAGGAGAATCTTTTTGGACCATGACATGGAGACCAAAAAGAATTAGTGCTACCATATCTTGAATCCAAGCAGATTACACAAGGAAACATTTACGAACAATAGCACATTTACAACATAACATTGAACAATGCATAGAAGAATAGAGATACATATAGGAAATTTGAACAACAATTTTTGATTCCTTCATCACCTTCCACCAACTGAGTAACAATGATCATATAAAAGAATCTAACAACATTTAGCAAACACATTATGGGAGAAACACAATAGCAGGAAAACACACAACAAAGCTACCATGAAGGACAAGCCGATCAAGTGTGCCGCCTACTTTCCCCATCTCGTTGTATATCATTTAGGGAAGGTGGGTAACTCGCAAGAGGGACTATATCCAACATAGTAGGAATGATAGCCAGTTCCAAACAAGGATCCTCTTGAGAATCACTATGTTCAACACTAGGTGTAAGAGTTAATTGTGATGAAAGCATATTAGGTAAATCAATGTCAATGTCAATAGTTTCATATTCATCATTAACATCATCGATATCATCAAGAGTATCTTCCTCATCCAAATTAATCAAAATAGGATCTAAGATACAAATAGAATCATCATAATCATGCAGGTGAACATCATTATTAGTAACAACATCTTCTAACACATTATGCATAGGTTTATCCAAAGACCTTTTAGCTTTAGCATGAGCATGATGCTTTTTACGACATTTATTAGCAGATCGGTTTCATTTTGATTTATTTGAAATAGGTTCAGAACTAGGAGGAACAATCATAGGATCCTTCATAGGTTCTTTAGGAAGATCAATAGGATTATTAACCATCGGAGAAACAATCACATGATCTTTGATAGGTTCAGTAGAAGGAACTTGATTAATAGAACTAGAGGCCATAGTTAAAGGAGGTATCGAAGGTGTAGGAAAAAGACCACGATTAAGATCCCTAGGAGGTGAACTTAATTCAAGGATTTTATGATGTTTATAGGTTTGATATGATCAAAAAAGATTATCAGGTCGAGGAGGATATGAATTAGGTAATGAAGGCCAAAAGAAATCCAGAGCACTGCAATCTCTAGGCCTGGAAGGTTGATATAAACTATGATTAATCATCTTCACTTCTTCATCATGAATGAACGTAAGACACTTATGGATAGGTGAAGCAACAACATGCATGGCAATCAACCAAGGAAAACCTAGCTTAACTTGAAATTGATCAGAAGTAGGAACAACAACAAAGGTAGTGTTCACAATCTTTCCACAAAGTTCAACCGGTATAGTAATAGAACCAAATGATGGATAAAGAAAACCATTGCAAGTTTGAATCCACACATCTGATGTATCATAGAAGTCACGTTGTAAGGTTTTCATAAAAAGATTTTCTTCAGTGATAACATTGACTAAGGAGGTAGGATCAACAAGACAACCACGAGTAGGTATCTGAGCAATCCTAGCAGCAATGTAAAGGGGACCATCAAGAGCTTTAATAGTCTCAGAGTCATCAAAGGTAATCAAAATTTCCCAAGGTCTTTTATTCTTAGATTGTTGTCGAGGTTTTGGTTGAGTTTTCATTTTAGGTTGAGGTTTTGGTCGAGGTTGAGATTGAACTTGAGGTTGAATTTGAGTTTGAAGTTGAGGTTGAGGGTGAGGTGGAGATATAGACTGATCAACATGCCCCACTTGATTAACAACATGATTGAGAGCTTCCATCTTTGAGTCATACACAATTTTCATAGCAGATGGTTGAGCAATAGTATTAGTATCATGCATAGGCAAAGGGTTCGTATAGATTTGAAGGTTCTGATTAGGAGGAGAGACAGATTGATTCCCACTACTATCTAGATTATCAACAAATAAAACCTTAGAATCAATTAGATCTTGAACCTTATGTTTTAAAGAATAACATCTCTCAGTATCATGACCATTCTGACGATGATATTTTCAAAAAGCATTTTGATCAAAAGATTTAGATGCAATCGTAGTAGGTAAAAGAGTTCGAATAGGAGGTAAAGTAATCATATTAGCAGCTAACAACCTATTCATAATAGCATGTAAAGTTTTAGAAAGAGGAGTAAATGTACAATTTAATCAAAAAGCAGTGGATGCAGAAGTGGCATTATGAAATGCAACAGGAACCTAATCAGCAACTGCATTCGCTTGTTTGTTTATCTTGACATAGTTGTTGAATTTTTGAAATTTGTTTGGATTAGGAGCAGCATCACTCTTATCAACTGGAACAGGAGCCATTGGAGTGTTTCTCTCAAATTGATTCACTTGTAATTGATAATGATGAAGCATTGCACAAAGTTGTTGAAAAGAGGTAAATTCAGTAAGCAGAATCTTATCTCTAATATCCTTTTGCAAATTTGAAATAAACATACATTGAATATCAATATCAGGAATAGGATAGGAAATCTGAGCATGCAAATGCTTAAATCTACCAATAAATTTAGTCAATTTTTCCTTAGTATTTTGTTTACAATGCATCAAATCAGTCAAAGACACTTGTAGACCAATATTATTTTGAAATTGTTGAATAAAGGCATTAGCAATTTTTGGAAAGGAATCAATTGAATAAGGAGGCAAAGAACAATACCATTGTAAAGCTTTGTCACGGAAAGTTCTAGCAAACAGTTTGGCTAAAATCCTATGGTCATGAGCATAATCACTACAATTGATTTGGAATGTTTTAACATGATGAATAGGATCTCCTTTTCCATTATAATTCTCAAGATGAGGCATCTCACCTTGCTGAGGAATAGGAGTACGAATAATATCCCGGGACAAGGGACTTCCCATGTCACATGTAGGAATACTAAACTTGTTTTGGGTTAAGGAAGCGAGTTGTTGTTGTAAGGATGATATAGTTTGAGCCAAACTGATGATTGTTGAATCATTAGAGGAAATAGGAGGAGTAGAAACATTAAACACACTAGGTAAAGTGTAAGAAGATGCAGGAATAGAAGACACAACTGGAGGAACACTAGGAACTACAGTTGGAAGAGGATTGGAATAAGTGAAAGGAACATTATGATACGAAGGTTATGATGTAGGAAGGGACACAGGAGGAACACTCATAGGAACAAAGGGAACTGTCATAGTCACAAAAGGAGGAGTATAGATAGGAATACTAGGTAGAGGATTAGAAGGAGGTTCAACACTAGTGATAGGAGGAATCAACCCTAAATCTTGAGCTTCTTGAGCTAAAGGTTTAACATTTGAATGCACAAGATGAGTAATACCACGCAAGAGGTTAACACCCTGATCACTATCACAGAGAACTTTCTTAAGAGCCTCTATAGCTTGAATGGAATCTTGATTATGGTTTTCTTGTAGAAGCCAATTACCCATTTTATCAAGTTCAGTGGAAAGTTTTTGGACTTGTTCAGGAGGAACTCTTAAAGCATCATCCTCATCATGAGATGAGTGAGAAGAGTTTTTCTCCATAGGAGGATTGGAATCATGAAGAATCAAGTTATCATCTAGGATCCTAAGGAAAGGAGAGGAAGATTCAAGATCAAAGGCACCCATGAGTCTACGACTTCTTCTAACCGGAATATTATAAGTAGGACTAGTGGTAGTAAAGCTCATAAACCAATGTAATGCAAATGAACTAAACTAAAGACACATAAAGCATGAATATAAAATCTAATTAGCATGCAAGATCTAACAGAAAGGAAAAATCTAATACTAACAAGATAAAAAGGATAACACAATAAGGCATCCAATTCCAAAATAAGAATAGAGAGGAATCTAACACAAAAATAGAAAGAGAGTAAGCTAGACGGGTTCACCAAAATGAATAGAGGTAAAATGGATTCAACCCTACTCAAATGTATAAGGGGGAAATATGAGATCTATTCTCAAACCCAAATTCCCCAAAGAAGAGATCCAATTTGATCAACCAAAAGGTTAATACACAATTTAATCAATTTGTGAAGAATATGGAAGAGAGAGAGAGTAAATCCAATATTTCCCTATGGAGAAGGATATTTATATTATGTTTGGAAATCTAAAATAACTAAAATACAAATACTAACCTCAAATTATGGAAAATCTAAAAACTGTTGAATTCTGATGTCTGTGTACACTTTCGGGAAAATATGAAACCTGTCCTGGACTAGAAATGCCGAGACAAAGAAAACCTAGAAATCTTTCTCCAAGATGGCTCAGCTCAGGTTTGACCCTCATAAAAGGTCAAATACTACATTCTTTATTTGAAGTCCGATTCGAATTCTGTTCGCAAATCTTGGAAGTTTGCCGAAAAGGGTATCCAAATTCACTCTCAGATCTGAAATTTCACACTTGTACCTGCAAGAAAATGAGAATTTTTATTGTATGGGGGGTTTGCCTTGGTCAAACCCCAATTTAGGAATTAACCTTGAAATTGAATTGAAATGTATTGTGCATAAACACAGTAATTGAAACAAATCATCTCGCTTACGTTGAAGTCCTTGTAGAGGATTTGAATCTTCAAATCCACAAGTAGAAATTAATGTAGGATGTCTCCAATCAATGGTATTTGATCTTCAACACCAATCTTGATTTGATCTTTGCATATGAGAAAGCTTGCATGAATGGAGAAGAATGGATCTTCAAGGGGGCTCCAAAGAGATTGAATCCTTCAATGGCTAACAATGGATCTCCTTGATGGATGGATGCTTGAACACTTGAATGCTTGAAGACTTGCTTGCACTTGAGAGCTTGAGCACTTGAGATGTGAAAGATGGATATGAAAATGAGAGAGGAAGGCCTCCTTTTATAGTGAACTAGGGCACACTCCTCTAGAGGGGCCACCTTGGAGAATTAAATCCCAATTAGGTCCTAACCTTTAGAAAATATACATAGATTAAATGAAATTAAAGGATTTACCATCCCGAAACCTGAAATGGCCGAACTGAAGGTGGGAAAATAAATCTCCCAAAAGCCCGATGCCCGAAAATCATGGAAATTGGAGATTTGAAGGAAGGGGGAAAAATTGAGGTTGGACCTGACCTAGTTAGGTTTGAGCTTGATCTTGACCTAGTTAGATTCAAGATTGACCTTAACCTAGTCAGGTTTGACCTCGAGCCTAACCCTAGTCCCAAATTGACTCAGAACCAAGTTAGGAGGTCACGGGGATGCCTAGAAACCTAGAATTGATGCCAGAACATGATAGAATGTTAGGGATAGACATAAAATCCTATGATTACTATGATGAAGGATAGGAGGATCTATTTCTACATCCTACCTAGAAAATAGAGCCATGGAAGAGGGAAAATCAATAGAATCCTTAAGATCCTAACCCTAATTTCACCTAGAATGAAGAAATCAAGTGCAGGGAAGAAGTGGAAAATGGGGAGAAAATCCAAATACATGCAAAGACCTAATCAAGGCACTTGACATGACCCCAAACCACTTACTCAGAGGGCTAAATTCTCTTATCATGGAAGTGCTTCCATTTTAAGACGATACAGATAGAAAAATGATGTGCCAAATGTTAATAAATAATTCACCAATATTTTGGATTTTTAGAATTGACTAAATGAAGATCTTTGATTCTATATATTATCTTTAATTTACTATGGTTGACCTTGAATAGTGTGGATTTGATATTTTCATGTAAAAACTTTACCTTTGGTAGGACTTGAAATGATCTATGTAGATTTAGACTAGTAGGAAGTGGCTTAATATAATTTTCTTGACTTGATTTTAAATATTTGCTTACATTATAAGGTCACACAGTGTTTGTTAGCAAGATAAAATAGGGACATACAGTCTAGAGATATGCACCCCAAGATGTCTTATGCAAATGAGTTTATACCCTAGAGGATGCAGTAAGAGAATCAATCATTTGTGGTAGTGACTTAATGGATAGATCATTCATACTCAGTAATAAACAAAAGAAACATTCATCCACAACACACACATAAGGAGCCTTCATTATTCTATTATACATCATATCAAAATGTAGGTCTTAGTCTCTACAATCATATAGATATCTTTTATCTCTCTTAATCATAACAATGTGTTCTAGAAATGATTTACAATCAACATATACACGACATCCCATGAAGGGATGTGACTCCTAAGGCTGGCTAGTGATCTAGATCTACTATGCAGACCATTTATGGTAACCTCAAGTCATTATTTCCCCCTTTGACCTACTAACATCATCCCCCTTTTAAAAATGATGTATGGTCCTCAAGACATGACATTCAATTGGGGAGGAGGCCTTGATAAGTCACCTTGAGCTAATTCATAATGTGTCTTTTCTTGCTATATTATGGAGAGTTTCCCTTGAATCTGGATCATTGTTGTCTCTACCTCTATCAAGAATCTATAATTTCTCTATTGCTACTTTGACTTTGTTATTATTATAAGGTCCAATATTATTGAGAGGGGGGATGAATCAGTAATCTACTAGATCCAAAATTCTCATCAACCATTCAATAAATTTCATCAACATATAGCTTGTGCAACAATAAAAAATGAAACAAATAAAACCATCCAAACATGCAACACAAGAACACCAAGATTTTTATTGTGGAAATCCTTGGTTAGAGGTAAAAACCATAGTGGGAATTAGCACCCACTAGTAATTTGTACTCTTCTGAAATGTGCCTCGTTAAAAGCCTAGCGTTGTTAGGAGCTTACAATGATGCCTGGTTGGGAGAAGACACTGTTAGGATTCACCTGGTTAAGGTCTTTACCTCTAGCCTTGTTAGGAGCTTTACCCTATTAGGAGTAGGCAATGGTTATGCATCCATGAAAATTGTAAACCATACGAAGGGGAAACATTTAGTTTTTTTTTCAAAAGTTTGTAAAAAGCTATATAAAGAAAACAATTTTCGTGGCTGGATAGCCACTACCGTTAGGAGTAACCTTGTTAAAGGATTTCAAACCCTAATTAAAGAGAGACCTGGTTAAAGGATTCACAATTTAGACCTGTTAGTGTGTGTGTGAATTTTGTACCTGATTTGTAGACACAACACTTCAGTAAAACATTAGAGGTTAGTTAAAATCGAAATCATGCAAATAAATGAAAAACTAAACTAACCAGGTGATTTACTGCCTTCTAGTAGATGCGAGTATGTATTCTCAAATTATACTGAGATCAGTGACCTTGACGACACCTAAACGAAGGATTTGAATGCAAAATCTAGATATGGAATGAATGCAATTAATCTATTTTTTTGGTTTTTCTGTGCAATAATATGATAATGAAAACTTGATATGAATCTATGCTAACAATGATATGGAAAATTGATATGCAAACTAAGCTAAGAAATGATATGAAAACTATGCAATAACAAATGAAAATCTCACAACAACTCGAATTCTCAAGATCGATTCTTCAGTCTCCAATTCGACAGCGTGAGTGTGCAATTCATGGATGGATGGATTATGAAGAGCTGAAGCCTTAATTTATAGAAATCTAGGGCTTTGGAGGTGCATGAAAAAAAGCCATAAATCGCTCAAATAACTCATGTTGATTTTTGAGTTATTTTTAAATAAAAGATAATTAACTCACAAAAACATGCAAAAGCAGAGTTCAACTCAAAATAGAGTTTAGCTTTAATTGATAATTGATAGTTGTCTGCTTTTCTTGATTGTGCATGATTTATTTATGAATTATTTTAATAATAAAGTGATTTATTTCCAACTTAACTGATTTTGAAAAATAAAACAATTGATTTATGGGTTAATCAATCATTTTTCAAACTTTTATTAAAAATAATATTATTAAAAATTGACAACTTGCTTTAATTAATTAAATAAGAATTTAATCAATTATTCATATGATTTTGGATTTATTGTCAAAATTAAATAATACAATTTAGGAATAAATAGAATTAACTTCAATTAAACAATTAAGTGGCAGAATTAAATCTAATTAATTAAATATTGAGAATATTCAATTAATCAAACTTTAGGATAAATAGGATTTATCACCAAATAATCATTAAATCAAAGATAATTAGGATAATTAGGAATATTGCTAGGAATATTCCCGATGCAGAATTCAGGATAATCAATTAGGATTCGATGATGTGCAGATGTGCCTTTGGTTAGGACTTTGATGTCGATTTCGTTCGATGTGTCGATGTAGGAGGTTAATGAACTTATAGCCCATTTTTGGGGTATTACATTTTGCCCCTCTTTGAATTACTGTGCGAAGCGCAGTGGTTTAAAGACACTCTATGTATGATGTTGAAACTGATGTTTGAAATTGATATTGATATGAAATAGAAGCTAATTGAAAGATTTGATATGAAGGTAATAGGTCCTAAATGACCAAAGATAATGTTAACTATAACAGTAAATGAACCGATGATTGCGAAAAAGTGTCAAAACGCTTGATTCTGAACCTTATGATTGTGAAGAAGTGAGTGACCGATTCCAGACCCGATTGTCCTTATATTGAATCACATTGGTATCACATCCAAACCCTTCAATTTTTGAAGAACCAAAGAAATAACACTAATGAACTGATGGTTACAAAAAACTGATACAGTTTACAAGATTAAGAGAATACCAGATTGATATGGATCTCGATGAATCTGATATGCCCCAAGCGATGATTGATTTGCACCGAGCGATGAGGTCTTTTTGTTGAATCAGCAACTAGACATGGTTGTTGTCTTGATTGTTGAGGAAAGATATGATATCAATAAAGATATGATTTCAGATTTAGATTACAGACTTTGAATGATGTGCAATACCATGCCCCCTTCGAGATTAAAATTAAAATTTGACAATAAAAGTTAGCATTATGGTTTAGAAGCATGTTAATTGATTTGAGAAGTGGTTATACATGTTCGAGAATGCGTTCTGCATCATTTAGAGGTCTCGGAGACCAAGTTTGACTAGGTGAAACCATGAGTTGACCATGGTTAACCAAGTTGAAATTTTGATAGTTTGATGTAAGATAATTAGTTAAGTTGAATTCTGGATTTCTTGTGACGATTGAAGGTTGATTATGCAAGTAGTTAATAATATGAATGATCTCAGATTCTAATTTTGATCCCGAAAAAAGGATTCTACTTGTTGTTTCGTTGGATGGACCTTCGTGTGAGATTCAACTCTTGTTAGATGTGAAGAGGTGATTGAAGAATCGTTTAAGCTTTGAAGTTTGTTGAGTCATTGTGAGTTCATGCAAACATGCAAAATGCAAAGAGACATGCAAAATGAAATGCAACCTAAGACCTAGGACCTAGTCACTGATCATCTGTCGGTCATTCTCATCATTGAATTTTTAGGTAACCAGATAAATCAATACAATGCCCACTAGTTATGAAACCATAGACATATGAATATTGACTTGTATGCGCAAGAATCAATACAACACCCACTGATTAGAAAACCATGGACATATGAATATTGATTTTATTTTTGAAATGTCAGATTAGATATAAGCACCAAGGCATAAATGCCAGGGTGACCTGAATATCATGTCCATTTTGATATAGCAATTTGTATAAGCATCAAAACATAAATGTCGTGATGACCAGAATATGCCTTGTGGTTCAAACACATTAAACAGTCAAGAGATCATTCTAAATCCAATGTGAATTACCCGTAGTGACCTTTTATCATTCACATCCTTAGGTAAGATCGCAGTTCACAATAGGAGAAAGAAATCACTCAAAAAAAAGACAATAGTCAGATCAAACTTCCTTGAATTTTCTAGGTATCAATGGTCGAGGTACGCATGGCCATCCAATTCGAGATAGAGGCTCTTACAATTGGACACCATTTCAATCCAGAATTTCCAAAGTTGTTAGATTTTCACATACAAGCAGAAGACAAAGAAAAGATTATACCTTGAGTCATCACTCTCTAAATCCTATAAAGGACATCATCGAAGAGCTCGAAGGAACATAATATGAAAAAATCTCAATGTGAATCAGTAAGAATACAAGGAGATAAAAACATGTGAAGCATAGATTGTTTTTAGTTTGTGTTTGATTGCGTTGTTGTAGATGCAAAAATCCTTTCTGGAGACAAGACTGACTGATTGACTGGAATGAAGCTTCAAAGGACTCTGACTGGATATTATATGTCTAAGATACATTTGGAGGCCATAGGATATGACTTTTATTGCCCCCAAGTTTGAACATTGATAGGATACAGACGCTTGAGCTGATTGGTGTACAAACTGACTTATTGAAACAAGGATATAGAAACAAACCGAGAGATATGTACAAACTAAAGCAAGATTGAAAGCTGGAAAAGACCAAGATTGCGCTGATAGATGGAGTGTATTGAAACAAGTGGCACCCGTTTGCCAAGTTTTCACCATCTTGGTAGAGATTCTATTTTTGCTACTAAGGTGCCTATTTCTAGATTTTCACCAAGGCACTTTTTCAATTTTTTTTTTCATTTTTTTGTATTTTTCATTTTTTCAATTTTTTTGTACTTTTGATATTTTTTACTTTTTTTGTGAATCATCAAGGCGCCTATTGCTAGGTTTTCACCAAGATGTTCATTTTTTCAGGACTTTTTCTAATTTTTCTAATTTTTTTAGGACATTTTACCATACATTGAATGCTTTAGGAATAGAATTTCTTCAGATGTAGAATGTTGATTGGTTCTCGGAGATGTTCTCCTTTAGTTTTTGAGAGTTGATAGGCACCAGAGCCAAAAGTAGCAGTGATAACAAAGGGACCCAGCCAGTTGGGTTCAAACTTCCCCTTGCGTTCTCTATGTGATTGATTTTTAGGATTCTCTCTCAAGACTAGATCACCAACCTGAAATTCTCTATGTCTAACTTTCTTGTTGTAACCTCTAGACATTCTCTTCTGATATACTCTGAGATGATCATGTGCTGCTTGTCTGCACTCATCTAGTAGTTCAAGTTCTTGCAACCTAGACACTCTGTAGTCATCATCAGTTACTAGACCATGCATTCTGATTCTTAGTGATGGGATTTCAACCTCAATAGGCAGTACCGCTTTAGACCCATAAACTAAAGCGAAAGGTGTAGCCCTAGTGGGTGTTTTGATACTCATTCTATAGGCCCAGAGAGCTGGATTGATCATGAGATGCTAGTCTCTTCCTATTTTATTAACTGTAAGGTGCAAGATTTTCAATAGATTCTTGTTTGAAGCCTCTGCTTGTCCATTCCCTTGAGGATAGTAGATTGATGACCAATGTTGTGTAATCTTGAATTTAGCACATAAATCATCTAGATCCTTGTTCTTGAATTGTCCACCATTATCTGTGATTATGGAATGAGGTATCCCATATCTGCATATGATATAGTTCAATATGAACATAGATATTTGCTTTCCAGTGGCTTGTGTCCAAGGGACTGCTTCTACCCATTTTGTAAAATAATCTATAGCTGTGATTATATGGGTATGTCCATTGAAAGAATGATGATGGATAGCTCCTATAAGATCAAATGCCCATTGGTGAAAAGGCCATTGTGTAGTAAAGGGAATTAGATCTCTCCCTGGAGCATGAATTATGTTGCCATGCACTTGGCATTTTTGACAATTCTTAGCAAACTTGATAGACTCTTTCTCCATTTCAGGCCAATAGTACCCAGCCCTAATAAGTTTTTGAGCTAGTGTTAAACCATTCGAGTGTGACCCACAAATACCATCATGGACTTCCTCTAATGCATGTTGAGACTCTTCCCATTCTAAACATCTAAGTAGCGTACCATCTAGACCTCATTTGTACAGATCATGACCAATGATGACATATCGGGAGGCATTATAGATAAGGTATCTCTTTTCATGGCAGTTGAAGGTATTGGGAATGATTTGGTCTTGGAGATAGGAAAATAGGTTTTTGTATCTGGATGAATCATGACCAACAATAGTGAAAATCAAGTGGGTTTCAGGGGAATCATATGCAGGATAAGATAGTACTTCCACCAAGAACTCGTAGCATAGCTCATGTTCAGGCTACTGTAATAAAGTAGATAGCATTGCCATTGCATCGACAACCTTATTCTCTGTTCTAGGTATTTTCTCAAATGTGATAGATAGGAAATACTTCTTTAGATCATCTACCATACTCTTGTAAGGAATGAGCTTTTCATCTTTAGTTTGGTACACATCATTGACTTGATGGATAACAAGTTGAGAGTCTCCATGAATGTGTAGCTTTGTCACTCTCCATTCAATTGCTATTTTCATACCATTCAAAAGGGCTTCATATTTTGCAATATTGTTTGTGCAAAGAAACTTTAATTTGAATGCTTTTATGATTAAATATCAATGAGGAGTTATGAACAATATGCCTATTCTAGATCCATTCTATGTATAGGAGCCATCAAAGAATAACTGCCATTCTCTAGAAGAAAGAGTCATGATAGAGGAATCTAGAAATTCCATTTGCATTGGTGTATCATCAATCATAGGTGCATCTGCTAATTGATCAACAATAACCTATCCTTTGATAGCTTTTCATTCCACATATTCAATGTCAAATTTAGTTAAGAGCATGACCCATTTAGCTAATCTACCTGTGAGGGAAACTTTTCTTAGTAGGTACTTGAGTGGATCAATATTAGCTACCAATTGTGTGGTATGAGCTAACATGCAGTGTCTCAGTTTCTGTGATGCAAAGATCATAGCTAGACAAGCTTTCTCAATCATTGAATAGTTCTTCTCATATGCAACCAATGTCCTACTGATATAATATATAGCTCTTTCCTTTTTGTTCTCATCATGTTGTGATAGCAATGCTCCCAGTGATGTATCTGTTGCAAAGACATACAAGATCAATGGCTTCCCATGAATAGGAGGCATCAAAATAGGAGGATTTGATAAATATTGTTTGATATGGTCAAAGTTCTTCTCACATTCTTCATTCCATGCAAAGGTCACACCTTTATGTAATATTTTTGTAAAAGTTTGTGATATATCTGCCACTATGATATGAATCTTCTTATAGATTGAACTCTTCCTTGCAATGTCCTCATTTGACTAATATTCTTTGGAGGTTGCATTTCCATGATAGCCTTTACTTTAGCTAGATTAACTTCAATACCCTTCTTTGAGACTATGTATCCTAAGAGCTTTCCAGAAGTGACACCAAAAGCACACTTCTTAGGATTTAGTCTAAGACTAAATTTCTCCATTCTGTCTAGTATCTTGCTCAAGTCATCTAGATGTGCAGCCCTAAGCATAGATTTTGCTAAAGTATCATCAACATAATCCTCCATAGTCCTATGCATCATGTCATGAAAAATAGATGTCACGGCTCTTTGATATGTAGCACCAGCATTTTTAAGCCCAAATGGCATGACATTCCAATAGAAGGTACCCCATGCACATGTGAAAGCAGTTTTCTCTTGATCCTCTAGAGCAATTTTTATTTGATTATATCCAGAAAAACCATCCATCAAAGAATACATCTCAAAGCCCACAGTCATGTCCACTATCATATCAATGTTAGGTAATGGAAAATCATCCTTAGGGCATGCTCTATTCACATCTCTAAAGTCTGTGCAGACTCTGATTGATTTATCAGGTTTTGAAACAGGTACAATATTAGAGATCCACTCTGCATAGTCAATAACTCAAATGAATCTGACTTTTAGGAGCTTCTCTAATTCAACTTTCACCAAGAGTGCAACATGAGGATTCATCTTTCTTAATTTTTGCTTAACAGGTTTGACATTTGGAGCTATCGATAAATGATGCATTATAAGATTAGGATCCAACCCTGGCATATCTGAATATTTCCATGCAAAGTTGATCTTCTTCTCTGTTAAGAATGTTGTAAATTTTTTCTTCTCTTCTTCTAATAAAGATTGTGCTACATGGATCAATTGTGGTTCCTCTGTTGTTCCCAAGTTGATGGATTGAGTGGGCTCAATTAGAACTAGAGATCTATCCTATAAATGACTAGGAAGGACATCAAATATCTCATCCTTAGGCACCTCAAAGAGGTTTTCACCTTCGGATACATCTTTTATTTTTACTTTTGTAGGTTTTGAGACTGCCACCAAGTGGTTTTCACCCTCACAACTCCTTTTCTTTTTATTCTTATTCTTATTTTTTTGACTGAGATATTTGATGTTTGAATCCATCATGCTAACGCTCAGTTCACTGATGGAAGTACTCATAGGCTCAACTGCATTGAGGTAGAAAGCAAGATCATAGTCATTTGGGAAGGTATAAATACGATGGCTTGAATTTGTGGAAGTTTGATCAATAAGGTCTGGATATTGGATAGTCAAAGTGGGGAAAGATTGGGAGATAGTGTTTATAGATATGGATATGTCATCATTGGTCCTAACCTAATGCTCGAGTTCAAAGGTGATATTACAACTTAAGACATTCAATTTGTGAATAGGCTCAATGTCATTGTGGGAGTCCAATTCAGCCATAGGTGGATCAGACTCGATAAGTTCATCATTTCGCTCTAGACTTACATTGGAATTAGGTGCATATTGGTGAATAACATCAACATGTTTCTCTATAATAAGCTCATCTTCATCTGGTTCTGGAATGGCTCCCCATTCATAGTCATTAGATTGTTCATCTATGCCTCTAGGAAATCTAAGAATATGAGTAAAGTCAGGATGAATATCCCCAAAAGGGTTACCCTTAGTTTCTGATTTGAATTCATACTCATGAGAGTCTGTCTCAGAATAACTACCACCTTCCTCTTCTTGATTATTTTTGAGATTAGCTAGTTCTTGTGTTGCAACTATCTCTTGATTGATAGTAGGTTCTTGTGTTTCTACTACATTAATTCTTTTGATTGGATCATCTTTATCATCAAGAAGGTCTTTGATCTCTTTAGGCAATTTTTCATAGGGGATGAGTTTAGAGCTATTTGAATCACTATCTGATGGTTTAGTTTCTTCCTTCTTCAGAAGAGGTTCTCTTGGTGCGATCTTCTCTATGACATGAGAACAATTACCTTTGAGGTCGAAGGGTTTCTTTTTAAATCCTAAGCCAACTTTGTCTTTATTTTCTCTACTAGTATGTGGGAGAGGTTCCTCAAGACCTTTTCCTCTGACTCCTAGAGGTCCTTTACCTGGATATCCCATCTTAGCTATCAATTTATCTCCTGGGCCATATGACTTAGAAGGATCTTTTGGTACTGTTGAGTTACTAGCTTGAATATCATGGGATTTAGATTCATCCTTGTATAGCCATGCAAGCACATCTTCATCTTCTTCAAATTCTTTCTTAGAGACTTGTTCTTCTACAAAGTTCTTTTTATATGCCTCAAGAGGTTCTTTAGAATCTGGTTTGGATTGTTTCAAAGATTGTCCATAAGACTTAGGTGAGATAGGGAGAGATGTCAAAGATAAGACTAGCTCCATAGTATATTCTCCCATAGTATTTTCTTTGATATTAACCTCTTTTGCAATGTCTTCCATTTTAGATGTGGATGCTTCTTTAGTTGGCTCAATGGAAGATTCTCTATTATTAGGCACAAGCTTATCTGCACTTTCCTTCAATGTATTGCAACTGGTGGATATATCTACTGGAATAGTGACCTCTACTCCCTCATAAGGAAATTTTAAGCATTGGTGGAATGTAGAAGGAATAGCCTTCATCTCATGTATCCATGGTCTCCCTAGAAGAATATTGTAAGCCAAAGGTAGATCAAGAACCTGACATATAGTATCTCTGATAACTGGACTTGCTCTGATAGGTAAGACAATGGTGCCTTTAGAAGATCTTTCTTGTTCATCATAGGCCTTTATAGTTATTTTATTTCTAGGATCAATAGCCATTTCTAAAAATCCCAATTGTGTGACCAAGCTATAAGAACAAATATTTAGGCTAGCGCCTCCATCTATCAACACATGTTTGACTCTACAGTTCTAGATCAAGACTTCTATATGCAAAGGCTGGTTATGTGGGTGACTCAAGGAGTTGTCATCTTCCTATGAAAAGGAGATATATTGTGGAGATGTAAGATGTCCAACCATAGTCTGGAACCTGTCTAAATCAAGGTCATTAGGAACATTGGATCCGAGCAAAGGTTTGTCTAGAATAGCTCAATGAGCTGGAGATATTCGAAGCAACTCAAACGTGGAGATTTTTGCATTAGTGTGTTGGAGTTGTTAAACAATGCTATAAGATGTTGGCCTTGTATCTTTAGGATTGAAAGATTTAGAAACAACCTTCTGTTTGGAAGTGGAAGAAAGATTGAAGGGCATCTTAGGGACGTTTGATGAATCTGGGTTTTGTCCATTCAGTTGTGCCTGAGCTTATGATCGAGTAATTGCGTTAGCTGAAGGATGATCTCTATCTCTTCACACAATTGTGATGACATTGCAATGTTCAGAGAGACAAGGTTCAACCATATTGATAATAGCATTATTTCCAGGGTAAGCATAATTGACCTTTGCCCCTATATTAGGATGAGAAGATGAAACTTCTTGACCATGTTTCAGAAATGGTTCTGTGAATGTTGTATGATCATTATTGCTCTTATGATTGTCAATGGTGATATCTCCCTTATCAATCAGATCTTGAATAGTATGTTTCAAGTGTAAGTAGTTATTAGTTTTGTGACCTTTACCCCGATGGAAATCATATAAGTCATTCTCTCTCCACCATTTCAGTTTAGGATCTAGATCAGATTGTCGGATCTCAGGGAAGGAGATGATGTTATTATCTAGCAGAGTTTTCATAGCTAATTCTAAAGATTCTCCAAGAGGAGTGAACGTTTGTTTATTATCAGTAGACCACTTTTTATACTCTGGCTTCTTTTGAGATGGTTTAGACACCTTTTTCTCTGAGGCTTTGATGGCTTGGGTGCCAATAGTTAGATTGAAAGCTGGTGCCTTTGATGGGGCATGGATAGTATCAACAACACCATCTGTGACAATGCCTTTATTCTTGTTCCAGTTTTTGTTCTTGTCTTTAGAACTGGATCCTGATTCATACTTGTCTTTTGAAGTGTGATTTCTCCTTTTTTCACAAGTACTTTTTCAATTTTGATCGCATTTTCTACCATCTTATCAAAAGATGTATGATCTTGCATTTGTAAAGGGTAGTTGATTTCTGGGACAAGATTATTGATGAAGATTTCTAGTTTCTCAGTTTCTGGAATAGGCCTAGCATATAGAGATAATTTCTTCCTCCATCTTTTGAGAAATGTCAAGAATGGTTCACCTGGATATTGCTTGAGATTATAGATATCAATCATGGTGACTGGATGTTGAATGTTGTAGGATTATTTCTGATAGAACAATTTGATCAAATCCTCAAAAGTTTTGATAGTAGAAGGTAATCTAGAGAACCAATGAATGGCCGCTCCTCCCAGAGATTGAGGAAAGAGACACATCAGATAGGTTGGTTTGTGCATGAACTCCATAGATTGTGTACAAAATTCTCTAACATGATCTTGAGGATCAGTGTGTCCATCATACTTATCATACTTAGGCATCTCCACTCTTTTTAGGAATGGTGGCATGTACAAGTCTTTTTCAAATGGAAAAGGACATAGGGCTTCCATGGAGAACTCCTTGGGTTCCTTTTCTTTCTCAAGGTTATTAAGTTTGACTTGCATGGCATGCATCTATTTAATCATAGTTGTGAATGGAGTTTCTTCCTCATGCGTAATGATATCTTCAACACTAAAGTTGGGAGGAAGTTTAGCTCCTTGATGAGCTAATTGCAAAAATTATGCTTCTCTATCCTCTTTCAAGAAATGCTTCATCATTCATTTGAAGTTATCATCATTTTGATATTGAGCAATTTCTTTAGGTGTGGGTTCCTGATCTACACCATGTTGAGATTGAGCTCCTTGAGAGCCAAAGTTTGTGCCTGCTTGAGACATGGTGGGAGTTCTACCTGGGATAGATTGAGGAGGAGTTTGTTGATTACCTTTGTGAGTTGATGAAGGAGGAATGTAACTAGTTTTTAATCAAAGGTTGCCGATACCATCATCTTTGCAAAGACCAGAATTTAAAAGTTATTCAAGAGTTGGACTTTGGATATGAGTCAAAGGTAAAGTATGAGATACCTCCCTAGATTTCTTGTGAGAGGAAGCTCTAGTTTCCACCATTAACCTTGGATGAAGCAAAAGAATAAGATGAAGACAACTAAAGAATGAATTGAATCAAGAGGATCAAATGACGCAACCTTGTCAAGGTTTGATGGATTGAAGCATAGATTTGACTTAGATGAGGGATACTGTGCCCTTGATGTATGGGTAGATGCCCAAAAGATAGCGGACAAGATATCACAACACTTATTCATTTTGATAGTTGATTGAAGATTGATAGTTATGACAAGGTTTTGACATAAGATGATAAAGACACAAATTGATTAAATAAAAGGCTAAATCGGATTCAAAAGGCCACCTTAGGAAAATGATTGGATTCGTTATAGGCTCTACTCTATTCTTGACACAGTGATTTGTTTGACAGATTCCAAGACTTATTTCTCAACTCTAACATGCAGTTTCAGACAGTGTGCAATAGGAAAATAGGCATACAGACCCCCGACAAAAATTAGATCTGACAGAACATTGACCAATTGGCAGTAATAAGCTCTCTATTTTGCAAATTTTAGGATAGGTTCATGTGAGAGAATGCTATTTCACATGAGGAAGTACCAAGCTAGGTGTGAGAATGTGTTGTCTCGCATGAGGAAGTACTAGGCTGCATGCGAGAATGTGCTATCTCGCGTGAAAGAATACTCAGAAAGTTGAAATCTCGTGTAATTAAAGGACATAGTTTGACATTTTTGGTACAAATTTTGAGGTATAAATTTCAAGACATAGATTTTGAGACACAGTGCTGGTTGTTCTTTGATAGAATATTCAGTTGTCACACTAGAAAAGGATTTTTGCTCAGATTTTGCAATTGTTGATTGTTTCAGTATCAGATTGTTTGCAAATTTCAATGTCCAGATTTGAGGATTGTAACAGATTTGTTCATTTTCAGTAACTAGATAGATAAGAAAGCACACAAAATAGCAAGCAAGTGATTTCAAGCATGTCTAGAAACAATGAACAAGGGAAAAAGCAACTTTGCACATGAACAATCAAGTGACTTATTTGTTCTATTTCCTTAGAAGTGCTAATTATGTATGTTCCAAAAAGTTTTTCAATAATGCACATATTCCTAGAAAATGAAAATTTAGCCTCACTAGGGTTTTTAGTAATGGTTTGACTCTGCAACTTTTATGATCCAAGAGGGCGAACTCCAATCCAGGCGCACCAAGGTTTTGACATAGTTTGAGAACTTAATCTTCAGGATCTACTAGGGAGATCTGACAGCCCAACAAGAGACCACACCTATGGAGATTTCTTCCAACAGGACATTTATATAGTGGTTGTCACTACCATGGTGAAAATGGCTATTACCACTTGAGGTTCTGTCCACATGGTTGACCCAATTAAGGGAATGTCCACTACGGTTAACCCTCTCTAAAGGTGACTCACAAGATATACCACTTGGAGACTGGTTCTAGATTCAAGGATTTGGGTTTCTGGTACTATCAAAAAAGGAAGTAGAGCATAATCCCCTAGCCTTTTCACTTTTAACCCAAACAAAGCAGATAGATTAATTCGACATGCTAAGACCAAGATTATCTCACAAAGATCTATGATGTCAACCCCTTATGATCTATCAACCTCTCCGGAGAGAGAATGCCATGATCAAAAGTTGAAGACACATGGATCTAGTGGAACGTGAGACTCCCTCAGTATCCTCCCTACCTACAAGGGTTTCTTCATTGAGAAGAGTTTCACTGGAAACTCACTCTCTGAAGAGCCATGAATAGTGTTCATAGGGCCTATTTACTATGTGTAACAAAGATGCTGAAAGCAAATCTATGTTCATTTTTAGAGCCCAAATGAAATGTGTGATATGGAAAAGAAAAGCACTCAAGCTAGACACACAAGATGTTCATTTTAATCCAAATCAAAATATTATCAGCTTGAGAAGAATACCTTAGGTCCAATGCTCTGCAATCCAAAATTTAGCACACATCTGAAAGCACAAAATCAAGACAAATCAACAACAAACCGTAAGTGTTAGAAATCAATAATCTGAAAGTACAGATTCACAAATTCTGTCTCTATAGCAAAATCTCGCACGAGTCAGGATGTGGTCTTGCGCGAGGAAATATTGTCTCGTGTGATGAAGGATAAAATCTCACGCGAGGAAGTACGGTCTCGTGCGACAAAAGATGAAGTCTCACGTGAGGAAGTGCTGAAACCAGCAAAACTTCAAGTGGAACGATGAAAAATCTCATGTGACAATCTGTGCAAAGATGTACGGAAGTACAGACATAAAATTAAAAATCATAGTTTTGATAGAAAAAGTGCTAAATTTTTTTTATTTTTTATTTTGCAGCCAAAAAAGAAACAAAAAATAACATCTTGTAGAGTATACCAGAACCCTTGAAACCCTTAACCTCGAAAGATAGAAAATTGATAGAAATGAAGGGAAACCCATTTCAGGGCCCCATGGTGGGCGCTAGAAATGTGTGTGTGAATTTTGTACTTGATTTGTAGACACAACACTTTAGTAAAACATTAGAGGTTAGTTAAAATTGAAATTGTCCAAATAAATAAAAAACTAAACTAACTAGGTGATTTACTGCCTTCTAGTAGATGCGAGTATGTATTCTCAGATTATACCGAGATCAGTGACCTTAACGACACCTAAATGAAGGATTTGAATGAAAAATCTAGATATGGAATGAATGCAATTAATCTATTTTTTTGGTTTTTCTGTGCAATAATATGATAATGAAAACTTGATATGAATCTATGCTAACAATGATATGGAAAACTGATATGCAAACTAAGCTAAGAAATGATATGAAAACTATGCAATAACAAATAAAAATCTCACAACTTGAATTCTCAAGATCGATTCTTTAGTCTCCAATTCGACAGTGTGAGTGTGCAATTCGTGGATGGATGGATTATGAAGAGCTGAAGCCTTAATTTATAGAAATCTAGGGCTTCGGAGGTGCATGAAAAAAAGCCATAAATCACTCAAATAACTCAGGTTGATTTTTGAGTTATTTTTAAATAAAGGATAATTAACTCACAAAAACATGCAAAAGTAGAGTTCAACTCAAAATAGAGTTTAGCTTTAATTGATAATTGATAGTTGTCTGCTTTTCTTGATTGTGCATGATTTATTTATGAATTATTTTAATAATAAAGTGATTTATTTCCAACTTAACTAATTTTGAAAAATAAAACAATTGATTTATGGGTTAATCAATCATTTTTCAAACTTTTATTCAAAAACAATATTATTAAAAATTGACAACTTGCTTTAATTAATTAAATAAGAATTTAATCAATTATTCATATGATTTTGGATTTATTGTCAAAATTAAATAATACAATTTAGGAATAAATAGAATTAACTTCAATTAAACAATTAAGTGGGAGAATTAAATCTAATTAATTAAATATTGAGAATATTCAATTAATCAAACTTTAGGATAAATAGGATTTATCACCAAATAATCATTAAATCAAAGATAATTAGGATAATTAGGAATATTGCTAGGATATTCCCGATGCAAAATTTAGGATAATCAATTAGGATTCGATGATGTGCAGATGTGCCTTTGGTTAGGACTTTGATGTCGATTTCGTTCGATGTGTCGATGTAGGAGGTTAATGAACTTATAGCCCATTTTTTGGGTATTACAGTTAGGATTTACCCAGTTAAGGGATTTTCTTACGGAACCTATTAGGATTCAACAAGTACAATGATCTAGGTGTAGCACTTCTCCTTTTTTGTTCAGATCCAATTAAGCACAAACACTTCTTCTCTTCCAGACAATCTTCTCTCTTCACTCGACCACACCTTCATATCCATGATCTACACTTGCATAATTCATTAATTTACATATAAATAAATTACATGTCCATTAGGGCCTTAGCTTCCTTATAAAATGTATTACATTTGAATTTCATTCATTCTTGCTCAATCCTTGACCCCTAAAATGTATTACCAATCTAGAACATTTGATTACAAATTAAAGTCAGCCACAAGATCTATCGCACATTGATTTGAACAAGAACAGTCAAACTTTAGTTGACTTCACCAACACACTTCCAAAACTTGATAGATCTTATCACCTCAAAAAATGAAATAATAAATCATCATTACAAATATGTTATGTCGGGTCACCATACCACCTGGACCATGAAGAGATCCACTGCAACTGACTACATCATCACTGGTCAGCAATCTAACACCAACTATTCAAACCTTTTTCTAACTTGCACAAAATGATCTTATATCAAATGAAATTATTCCTTGAATTACTCCAATCTTGTCGCAATCATAGTATCACACACATATCCTAGTCAAGATAAACATATCATGACTACAACACTTGGATCCATACTAATTTGATAGAACAATCAAATCATTCACTATTTGTCATTATCTATTCTTTTGTCTACATTGTTGTCCTTCAATCAATCATACTCTCTGCATACTTATTTCCAGCCACTATGATAATAGATACAACATCAAGAAATATCAGAGTCTATCTCTCTGACTGTTAGCCCATTTTCCTATCAATGCCAAAAACCCTAAGGAAGTTGCCTTGTCCTGCTACAAACTTGTTTTTCTCTATGAAGAAAATTTAAGATGTTCTATGGCTTGCACCCTTAGCCTTGGATAGTATAGGGTGTCATCAAGTTTCAACTCAGATTGCATAGCCTAATGTGCAAAAACCAAGGAGATATACTATTTTTAAGGTCTGAGAAATAGGGTTTTATCCATGTCCTAGGGCTTCATGAAATTTTTCTAAGTCCAAAACCCTAGCCAAAGTCTATTTCTCCGTTACCTTTTTCCTGGTCACTTAAAGTCCCCTTTGTGCACGTCTTATTTCCTTGTCTAGGCTGTTATGTTTCTATTCAATGAACACGTGACTAAGATGTTTTCCAGTTCTCCAAGTTTCTGGACGGTTAGTAATTTCATCTAGCGATCTAGCAAATACAGTGGTTGTGTATTCTCCAAGTCTTGGTGGTTAGTGGCTTAACATCTAGTGACCTAGTAGGTGATTACTTATTCCTTTAGTCATTGATTCGCGTGATGATCTGGTCAAGGTGAGACACATTTTGAGATCAAATATGGACTGTAGATGCAAATTTGGATCGACGGTAGGCACGCATTCTCCTGATATGACCCAAGGTTAATTTTTTATCCAACGATTTGGAGATTGCCTTTGTTCGCGTGATCTCTTATTCTAACCCTGGTGAAGGCAAATGTCTAGCGACTTGGAGATTGATTTGTTCGCTAATTCTCTGAATGGGCTTAGGTTAAGTCAAAGGTAGGTCAGGTTTTGATTCCAGTGGTTAAGTTTTGTATTTAGAGATCTAGTGATTGTGTGGTCTCATGTTCTCATGATCCTAGCGGTTATATTCTTAGCATTCAATGACCTAGCGGGAAGTTAAGTGCATAGTCATCTCTTGTTCTCATGATTTAACTAGGGTTAGGCCAAACATCAAGCAATCATGAGAATGCCTTGGTTGCTTATTCTCCAGATCAAACCCCATTTAAGGATAACATTCAGTGATTATGAGATTCTCTCAGTCACTAAATCGCTAGATAGAGATGAGTTAAAGATAGGAGGCTTTCAGAGATTAAATGTGAACCATTGGATGAGATCAAGATCAATGGCTAGCGCTTGTTCACTTAACAAAAGCTAGGGTTAGCAAAGAATCAAGCGATTCAGTGAAGCCTTCAATCGCGTGATCTCTGAACCAAACATGGGTTAGGTCAAAATTTCAGCGACTTAGAGATTCTCTTAGTCACTAAATCACCAGATAGAGTTGGGTTAAATATGAAGGCTTGGAGATTGATTTTGTGTCGTTGATATAAGGAAGATCGGGTGGCTTTTGCTGGTTCTCTTGATGAAACCCAAGTTAAAGTTGTAATACCCCAAAATTGGCACTTAATAAATTCAATCAATTTTGGTACATTTTCGTCAATTTTACATCTTCAAAGTCCTACTTTGCTAGGTAATTTTCTCTCTCCTACCTGACTTAATTCGACTTGATGTCAATTGCAAAAACCCTAAATTGCATTAATCAAATATTAAAATTAATTCCTAAAGTCTTCAACTTTTATTAGCTAAATTACCCCTATGATAAATTAATTTAATTCTAAAGTCCTAAGTGCTTTAAATTAAATTAAACCCACCCCATTTGGCTAATATACATAAAAATAAATTAATATTACTTGTTATTTGAATGGACACCTTTATTTGAATTAGTAATTCAAATTATTTGAATGGTCACCCTTATGTGGCAATAAACATTCTTTTAATTAAGTAATTCATGCCTTTTTGTCTCAATTGGGAATGAAGAGTCAGGAGTTTCAAATCAAGAATCTCTTCATTCTCTCCCTGGGCTTGCCTTTTTAATGAACCTCATTCTTCATTCAAAAGAGAGAAATTTTGAGAGTAACTAAACTATAGCATTTTTTTTGTCTCAATTCAAAGCTTTTATTGCATATTAGTCTAATTTTCTCATTCTAGTTTAATATTGCATTTTCATTATAATTAGCTTGCTTATTTTCTCATAGCTTAATCTGATCTTTATTTCAAGTTCTCTAGAGTAAATCTACACTTCATATTTCTTTCAAAGCATTTTAGACTAAATTGCACTCATTCTAGATTAATTTCAATTGAGTATCTTCATAACTTTCAAATCCTCCGTTGTAGTACTGGTCTTATGGTTGTTGGCTCTCGTTCTGAGAGTAATTAAACACCCCATCTACATAGGAGGCAACAAGTCGCTTCACCATGGATTTCGAATTGAGTAATCAATACTCTCTTTCGTAATTCAATCATGTGAGTAATGACTATGTTTCATGTGTAGTTGGATTAGAGGGCCACATTCGACTATACATTTTGGCACCCACCATGGGGCAAAAAAGATCAATTTCTGGCCTTATCCTCGATTTTTTTTTTGACAAGAAATTTGAGCTCTGTCGTGCATCTATACTATCTGTGTATGGATTCTTGCATGAGAATCCAAAGCATATAGTGTGAAGTTTCACTCTCAGTAGCACTCTGTTGTGTGAACTTTTACATCCTTGCACGACACCCTGTGCTTTCTCGTGTGCTGTGGACTACTTCCTCATGTGAGATTTGGATACAGTTTTTAAATTTTTTAGTCTCTATCTTTCCTATTCTAGATTTTTGATAGTTTCTGTTTGCTGTTAATTTTCATTTTTCTGTTATTTTCACAGCATAACAATTTTTTGTAGAATGTTTTTTGAAGAACATAAAACATACTAATGATTTGATTGTAGGACGATAGTCAAAGATTTCATAAAATGTTGTGTTTGTTTCTTGCTTTCATTCACATCGTCTAAATAGGGCTCCGTTAAAATTTCTTGAGAATTTTGATAGTGAGTAGGGAATTTGGCTCTTCATTACATGGAGGTGATGACCATGAATGAACCTAAAAACCTAATGATCTTACTAATATGACAAATTCTTGGGGAAGCAGAGAAAGGTAGTGAATCTTTATGCTTCTACTTGCCAGGGGATTATGCTCTTCTCTCTTTGAGAGAACCAAAAAGCCAAAAGCTTGTAGATGTGGTGGAGTGAAGCTAACTCGGTGATGAATCTTCTTGATGTGTTTGGGTGAAGTGATGAGGTAGAGAAGTATGCTCTTCTCTCTTTGAGAGAAATAGAAAATCAAACCCTCAGATCTAAGCCAAGTTGTGTCACCTTTAGAGGGCCTGCCAGAAGTTGAACCTTCAGGAATGACCCAAGTGAGTATGCACCTTTCACTGGTGATTCCACCTCACTCTAATAAAGAATGTTTTTTTGATTCTAAATACTCCACAACCATGTTAGCTTCCTTCTCAAGATTTCGACTATCATCTTGAGAAGGCTTCGTTTGTATACTGAGCGGTGCTGCTCCTAGCCCTGCTTGCAGGGGTGTATGACTTTTGGGTGTTGGTGTGGCTATGAGGCCTCAACCTTGTATCAGGGGCACTGAAGGTTAGCATGAATGGAATCCTACTAAGAACTTTCCCTAGCTAGTGGCCTACCCGGTTCACCTCCAAAAGGAGTCATAATCTTTGCATAGGGAGGGGGAAGAATCTCTCCCGTAGATTCCCATCATAGGCATACACGTGGACTCTTGAAGGTGGTATATGACACTAGCCCCTGCCACAAGGGTAACCTTTGAACCTATACTATTAAGTCCTTGGAAACACCAAAAACACAGGCACCCTCTAGGGGGTGACACGACTGTGTGAGGTGCACGTATGCGCATAATCAATGAGGAAAGGTTTTGTCTTCTCACCATTTTTTTGGTAGGGATAAGCTATGTGTTTGTTATCGAGTCTTAAACATTGTCCAATCATTATCAAACAAAGACTCCCCTAATGCTATCGAGTTGCTTTGTCCTTGATAGGTCTGTTAACGACTACTTGTATAAAAACTACTTGATCTAAACCTTTGTGTCTTTAAATGAATGCTTGAAACCTCAAAATGAGATTGTTGATTAAATTGTTCTACAAACCTATGAGGAAACTAGATTTTTTGTCAGACATCAATTCAGGCTGTATCTTAGAATTCAACTTTTACCTTGAAAACGGTGTCAAACTGTCAGATTTTGAACTTTTCCCATGTGAAGTTTCACTTTGCAGAGCACTTTCTCATGCGAGACTTTGTTCTTTCACATGAGATTTGGTGTTTTCTCATGCAACCTAGTACTCTCTCGCATGAGACTGTAGTCTAGTTTTCAAAAATAAAGACCTATTTGCCATTGACTGTTTGAATTTTTCCTGATCTCATTTTTGTCTGAGGTCTATTTTTCTATTTTCCTATTATTCACTGTCAGAAACTAGTTGTCTCAAGTTTGGAATTGATCGATCTTTGCTTTGGCTCATGTTGTCTCTCATTGGTTTATCTTATCTCTTTATGCCTTTTGTATCTCATGTTACGATAGTCTTATCTCGACTATTCTAGATACTTCTTTTGATGATTTGTACCAAGTCCATCTCACATCTTGGTTGTTCTAGCCATTTATCTACTTTCTATTATCTTAGAGACAGAGTCTACCATTATCCTGAGTCTTCTCTCGTCACATCTTCGTCTATGACTATTACGACTAGAAGTGGCAATACATTCCCCATTCTTGGTATTGAACAAGGAAGAGGTTGTTCTGAACCTATCATGCAATCTGAGTGTTGTGAGGGGTCCTCACATTCCTCCTCATTCCAAGATTATTACAATCCATTGTTTCAGATACAGTCTGACTTATTATTTCAAGAATATTATAACCCATTGTTTCAACACCAACAAGGCTCTGAAGGGTCACTTTCTAGAATCAAACCTATCGACTCTTTTGATCTTACTTTCATGATCTCTCAGAATACTACCAACAAGATGGGAGATTCATTCCACTTCCTAGGGGGAGGTAAATTCAGTGATAGTCATGAGAAATCTCCAAACGACCAAGGTCATGGTCAGTCTTGAAATGACAAGAGTTATGATCAATCGCACAATATTCAATATTCGGTAAAACATCCGGGACCTTTGCGATTTGAAACAGTGACAAGGGGAGCCTCTCCTAACATTTCTCTAGAGATGGAGACAACTATGCATGAAGTATCTGCATGAATTACCTGACTCTGAAAAGCTCGATATATTCTTGGACAATCTTGTCCCAAATTTTGGATACCAAGTATGATTACAAGGTCCCCTCACTTTTGACAATATGATTAGGCAAGCTGTGAGGATAGAAGCATTTATGGTCAAGAAGGGAGGATTGAATTTGAACAAAGACAACAAGAAAGGACCTTCTCCCTCAAACAAGGATAAGGGTAAGATTGTCAACAAAAACATAGATATTATGAATGACGGGGTTGTTGACAATATGATACCAAAACCCTCAAAGTCTGTCTGTAATCCCAGCTCTAGTATATAAGCAATCAAGACCACTAAGAAGCTGCAACAAAAACTAAATCGCCTTCTAGATTTTCTAGAAACAAACCTTGGATCCATCAACCCAAGTGTGACTCCACTTCCTTAGGAGAATTGCTTGATGTGGTTTATAGGACTTTGGTGCAGAACCATAACAAGAATTTAGATCATCAGGAATTCAAAGACCCCTTCCCTCCTCATGGGAAAGGTGAATCACCCAAGTCTAAAGATACCAACAATGTGGTCAACTATACGTACGATACTAGTGACATTTTCATCAATGTGATCGAACCTATTGATGTTGAATACTGCGACGTGACCAATGCTTGAGGGAGCAAAGATGCCCCTAAATCCAAAGCTCCATTTGTCTTGCGAGGCCCTGCGCCTCCCTCTTGTAACTCTGCACAATCTCTAGCTTGTGTGAATGCTATCTATCAATCTCATGCAAGGATTGCACTCAAAGGTCCTGAGCCTTCGACATTCAGACCAAAACTATCTATGGATAAAGCCCTCACTGAGGCAAACATCCCCAAAGATCTCAATCCCGATCGGTTTCAATATATGGTGGGTCATTTGATCTCACCTCATTATTTGTCCTTTTCCAAGGAAGGTGATCATCCCCTGATCCATCTGCATAATGCTCCCCTACTCACTTGCAAAATACTCATAGAATCTGGTGATAGCTTCATCCCAACCAATGAGGAATTTATAGAATCTTATGAGGCTAAACTCAAAGAGATAGAAAGAACCCTACAGATCAAAGATATTGGCATGGGGGAATATCAGATTAAGTCCATCTTGTCACAGATGGCTCTTCCTCCATCTTTGCATTCTTGTGAGAGGCTCTCTAAAGATAGATTTGGTATGGGATATCAGGAGCATAAACTTGACCAACCTAGCTGTAACTTTCATTCATGCAAGGGCTCAGATAATGAAGACACAAAAATATAGCCTATGACACATGAAGGACTCTTGAATATTCAACATTCTGATTCTGACTATCTACTTCAAGAACATGATCCTAGTCCTCATCAGGAGGATTTTATACACTTTACTAAACAGACTCCTACTACTGCTGACTCTAATGGCACACATACTGATTGGGGGCAACTATCTGGCATCTCCCTTATGTCGGGTATACCTTGAGGTATACCTATTCTAGATTGCTCCACTACTTCTGGTATTGAGAAAGGTCTTGCTGTTGAAGAAACACTTCTTGTGATAGATATTAGTGATGAAGAAAATCTACCACCTACTATATCTCTAGCTGATTACATGTCAGATGCTACTACAAAGATACTAGTTGATGCTACACACAAATATGTTGTTGATGATGATCCTTTTCACCCTTCTGTGGTTATCATTCCTATGAATCCTAGGCTATCTACTCCAAGCTATACTTATACTACTCCAGCAAATCATGGGTATGTAAGACCCCATCCTATTATAGCTTCGTGGAAACTTGGTAGATCCAGAATTGAAATGGTTCCTATTCACGTATTATTTCCACCTGAAAGGGGACCTAACTCTCAGGATAGGTTATCTTGGTTAGGCTCACATGATGTTCCTCCAAGCTTATCTGACTCTTCTAGGACAACTCATAATCAAAAATGTTCTATGGAAGATCACTTTCTTGATCTATCTGATTCATTCATGAATGATGAGGATGATGCTAATATCTTTGCACTTGAGCCCATCCCATTGACTACTCATCCCCCTCCTCCCTAAGATAAGTGGCTCATCCACTTTCCATCTCCATCTCTCCACCTAAAATAGTCATATAAGCCTCTTTCATCCACCATTCCTGAGTCTTTTGGAAGTAACTTGGATGCATAACACAAAAATAATAATAAGAATCCACTCAAATCTCAAAGTCACCATGTCCCATCTAATCAACATGTGACTAAGAAGCAAGAAAAAAAAGTAGCAGAGGTGTTCAAAAGACCACAAAGGTCCTCAAAGAGATGAAGACAATCAAAAGAAAAAATGGATCTCGAAATCCATCTTACAAGTATTATCATCAAAAGCACCTCAACATAAAGAAGAAAGAGAAAAAAATCAAAAGCTATGTGGATTCCAAAAGGAAAATCAAAGTTTCCATTCGAGCTTCCAAAATTCTCATACTTCCCTCTACTCCATCTTTCCTTTTCCCAAAGTGCATATGAACATCTCCTCATTTCTAATGACATGGCTAAGAGAAATCTAGAACATACTTTTCCTAAGCATTTAGAGCATGGGAAATCTAACAAAGAGTTAAGATGTGTCCATGAGGATATTTGTGGGTCTCACTTAAGTGATCTTTCCTTAACTATGGATCTCTCAACAGTTGGGTACTACTGGTTCTGATTCTACAACTTCTCAGCTGATCATTACTACAAAAGACTATGTTCCTAGAGATTCCACCACTGAAGGAGAACAGCTCAAAAAGCCTATCAACGCTCTTGACTTGAAGAAATTATACAGCTGAGGCATTCTCTATGTTCTCATGTACATATTTATTGGTCTTGAAAAAATCCTAAAAATGATATATTGCAAAAAATCCTAAAAATTGCAAAATGTCCTGAAAAAATGATCTTAGTGAAAACCTGGCAAACAGGCGCTTTGATGTATCTATTATCTTATTGAAAACCTGGTAAATAGGTGCCTTGATAATAATAAAAAAAAATAGAAAATTTGAAAAAATACAAAAAAAATAAAAAACACAAAAATACAAAAAAAAAATGAGATATTCAAAAATACAAAAAAAAAGAAGAAGAGAAAAGTACAAAAAAAATTGAAAAGAGAAAATGTGCCATTGATGAAAACCTGGTAAACAAACATCATGGTAGCAAAAATAGAATCTCTTTCAAGATGGTGAAAACCTGGTAAATAAGCACCTCTTGTTTCTTGAAGCTACATCTCATCTCAGCATCGCTTGGCTCTTAGTTTCCCACTTTAGTCTCTTTGCATTCCTGCTTTAGTTTGCTTTCCCACTTTCCTGCTTTTAGTTCATTTCTTGCCTTAGTTTGCCAGCTCATGCACTTTCTCTCAGTTGTCTTTGAGATTTTTTTTTTCCTCAAATCTTCATGGATTGGAACTAGTTCACACTTGGGTGCACCTTCCTGGTCTAGGGGGCATTGTCCTATCACTTTTGAAATCTTTGTTCATGCATTAGTCACTAGCGATTTCGGCCGCGTCTGCTTGCTAATGCCTAGCTACTTTTGAGATCTCTCTCCTTGAGGATCCCTTGTATTGGTCGCCAGTAGTTCTCACTGTGCTTGCCTACTGATACTTAGCTCTTGTTTGAACCCCTCTCTTTTAGGATCTCTTCCTTACATCGGTCACCATTGGTTCTCACTGCATCTGCCTACTGATGTTTCGCTCATACTTTATTCTCTCTTTTGAGAATCTTCCTTGTATCAGTCACCAGTGGTTCTCACTGCATCTGCCTGCTGATACTTAGTTTGCACTGCGATATCTTCTTGAGAATTCATCTCTCATGACAATCACCAGTGGTTCTCACTGCATCTTCCTATTATTGCTACCTTGTTGAGACTTTGAACGTTGTGCGCTTCTGATTCGACTTCAATCCGCTTGAACACAAACATAAACTAAAACTGAATTTATGTTCCTTTGGAGCATGCTAAGCTTGTTCTTTAGGTGCTTGTTTGTTTGTTTGCTTTATCATTTTCCCTCGAGTGAATCTAAGACGTCTTCCTTGACTGAGAAACATGAAAACTGGGGGCATGATCTTTTCTTTTCTTTTTGCTTGCTGGTTTAGTTCCAATGACCCAATGAATCTACATAAGAGGGGTGTCCATCTATAAGAGCCTTCATCTCATATTGGATGGCCATGTGTACCTCAACTCCTTTTATATGGATGCTTTGGTGAGGTTGGTTCTTCTCCTTGTCTATTTTGAGTGACTTCTCTTTGCTACAAGTGAAATTGCTAACGCTCGTCCTGCTAAGTGAACGTAAGGGTCACTGTGAGCAATTCTTTGGCAAAGGAAGGAACTCTTGCGTGTCTAGTGTGTCTATTCACAAGCAACATTCAGGTCATTCTAGCAATTGTGCTTTGATGCTTATGTTAACTTGCTAAATCAAAAGGAATAGGTGTTCAGGTCATTCTGGCTTCTTGTGCCTTAATGCTTACATCTCATTCCGACAAATCTAAGACTTATGTCATATTCATATTCTCATGATTGCAATGTTAGTGAGGATTGTATGGAATCTTGTGATCATCCCATGCCTAAATGAACTTGATGATGATAAATACAGTGAGTCCAACAACCAAGTCCTAGGGCTTGCATTTTCATTCTAGGCTTGCATCTAGCTTAGGCTTGCATTTTCATTCTAGGCTTGCATTTTAGCTTAGGCTTGCATTTTTCATTCTAAGCTTGCATTTGAGATGATATCTTGGTGCTCTCTTGATTGCTTTCTTTTGGATTTGGTCATCGATGGTTCTCCTCTTTCATCTTGATTTCATCATGATTGCACAAGTTTTTCGGGATCGAAATCGAAATCTGACATCCCTAGATAGCTCGAAATCACGTTTTAAATTTTGGGACCCTTTGAGATCAGACGCTTGTGTAGTTAGCCTTCTGGCATCATCTTGCTACCAGATCCTCATCTTTGCATCATGTTCTCAAGATCTTTTCTCTTTTCATCAAAGTCAACTCTAGTCAAACTTGGTCAACAAGACCTCTGCATTGCTCCGATTTGCTTCTGCAGCTTCTCAAATCTAGTCTAATTGCTTTTGCTCTACAACCTCTCATTGTCAATCATCCTTCTAATATGTCATGTTTTGATTTTGCTCCTGAGGGGGTAGGATGATTGCATCATTTGAATCTTGTCGAATCAATTTTTAAATCAGTCTGATCTGAATCATCAGTTCTCATTTCTTGGGGCATCTCGGTGCCTCATATCTAGTTATCTGGTCATCTATCTTTTAGGTATCTGAGCAATCTAAATCGGATCCTCAGGAATCAAGCTTCATTCTGGAGATGGTTCTTGAAATATTTTAGGTATTGGGACAATCTAACCCTAATTCCTGGGAGTTAATCTTCATTCTAGAGATAGCTCTTGAAATCTCTTTTAGATCGTTATCTGGGCAATCTAACCTGGGTCTCAGAGGGCTAAGCTTTGTATTGGGGAAATCTAAACCTGATTATGGAGATATTCCTAAGTCTACATCTCTCATCAATTGGTATTGGGGCAATCTAACCCTGATTCTGGTTCTCTCAAGACCGTTGTCTTTGCAATCTAACTTAGACTTCAAAAAATCATGCTTCTTTTTGTTCAATGTCTTGGTATCCTAACCTAGACTCCTAAACTTTTCTCATCATCTGTCACTTCAGACTATTATTTGAATCAATGTGCTATTCACACATCAATTCAAAGAGGGGAAAATGTAATACCCCAAAATTGGCACCTAATAAATTCAATCAATTTTGGTGCATTTTTGTCAATTTTACATCTTCAAAGTCCTACTTTGCTAGGCAATTTTCTCTCTCCTACCTGACTTAATTCGACTTGATGTCAATTTCAAAAATACTAAATTGCATTAATCAAATATTAAAATTAATTCCTAAAGTCTTCAACTTTTATTAGCTAAATTACCCCTATGATAAATTAATTTAATTCTAAAGTCCTAAGTGCTTTAAATTAAATTAAACCCACCCCATTTGGCTAATATACATAAAAAGGAATTAATATTACTTGTTATTTGAATGGACACCTTTATTTGAATTAGTAATTCAAATTATTCGAACGGTCACCCTTATGTGGCAATAAACATTCTTTTAATTAAGTAATTCATGCCTTTTTGTCTCAATTGGGAATGAAGAGTCAGGAGTTTCAAATCAAGAGTCTCTTCATTCTCTCCCCAGGCTTGTCTATTTAATGAACCTCATTCTTCATTCGAAAGAGAGCAATTTTGAGAGTAACTAAACTATAGCATTTTTTTTTGTCTCAATTCAAAGATTTTATTGAATATTAATCTAATTTTCTCATTCTAGTTTAATATTGCATTTTCATTATAATTAGTTTGCTTATTTTCTCATAGCTTAATCTGATCTTTATTTCAAGTTCTCTAGAGTAAATTTGCACTTCATATTTCTTTCAAAGCATTTTAGACTGAATTGCACTCATTCTAGATTAATTTCAATTGAGTATCTTCATAGCTTTCAAATCCTCCATTGTAGTACTGGTCTTATGGTTGTTGGCTCTCGTTCTAAGAGTAATTAAACACCTCATCTACATAGGAGGCAACAAGTCACTTCACCATGGATTTTGAATTGAGTAATCAATACTCTCTTTCATAATTCGATCATGTGAGTAATGACTATTTTACGTGTGTAGTTGGATTAGAGGTCCACATTCGACTATATACAAAAGTAAACATTTGGCGATCTAGTGAATACTTTGTTCACGTGATCTCATGATTTAACCAAGGTCAAGTGAAAAATTGAGCAATCATGAGATTCATTTAGTTGCGTGTTCACCAGGTTGATATGAGTTAAGTTAAAGGGGTTTTGAGACTCAGTATGGATCAGAGGATGAAAGATTGATCAACGGCTAGTGCTTGATCACTTGATACAACCCAGAGTTAAAGAAAGACTCAGCGATCATGTGAATGCTTTATTCGCGTGATCTCTTGATATAACTAGGGTTAAGGTTTTCTTTCAATGACCTAGTGAATGCCTTTATTCACTTATTCACTAGATGACTAAGGGTTAAGGAAAGCTTTCCGAGGATAAGGTAAAGACCGAGGTCAAGGTGGGTCTGGTGCCAAGTGTTGCTGATATGCTCAGTCCCAATTGGTTGCCGATAATGATGATGTGGCTAGGTAATTTTTAAAGGGTTAAGTGACTATTGTCAAATTTTGAAGACCGTCTGATGTGCCAGGAAAGGGTAGAGATCGATGGCCATGTTTTAAACTTGTCTAGTTGATCGTTGCCACCAGAAATTTGAAATATTTAAGGGTTCTCTATGAGTAAAGGACAAGTTATTTAATGTTTGGGCGGCCAATCTACCTCATTTGATCTTGTCCACTGTCACACTATGGTCTAGAAATGATGCTTGTCTACAGAGGATGTCCATGCCGTCGAAGATGGGTGTTGCAATCATTAAATTTATTATGCAGATGAAGTAAACATGGAGCTAAAATGATGAAATTTCTAGTCTCTAGTGTACCAATCATGATTTTGGCCATAAATGAAGATCAATTTGGACCTAATTGCTCTAGATTTCTTGGTATGTCATTTATGCAGTAAATTTCTTGATTATTTGGTTGGTATGGTTGTTGAAAACCCTAGTTGTGTCGTAGCTATCTGAAGCTTGTTGCATCCTTTCTTGAGGATTCCAAGATAGCTAGTGACTATATATAGTAGTCTGATGTATTTTTCAAAGGATGGTGAAATTGGTAACTGAATAGAGAGAGCTTGGATCTAGGGTTTGGTTCTAGCATTTTGTCATTGTCAATGTATTAATACTAGAAATTTTATTGAGAATAAACTTGAATTCCATCTCAGATTTGTGAATGTCTTCTTGTTTTGATCTTGGATTCTTATATGTTAATGTTGCAAGGCAGGTTAATATATGATTTACAAAGTAAATTGTGAAGTTTGTTATTGAGTTCCTTCATGGAAGGATTAAATTCTTAAGGATAGATTCAGAGAATTCATAGTTCTTGTGAGAATATGATGTCTGAATGTGAGAGTGAGAGGAATAATAGGCAAAGCACTTATTCTAGATTTGGGTGTGTTTGAATTAAGTTTTCTGCTGAGGTAGATTATATTTGATTCTTTGCCCTAGGATAAGACACTGGTCTGTTCTCAGGATGCAGTTCTTCATCATCAATCAACCTATAAATGATAAAATCTTTAAATCAGTGTGTCAAGGACATTAATGCTTAATATTTGCTGATTCCTTTAAGAAGTGAATCAAAGGTATACCTGCCCGAGCATTAAAGCTCAAAGTGTAGGAGGTTCATTCTCTTGATCCTTGTTAATTGGCCCTTTTTCTTGTTAGATTTGGAGTGGTGATAGAGTCAGTGACATTTATTTGTCAATCATATTGTAAATCTGCAAGTAGAAAGAAAAGGAACCAAAAAAATGGTGACTCTGCTGGGGATATAACAATATAAGCTTCTCAAGGTTTGTTTCTTAATATTTCCCATTAAAGGTGGGTGGCGACTCAAAGGGTTAGAACCAGTGTTTAAAAATTACAATCCATGGACAAAAGAAGAAATACTAGGGCTTTTGTCAAGAAGCATCTAGAGGTTACTCTAGAAGAGTTGCCTAGATCAGGAAAGAAAAGCTGGATTAGAAGAGATGGGGAGTCTACTAGTGCCCCTATAAGAGAGAAAAAAAATTCTAGAAATAGGGCACATCATACATCTCCTAATGAGGATGAATGACAGTATAAAAGTTCTAAATCTGATAGTGGTCTCTCTGGAGATAAATTTTATGATACCCCATAAGTATCATTTCAAGATAAAGTCTCACTACCTAGAGACCAGAATGTGTAGGCAAGAGAAAGGGGGTTTAGGCTAGATTTTCATCAAGATGAGGACATGTTTAGAAGGAAACCCATGGAACCAAGATGGGTCCATTTCCCATATCAAAGTCTCACTAATATGGACATGTCATCAAGCTATGAAGATATTATGATAGACCTAAATGATTTGGGTGCATTGAGATTACAGTTAGTAGAGTAAGATGTAATATACAAAAGGCTACAAAAGGAAAGAGAGGTTGAGACTATAAATGCATTAATGGAGAGAGAATATCTACTTAGAATGATTAATGAATTGAAGGAGAGAAAAAAAATATTTGCCTCTGCCCCTAAATTTTTGCAACCTGATCTTTTTGGTGACCTTCATGCTTTGGGAAGTGAAAAAGAACATCTGCTGCAAGACCATGAGTTTGAACAAGAGGGCCCTATGATTAAATAAGTCCAAATTTATGCTTCTCAGCCCGAAGATAAAAATGAAATTGAAACTACTAGACCTACTGCTATTGTAAATGAGAAGGGAAAGCAAAAGATGGTTGAGATTCAAATAAATGAGCCTGTGGCAAGACCAAAAGTCCCACCACCTATTTCAAGTGGAGATACAGAGATGGAGAAGAAAAGGAAGTTAAAAGATGATCTAGATAGGGAATTGGAGAAGGTTGAAGTTGAAGCCTCTATTGTAGAAATAAGAAGGAAGATCCAGCAGGAGGATGTAGTCATGAAACTATTTGTTTAGTCTTTGGTGGAAGATGCTAGAGACTGGTTCAAAAGACTCATTGACCATTGTATTGATACATGGGATGCTTTTGAAAAATGCTTCAAGGAGTAGTATGGTGATAGGCCTAATGCTAGTTTCATGCTAAATGAATTTAACACCATAAGGAAGAATTAGAATGAGTCTGCAGCTGAGTTCAACATGAGATTTCAGAAGGGTATGCATAAGTTGTTTCAAGTTATGAGATTAGATGGCAATGTCTATATAACCACATACTTCAATGCCTTTGATGGCAAGATGAGATACTTAATGAGAGACAAAGAACCTATAACTCTCAGGGATGCCTTTAGAATTGCTATCAACATTGAGAATAATATGAAAATATCTAGAAAATTGGGAGGGAAAAGAGATGATTCTAAGTTGTTTGGGGACAAAAATTATAAAAGGGATAATGAAAGAAATGTTGGAAATAAGAAGCAAGAAGAGGACATGTTGGAAAAAGTGTTGAAGGCATTGAAGGACTTGAAAGCACCTAGTAACAAAAATGATAAGGTTTCTACTAGTGAAAAGCCTCATTTCAACAACAATTTCAATTGACATAATAGGTTGCAGAATTACCCTTATAACACCCAATGGAAAGATGGAAAACCTATTATCCCAAATGCCAAAGGAAATAATGAAAAGACCATCCCTGATCCCTTGCAGAAGGCTACTATGCATGTTATAGAGGACACACCATGGTGTGTGGCTTGCCAATCTCCTCATTCTACAGAACATTGTGTGGTTGCACAATCTATAACTACATACCAGGATGATGAATTTGCTGAATTTGATCAAGAAGAAACTAATGATGACATTGGTTGCAACATGATTAATTCATATCTAAAACATGAAGATGTCTGTGATGTTGATGAAGAGAATGATGTGTGCTAAAAAAGACACAAGGCATTATTCCATCAATAGGTCTTTTCTGATGATGAAGACATTGATGCAAAGACATGTAACATGAATTCTTCCTCAGAGAATGTAAAATTGAGAAGACCTTCAAAGGAGGAGATTGCTAGGATCACTGTAGAAATGGTTGCCCAAGTGTAAACTAGAAGCATGACAACAAATGATGGCACTAGTAAGACTGCAGGGATGTTTATGAAAAATGCCATTCCCAAGGAGCCCACTGGAAATAAATTGAGAAATGATTATACAATGAAAGTAAAGAATGTCAAAGGTAGCAAGTGGGAACCAAGGGGAGTAGGAGGTGTCAAGGTGTCTAATTCTCATGAAAGGAGCATCCAAAAGGAAGCTAAGAAGTCACTTGATACAATAACCTAGGTTGAAAAAATGAAAGTGACAATAACAATAAATGCACCTGATAAGAAAAAGGATATTAAGGCAATGCAGGTTGAGATTCCTTCTTCTGCCCTTGTTGACATGTTATCAGTTTTGTCCCAAATTGAAATCAAGGTTCCCTTGTATGAACTATTAAGAATCCTTGAACATAAAGATAGAGCTCTGGCATGGGTGGATAGTGTTCATGATAGTAATGTTGCTTGCAGTACCAGTGGGCCACAACCAGAAGCTTGGAAAGAAGTGCAAGTTTAGGGAATGGTATCTCATATACCACCTATGTATTCAGACAATTCTGTCAATGCTAGCCTTGAAAACATTGATCCATTTTTCTTAAGCATCATAGTGAATGTAATGACAGTAAAAAATTGCATGATTGATTTTGGTGCATCAAATACTACCATGCCTTTGAAAATTATGGAGAGATTGGGTCTTAAAGTTGACACTGTTTAGGGAAGATGTTGTGCAATGGACCAGAGAGAAGTGCATGTTATTAGAACTATCAATGCATTAATCTATAAGCTAGTAGCATATCCAGAGAAAGAACTGACTATGAGTGTTTTGGTTGTAGACATTCCTCCTCATTATGAGATGCTATTATCTAGGAAATGGAGTGCTGCCATGGGAGGAAGTTTACAATGTGACCTCTCATTTTCTACTTTCAACATTGATGGTCAATCTATCAAGTTTGAGAGAGAGCCAAGGGTGACCCATATGATTGAAAGAAACATTGATAATGAAACTACTTGTTTTATAGATACTGATATCAATTCTTTTAGGGCAAAAGTTACTGTTCTTGAGAAAGAAGTTGTCTTTCCCTCTATCACTATAGAGGTGAATACTAAGTCTAAGAAAGGTGATATATGGGTAATGTACTTTGATGGTGCTAATTGCAAAGATGGTTCAGGTGTGGGCATTTTACTCATTTCTTCTGAGGGAAAAACATATAAGTTTTCTTTTACATTGAGTTTCTCATGCACAAAAAACATAATAGAATATGAAGCACTATTGATAAGCTTGAAGTTAGCACACAAACATGGAATTAAATGTGTGCATATTGTTGGTGATTCGGAGCTAGTTGTGTCTCAAGTAAGATTAGTTTATGCTTCCAAGAAAAAAAGGTTGAAACAGTATAGGAATGCAGTGTGGGATATGGTTGAATGTTTTGATGCCTTTAATATTGTGTGGAAGGATAGAATAAACAATAAGATGGTTGACTTAATAGATAATATAGAAATCAATCCTACGGATATCACTTTTGCAGGCCTCTCAAAAGTTGAAACTCAGGCTAGGCCCAGTCTACCAGATAACATTGAGAACTGGAAATTTTTTGAGGATGACCAAGACATCTTGAGATTTATGAATTGTGAAGATCAATATCATGGTCACGAATTAGATTGCTCGGCCTTGGTGGAAACTACAGAAGGAAAGGAAGTTATCTTTGGAAATGAAGTCATACAACTTAAGACCAACAAGGTTCCTAGGGGACTTGTTGTTTTGGAAACTGTATTTGATAATCAAGACAGAGTCCAGATGGATACCAAGAAAAAGGACCAAATGGACTTGGAAGAGGTAAATCTTGGTACTAAGGAAACACCAAAAAATGTGTACATTGGAAAAAAAATGCCTCGGCAAGTAAGAAAGTATTTGATTGAGTTGTTAAGAAAATTTAGACATGTCTTTGCATGGTCATATGATGATCTTAAGGTTTACAAAGAAGATTTATTTCAGCATGTCATTCCTTTGAACAAGGATGCTAAACCTTTCAAGCATAAGTAAAGACCAATCAATCCTACCTTTTCCCCTAACATGCAAGAATAATTGATGAAGTTGAGAGATGTTGGGATCATAAAGCCTATTAGGCATTCTTCTTGGGTGTCAAACTTGGTCCCAGTCAGGAAAAAGAATGGAGACATTAGATTATGTGTGGATTTTAGGAACTTAAATATCTCTTCTCTGAAGGATAACTACTGCTTTCCTAACATAGAGGCAATGTTACAAAGAGTAACTGGATCTGATCTAATGTCCATGATGGATGGTTTCTCTAGCTACAACCAAGTGGTTGTGAAACAATCAAAACAATTTAAGACATCTTTCACAACACCTTGGGGAGCTTATGTCTATGTAAGGATTCCTTTTGGTTTAACTAATGCTGGTGCCACTTTCCAGAGAGAAATGGATGTTGCCTTTGCAGATTTTATAGATGCCTTCCTAGTGGTATACCAGGATGACTTGACTACATACTCCAAAAGGGAGGAATATCATTGTTCTCATTTGGAGAAGATATTTGTGAGGGCTTTGGAATATGGCATTTCTCTGAACCCAAGGAAATGTGCATTTGGTGTAACTAAAGGCAAGTTGCTTGGCCACCTAGTAGGGAAACAGGGAGAAAGAATTGATCCAGAAAGAGTAATGGTAATTGACAAGATTCAAAAGCCAAAAAATGTTAAGGGAATTCAATCTTTCTTTGGTCAGGTAAATTTCTTGAGGAGATTTGTTACTAACTTTCCTGAGACCACTAGGCCAATATCCAAGATGTTAAAGAAAGGATTTGAAATAAAATGAGACAATGAACCTGATGAGGATTTCAAGAAGATCAAGCAAGAAATCAAGGATGCACATGATCTAAAGGCACCCAATTATAGTATTCCAATGCATGTCTTTTCTTTTTCTTCTTTTCAAACTATTGCTGCAATACTATTATAGAAAAATGATGAGGGTTTTGAACAACCTATTGTATTCTTTAGCAAATATTTAAATGCTAGAGAATTAAAATATGATATCAGTGAAAAAAAAACATATACACTTGTTAAGGCTGTGAAGGCTTTTAGGTGTTATTTGATGGGAGCAAGTGTGGTTGCTTTTGTACCAAGTGCTGCAGTGAAGGACATTTTCTCATAGCAAGAGGTGTCTAGAAGAAGATGAAGATGGATAAATAGAATTCAAGAGTTCAACATTGATATCCAAATCACCAAGCTGGTTAGAGGAAAAGGATTGGAAAAGCTTATGGCACAGTCTAATCTTGATTCAAATCAAGTAAATCAAGCCGAGATTGATGATACATGTGATATGGATAGTTGTGTTTGGTATCAAGATATAATCTATTTTTTTGAAGAATATGAAATGTCCATTAGGAATGGATGACAAAAAGAAAAGAAGATTGAATTTACAGGAAATCAAGTATGTAATTGTAAGATGCAAGCTATATAGAAAAAAATTGGATTGCATACTTTTGAAATGTGTTGATAAGAATCAAGCTGACAAGCTATTGAAGGAAATGCATGAAGGAATCTATGGTGAGCATTATATGGGAAAGACTACTGCTCAAACGATTTTGAGGGTAGGGTTCTGGTGGCCCACAGTTTTCAAGGATGTAGAAATATTGGTAAGGAAATGTGATGCTTGTCAGAGATTCTCTAGTAAATTGAAATTTTTAGGAAACATGCCACTAAAACCAGTAGAGGTACAGACCCCTTTCCAACAATGGGGAATTGAATTTATTGGAGAGATACCAAACAAGTCTAGTGGGGGACACTCTTGGAGCTTAGTTTCTACTGACTACTTTACAAAGTGGGTTGAGGCTATTCCCACAAGAAATGCAACAAGTAGAGTAGTGATTGATTTCTTTCCACATAATATTGTCACTAGATTTGGTTGCCCAAAAAGAATTGTTTGTCATAATGCAATGTGTTTCAGATTTAGTGAACACAAAGAATTTTGTGAGAATCTAGGGATTCAATTATCATACTCCTCTCCTTACCATCCACAAGGAAATGGATAGGAAGAATCATCTAAAAAAAGCTTGGTGAAGATCCTTAAGAGGACTCTTGAAAAGAACAAGAAAGCATGGAATTCAAAATTGCTATTAGCTGTGTGGGATGATAGAGTAAATGTTAAGATAGAAATTGGGTGTGCACCATTTGACTTGGTGTATGGAATACATGCAAGGATGCCTTAGACCTGTAATACCCCAAAAATGGGCTATAGGTTCATTAACTTCCTACATCAACAAATCAAACAAAATAGACATCAAAGTCCTAACCCAAGGCACATCTGCACATCAGTTTATTAGAAATTGATATTATCTTAATTCTTGATGTAGTCAAGGATGGTGGATCCAATGAAGGATGGTCCAACCTTGCAGCCAATCATGAACATAGCAGAATAAAACACAACACCAAAACTAGATCTGTAAGAAAACATATATCTTTATTCATCAACAACTGATTACATGCAATGTGCCAGGTTGTAAGACCTTCCTGATTATGGCCAATTACAATGCAAGAAACAATTTTACAAGATCACGCAGGATCCAACACACTTCTCCTTAGCTAGCCTAGGTCTACAACACAACAAGATACTGGTAGGCACTCCAAGAAAGATCTAAACTTGTGCTCACAAGACACCAAGATATCTTCTTGTTCCTAAGCCTCCAAGCTACTAACTATGCTCCCTTCTATCCACTAGATCTAATATGATTCTAGATCTCTACCCTCCCTCTCTCAACAACTACCCAAGCACTGCTTAAATAATAATCCAAGCCACAAGTCAGCTGGATGAAACAATTAACTCCTACAAACAAATATTAAATTCCAAAACATGGTCAGCTCTCAAATAACCTAACAATAATTAAATTATCCATGGCAGCCTCCAAAAAGTCACCAGATCCACATAGGAGAATGCAACATGCCATATCTAGGTCCCCACATGTCCAATGGTCAATCCATAACTTGAGGAGTGTGACCCAAATTAAATGTACCAGACGGCCAAGCCGTTTCTCCAAGAACATCCGTCGAGAACCCAAACTATCGAGTGCCAGGAAACATACCGAGAAAACATAACAACTAAGCTCCAAAAGCATTACCGAGCACCAAAAATGCCAAGTCTCCTTCAATGACTAAGCTTCCTTCAGCGACTGAGCCACTTCAACGACTGAGCAACAAACATAAACACCGAGACCCTATTGGTAACTGAGCACCGAGCAACAAAACACCAAGTCACCAAGTGGCCAACATCAATCAAAATCCACTAGAACTTCCAACTGAGAATCACCACCAGATCATCGAGATCCATCGGTAAAGCCTAAGAAACTTCGATCGAGAACCATCACCAAAGACTGAGAAACTCCAACCTTCTACTGAGATCTCCATCCAATTAACTGAACACCACTAGACAATTATCAAGACTGCTAGAATCTTCACAAACCAAGGATGCCCCTGCATCAGAGACCCAAGGTAAATAAGAAAGTGTGTCCCACACTTTACTCCTTCAAGAAAATCCACCATCTACTTCATCTTCACACAAGGCTTGTCAATCCACGAAGCCAGGAAAATGCAAAAGCTCATCTACCAAGTCCTCCTTAACCAATCTACCACCAACCAGTCAGCATGTTCAACATCTAGAACAATCTAAGCCTTCAACCCATCGCCAAGGATCAAAGAATAATCCCATCTCAGAATCTCATCACAAGACTTATTATGCCAACCAACAACTCAAATTTGCAACAAGAAAACAATCTCAGCACCTCAACACTGAACAGAAACAATTCGCTAACACCAACATTAGGAAGGTGTTCAGTAACAGGCAACTCTTCACCAACAACAACTTGATCTAGCACAACCAGATGATCTACAATTTCCATGTCACGCACAACCGATTGAACATGAAAACTAATCTCCTCTCCAACCTCAACAAGGTCAACAACATTATCGTTAATCATAGGTATCTCAACAACAACCACAAGTTACTCTGCAGGTTTCATGTTAGACTCCACCAACTGAACATGAAAACCAATTTCACATGCCTCTTCAACCTTCAAACTGTTACAGGAAACTTTGTCAAGATGTCTTCTCTCTCAAACCAATCTACCAACTGGCTAGACAAATTTCTTCCAAATTGGCATGTCCCAACTTTAGTAAGCTCTACAAATCTCAATAACACTTTCCATCACAAGGTTCTTAAATCAGTTCAACTACTCTGCTTGCAATTGAGAAAACCTCTTAGAAATCTTAATCTCCACCACATCACAGAGGTCTACAATCGCACCAGGGTTCAATCCTCTCAAAGACATCTCCAAAGATCTTTGAAAACCCTCTACAACAAACCCTAAACTGACCACCTTCTGACAACCTCCAAGTTGTATGCAAGTCAGATCACAACCGGCCACCTTGCATGAACAACTAGGCCATGATTTCACAAGTTCAGTAACACGGATCTGCAACTCGAATCACACACAATCTCTTCGCCAGCCTTTCTCCCAACAAGATCAAATCAGCTCAAGATCAAACCTCACTCTGATACCACCTGATGCAGTCAAGGATGGTGGATCCAATGAAGGATAGTTGAACCTTGCAACCAATCATGAACATAGCAGAATAACACAACACCAAAACTAGATCTATAAGAAAACATATATCTTTATTCATCAATAACTGATTACATGCAATGTGCCATGCTGTAAGGCCTTCCCAGTTATGACCAATTATAATGCAAGAAATAGTTCTATGAGATCACACAGGATCAAACACACTTCTCCTTAGCTAGCCCAAGTCTGCAACACAATAGGATACTGGTAGGCACTCCAAGAAAGATCTAAACTTGTGCTCGCAAGCCACCAAGAAATCTTCTTGTTCCTAAGCTTGCAAGCTACTAACTCTACTACCTTCTAACCATCAGATCTAATCTGATTCTAGATCTCTACCTTCCCTCTCTCAACAACTACCCAATCACCCCTTAAATACTAATCCAAGCCACAAGTCAGCTGGATGAAACAATTAACTCCTACAAACAAATATTAAATGACAAAACATGGTCGGCTCTCAAATAATGTAACAATAATTAAATTCTCCATGGTGGCCTCCAAAAGGTCACCAAATCCACATAGGAGAATGCAAAATGCCAAATCTAGGTCCCCACACATCCAACAGTCAATCCATAACTTGAGGAGTGCGACCCAAATTAAATGCATGAGTTGGCTAAGCTGATTCTCCAAGAACATCCATCGGTAACCCAAACTACCAAGTGGCAGGAAACATATCAATTAAACATAACAAATGACCTCCACAAGCATTACTAAGCACCAAAAATGTTGAGTCTCCTTCAATGACCAAGCTTCCTTCAGTGACTAAGTCCTCCAGCAACCGAGCCACTTTAGTGACCAAGCAATAGACATAAACACTGAGACCCTGTCGGTAACCGAGCACCGAGCAACAAAATACCAACTCATTGAGTGACCAACATCAACCGAGATCCATTAGAACTTCCAACTAAGAATCACCACTAAGACCACCGAGCTCCATCGATGAATCCTAACAAACTTCAACCGAGAACCATCACCAAAGACCAAGAAACTCCAGCCTTCAACCATGATCTCCAACCAATTAACTGAACACCACCAGACAGTTACTGAGACTGCCAGAATCTTCAGGAAATGAGGATGCCCCTGCATCAATTTTGCATCGGGGAATGTTCCTTGAATATTCCTAATTATCCTAATTATCTTTAATTGACTATTATTTGGCGATAAATCATATTTATCCTAAGATTTGATTAATTAAATATTCCGAATATTTAATTAATTAAGTTTGATTCTCCCACTTAATTATTTAAGTAGACTTAATTATATTTATTCCTAATTATATTATTTAATTTTGATAATAAATAAAAAATCCCATGAATAATCAGTTGAATTCTTATTTAATTGATTGAATCCAGTTGTCAATATTTGATGATATAATTTTTGAATAAAAGTTTGATTTAATAATTGATTAACCCATAAATCAGTTGTTTTTAAATTTAAAATCAGTTAAGTTGAGAATAAATCACTTTATTTTTAAATTAATTCATATTAAATCATGGACAATCAGAAAAGCAGTCAACATTAAATCAATTTTCAATTTCAACTTGTTAACTTTCTAAACTCAACATCTAATGATGAGTTGAAAAAGAGAACTAAACTCTATTTTGAGATAAAAAAGTGCTTTTGCATGATTTTATGAGTTAATCTCTTCTTGATTTCTTGTTAACTCAAAAATCAAGTTGAGTTTACTAAGAGTGATATATGGCTTTTCTCAATGCATCCTCAAGCCCTGGATTTCTATAAAAACAAGGCTCAGCTCCTCACAAAAGGATCCCTCGAATTTGCATCCTTACTCTGGCGAATTTGCATCTCAAGAATCAAGCTTTTGTGAACAAGGCCATTGTGAGATTTTTTTATTGTTTTTGAGTGTTCATAGCATTCATTTATTCATAGCATATCATTGTTAGATTAATTTGTAATCCATTTCAATTCATTCTAGATTAGTTTTATATCAAGTTTTTCATCTTATTGCATACAAAATCCAAAAGAATAGATTACATTCATATTTCATTACTTTCAATCCTTTAAATCCTTCATTTAGGTATTGCATTGTCACTGATCTCGGTCTAAATCTGAGAATACCATACTCGCACTTGCTAGAAGGCAGTAAATCGCCTAGTTAGCTATATTGTTCTTATTTGCAAATTTCATGATTTGCTAACCTCTAATATTTTACTAAAGTGTTGTGTCTGCAACTGGGTACAATTTTCACACACATTTATGGTGCCCACCATGGGGCCCTAAAATGGGTTTCCATTTCATTTCTATTGATTTTCTATCAAAATTGTGATTTTTATTTTATGTCCGTACAATTTTCGTATGACATTTGATAGATTGTCGTGCCAGGACCCCCTGACTATTGTATGATAGTTGGTGTTTTTGAGACTCATGACTATTGTTCTACATTGTCATCTTAGGATTACTTTGTCATGTGTGCATGGACCCACTATCGTATCGTGCCTATATTGTCATGCGAGAGGTAACCCACTGTCATACAAGTTTTGGTACTAGAGATTTAATTGTCATATCAAATTTTTAGTTTGTCTTTCAGATTTGATTTTTGGATTTGGACTGACAACTAACCCTAAAAATTGAGATCTTCTATTTCTGATTGGTAATTGCTATTTTTTTGCTCACGGGAAAGTGCAACAAAATTGCAAAATAGGTAAAATCTACTAAGCACGTTGCGAGGGAATTCAAGTATCCTACTACATCTAATAACACTTCATTTTGGGACATAAAATGAATATCTCACGTGTCTGGCTTGGGTGTCTTTCCTACTTTCATAAATCACACTTCAATTTTTGGGCTCTAAAATGAACATAGATTTATTTTTTGCATATCTGTTATACATAGTAATTAGGCCCTATAAACACTATTTGTGGAGTTCTTGAGAGAACAAGCTTCATTTGATTATTTTGCATGTGAAGCTCTTCTCAAAGATAGATCCCCTTGTAGGTAGGAAGGATACTATGATTATCTCACGTTCTACTTGGTTTGGCTCTCAACTTTGATTAGTACATTCTCTCTTGGTCCCACTTATAGAGCTTGGTAGACATTGTTGTTGACATCACAAATCTTGGTGAGGTAATTTCAGTCTTAACATGTCAAAGAATCTATCTACTGTGTTTGGGTAAAAGTGAAAAGGCTAGAGGATTATGCTCTACTCCCTTTTTGGGTAGTATCAGAAACTCAGATCCTTGAATCTAGACCAAGTCCTCATGTGGTCTATTTTGTGAGTCACCTTAAGAGAGGGTTAACCACAGTGGACATTCCCTTTATTGGGTGAACCACGTGGATGGAACCTCAAGCTATAATAGCCATTTTCTCCATGGTAGAAATAGCCGCTATATAAATGTGTTTGTGGAAGAAATCTCCACAATTGTAGTCTCTTGTTGGACTGTCAGATCTCCTCAGCAGCTCCTGATTGATTAAATTCTCAAACTATGTCAAAACCCTGGTGCACCTAGATTGGATTTTGCCCTCTTGAGATTACAAAATTTGCAGAGTCAGACCATTACTAAAAACCCTAGTGAGGCCAAATTTTTCATTTTCTAGGACTATGTGCATAATTGGAAAATTTTTTGAGAACATACACAAATAACACTCTTAGGTATTAGAATAATAAGTCACTTGATTATTTATGTGCAAGGTTGCTTTGTCCCTTGCTCATTTTTTTCAGATGTGCTTGAATTCCCTTGCTTGTTGTTCTATGTACTTGATGTCTACTTGGTTACTTGAAACGAATGAACTCGAGACAAAATTTTACATAGATCTTCAAACCTGGACAGAGAAATTTGCAAACAATCTGATACTGAAAAATTGAAGAATTGTAAATTTGAAGCAAAATTCCTTTCTGGAGTCCAAATTCATCCCATAGTCTCAAAAAATTGTACAAGTTTTTCCCAAGTGTCATATCAGAACCCCCAGGTTGTCGTACAGGAGACCGTATACTATCGTATGAGTGTTGTAAGGAAAAGTCAATAAAAATCAATCCTTGGTGTCAATCGTCATATGAGTGTTGCAACTGTCATATGAGTGCTATCAATTTTTGTGCTAGGCCTTACCCAGACTCATACAAGCCTGGAGAAAGTCATATCAAAATTTTAGAAAGTTGCTAGAAACCTCCAAAATTTGTCAGAAATCTAGTTTTTACAACCAACTTCTAGATTCTGTCAAAAAATTCATTGTGTCAGGAACAAAGCAGAAACTAGAAGAATCCAATCATTTTTCCAAAAGTGGTCTCTTGATTTTGATCTATCCTTCTGATCTATCAATTTGAATCATGTTCATCATGTGTCAAAACCTTTTCAAAATAATCTTCAATTCAGTCTTCAACAAAATGGCTAAGTATTGCGACCTCATGTCTGCCATCTTTTGGGCATCTACCCATACAACTAGGGCACAGTATCGTTCATTTACATCAAAATCAATCTTCAACCAATCCAATCTTGACAAAGGTTGTGTCATTCGATCTTCTTGAAACAAGTCATTCTTCAATTGTCTTACTCTTGCTCTTTTGCTTCACCCAAGGTTAATGGTGGAAACTAGAGCTTCCTCACAAAGAAAACAAGGAGAACAACCTAGATTATCTTCAACAACATCTTCTGTGATTGCTAAGACATTTCATCAACCCTACAACACAACTAAATTTGTAGAAGACACTCTTTGCAATCTTTACTTGAAAGGTGGTTACGTTATCCCACCTGCATTAGTTCATGGGGGTAGTCAACAAAATCCACATCAATCAATCCCTGGTAGTCCTCATAACAAAAAAATGTCTCAAGGAGGAGGAAACCAAGGGTCCCAAGGCCATCAATCTAATCATGAAGATCTTGAACTGACTCCATCTGAAATTGAACGATACAGAAGTGATGAACACTTTTGAAAACTGATGAAACATTTCTTGCAAGAAGAGAAAGAAGGCTACTTCTTGGACCTAGCTCAACAAGGAACCAAAATTCCTCCCAAATTTAATATTAAAGATATCATCACTCAAGAGGAAGAAACTCCTATCACAACCATGATGAAATAGATGCATGTTATGCAAGTTAAGCTCAACAAGCTAGAAAAAGAGAAGGAACCTAAGGAGTTCTCTATGGAGGCCCTATGTCCTTTTCCATTTGAAAAAAACTTGTACATGCCACCATTCCCAAAAGAATGGAGATACCAAAATATGATAATTATGATGGCAACTCTGATCCTCAAGATCATGTTAGAGAATTCTATACTCAATCTATGGATTTCATGCATGAACCTACCTATGTAATGCATCTTTTCCCTCTATCTCTAGGAGGAGCAACCGTTCATTGGTTCTCTAAAATACCTCCAATAATCAAAACTTTTTAGGAGTTGATCAAAATGTTTTATCAACAATACTCCTACAACATTCAACATCCGATCACCATGATTGATATCTGTCATCTGAAGCAGAACTCAAGAGAACCCTTCCTAACTTTCCTCAAACAATTGAGGAAAAAGTTTTCACTTTATGCTCGACCTATTCTAAAAACTAAAAAAATCAAAATCTTCATCAACAATATAGTTCTAAAACTTAATTATCCCTTGCAAATGCAAAATCATACATCCTTTGATAAAATGGTAGAGAATGCCATCAAGATTGAGAATGTGCTTGTTAAAAAAGGTGACATATCACTTCATAAGGACAACAAGTATGAATCTGGTTCAAGTTCCAACAACAAAGACAAAGGTAAATTCTAGAACAAGAACAAGAATGTTGTAATAGATGGCATTGTTGATCATGTTAGTGTCTCATCAAAGGCACCAACATTCAATCTCACCATGGGAACTCAAGCCATAAAAGCTTCTGAACAAAAGCCATTTGAACCATCTCAAAAGTTGAAAGACTATAAACCATGGGTTACAACACCAAAACGTGAGTTCACTCCTTTGGGTGAGTCCTTAGAATCTGCCATGAAAACTTTGTTAGCAAACAAAATCATCTCATTTCCTGAGATAAAACCATTTGATCTTGAACCTAAACCAAAATGGTGGAAAGAGACCAATTTATGTGACTTCCATCGAAACAAGGGTCATAAAACCAATAACAACATACGCTTGAAACATCTCATACAAGACAAAATTGATAATGGATAAATTGTAATTGACAATCATAAGAGCAATAATGCTCATACGACATTCACGGAACCATTTCTGAAACATGGTCAAGGAGATTCATCTTCTCCGCCTAACATGGGTGCTAAAGTCAATTATGCCTACTCTGGAAACAATGCTGTCATAAATATGGTTGAACCATACCTATCTAAACATTACAATGTCATCACCATTGTAAGAAAGGATAGAGATAATCAATCAGAAAATGCAATAACTCGATCACAAGCTCATGTACATCTACAAGGACAAAACTCAAGTTCATCAAATGCCCCTAAGGTGCCTTTTAATCTTTCATCTACTTCCAAATAGAGGGCTGCCTCAAAATCATTGAATCCTAAAGACACGAGGCCGACATCATATAGTATAGTCCAACAACTCTAGCATACCAATGCAAAAATATCCATGTTTGAGTTGCTTCAGATATCTCCTGCTCATAGGGCTATTCTGGATAAAGCTTTGCTCGGTTCCAATGTTCCTAACAATCTTGATCTAGATAGATTCCAAACTATGGTTGGTCATCTAACATCACCCCAGTATATATCCTTCTTAGAGGAAGATGAAAATTCACTGAGTCATCCGCATAACAAGCCCTTACACATTGAAGTCTTGTTCCAAAACCATCGTGTCAAATGCATGTTGATAGATGGAGGTGCTGGTCTAAATATCCATTCCTACAAATTGATCACACACCTGGGATTATTAGAATATGCTATTGATCCTAAAAAGAAGATAACCAAAAAGGCATATGATGAGCAAGAAAGATATTCCAAAGGAATAATTGTCCTACCTATCAGAATAGGACCTTTTATTAAAGAGATCACTTGTCAAGTTTGAGATCTTCCATTGGCTTAAAAAATTCTTCTAGGGAGGCCTTGGATACATGAAATGCAAGCTATTCCATCAACATACCATCAATGTATGAAGTTTCCTTATGAAGGAGTGGAGGTCACAATTCCAGCTGATATATCTACCTCTTGCAATGCCTTGAAAGAAAGTGCTGACAAACTTGTTCCACATAATAGAGAATCTTTCACCAAGAAAACAAACATTTCATCTACATCCAAGATGGAAGACATTGCCAAAGAAGTCAAAATTAAGGACACAGGTATGGGAGAATACACAATGGAACCAGTTCTATCTCTCACATCTCTCCCGTTGTCCCCAAAATCTTATGGACAACCGTCAGACAAAGTGAAACCTACTGCTAAAGAACCTTAGGTCATATTTAACGGGAGCTTTATCACATAAAAAGTGTCCAAGAAAGAATCTGATGGAGAAGAAGCTATATTAGCATGGTTATACAAAGATGAGTTTCACTCCTAGACAGTTCAGAAATGTGACTCTAAAATACCTAGAATCCCTGTCAAATCATATGGACCAGGTCAAAAAGTCATGTCTAAGATGGGATACACTGGAAAAGGACCTCTAGGCACAAGAGGCAAAGGCACTGTAACACCCATTGAACATTGTTGAAGGATGAATAAAGATACTACAGGCCTAGGATATCAAAAGAATCCTTTTCATCTCAGCAAAAATTCTCCATGTGTTAGAACAGATTGAACCATCAATAGAAACTTAACTAGAAGAAGAAATACCACAATCAAATAGTGATGATTTAGATAGCTCTCAACTTATTCCTTATGAATGTTTACCTCAAGAAATACTAGACCTTCTTAAAGATGAATAAAAACATAAGAAGAATACCAATGTGGTAGCTACACAAGAACCTACTACTAAAAAAGAAGAAGGTAAACCTATCACAATAACTAAAAATTTGGGATACAATAGTGAATCTGAAACAGACTCCCATGAGTATGAATTCAAATTAGAATCTAAAGGTAATCCTTCTTGGGGGATTCATCCTAACTCTACACATGTTATCAAATTTCCCAGAGGTCTAGATGAAGAATCAAAAGATAAATCAAATGACTATGAGTGAGGAATTATTCCAGAAGAAGATGAACTTATCATTGAGAAACACATTGATGTCATTCACCAATATTCACCTAAATCCAATGTAAGTCTAGAGAGAAATGATGAACTTAATGAGTCTGATCCACCTACAGCTAAAGTGGAATCCAATAATGACATTGAAACTATTCAAGAACTAAACATTTTGAGTAGTAATATCACCTTTGAATTTTAGAGTCGGGTTAGGACCAATGATGACAACACCATATGCGTGAACACCTTTTCCCAATCCTCCCCTACATTGACTATCCAACATCTAGAGCTTATTGATCAAACGTCTACTGATCCAAAAAAAGACATCCATACCTTTCGAACTGACTACACTCTTGCCTAGTACCTCAATGCAGTGGAACCTATGATGACTTCCATCAATGAGTGAAGTGTTAGCATGATAGATTCAGATATCAAATATCTTAGTCAAAAAAATAAAAGCAAAAAGAAAAAGAGTTCTGAGGGTGAAAACCACTTTGTGGTAGTCTTAGAACCTAAAATAGTAAAAATAAAAGATGTATCCGAAGGTGAAAACCTCTCTGAGGCACCTAAGGATGAGATATTTGATGTCCTTCTAAGTCATTTATAGGACAAATCTCTAGTATTGATTCAGCCCACTCAATCTATCAACTTGGGTACAATAGAGGAACCACAACTCATTCATGTAGCATAATCCCTATTAGAGGAGGAGAAACAAGCATTTACTACTTTCTTAATAGAGAAAAAGATCAAATTTGCATGGAAATATTCAAATATGCCAAGGTTAGATCCAAATTTGATAATGCATCATCTTTCTATAGCTCCAGGAGTCAAACCTGTTAAACAAAAATTGTAAAAAATGCATCCACATGTTGCACTCCTAGTCAAAGCTGAGCTAGAAAAATTACTAACAGCCGGATTTATCCGAGTTATTGATTATGCAGACTGGATCTCCAACATTGTTCTTGTTTCAAAACTAGATAAATATATAAGAGTATGCACAGATTTTAGAGATGTAAACAAATTTTTCCCTAAGGATGATTTTCTATTACCAAACATCGGTATGATAGTGTACATGACTATGGGCTTTGAGATGTATTCCTTAATGGATGGTTTTTCTGTATACAACCAAATCAAAATTTCTCTAGAAGATCAAGAGAAAACAACTTTTACATGTGCATGGGGTACCTTTTTTTGGAATGTCATGCCATTTGGACTTAAGAATGCTAGTGCTACATATCAACAGGCTATGACATCTATCTTTCATGACATGATGCATCGAACTATGGAAGACTATGTTGATGAAAACTTAGCTAAGTCTATGACAAGATCAGAAAATTTGAATGACTTGAGAAAAATACTAGATATAATGGAGAAGTTTAGTCTCAGAATGAACCCTAAAAAGTGTGCTTTTGGTGTCACTTCTGGAAAGCTCCTAGGCTACATTGTTTCAAAGAAAGGCATTGAAGTAGATCCTGCTAAGGTCAAAGCTATCATGGAGATGCAACCTCCTAAGAATATCAGTCAGATGAGAACCTTACAAGGAAGAGTACAATCAACTAGACATTTCATATCTTAGCTAGAAAACATATCACAACCTTTCACAAAGACATTACATAAAGGTGTGACTTTTGCATGGAACGAGGAATGTGAAAAGAACTTTAATTATATCAAGCAGTATCTATCAAATCCTCCTATTCTGATATGTCCTATTCAAGGGAAGCCATTGATTCTGTATGTCTCCACCATAGATACATCATGGGGGCATTACTAGCACAACATGATAAAAACAAGAAAGAGAGAGCTATCTACTATATTAGCATAACATTGGTAGCTTATGAGAAGAACTATTCAATGATTGAGAAATCTTGTCTAGCTATGATCTTTGCATCATAGAAACTGAGATAGTACATGTTAGCTCATACAATACAACTAATAGCTAAGATTGATCCACTAAAGTACCTACTAAGAAAAGCTTCCCTCATAGGTAGATTAACTAAATGGGTGATGCTATTGAGTGAATTTGACATAGAATATGTTGAGAGGAAAGCTATTAAAGGCCAAGTCATTGCAGATCAACTAGCTAAAGCACCAATGTTTGATGATACACCATTACAGATGGAATTTCCTAACTCATCCATCATACACATCTCTTCTAGGACTTGGTATCTTTTATTTGATGGATCTTACACACAGAATGGATCTAGAGTAGGCATATTGTTCATAACACCACAAGGTTACTCAATACCTAAAGCATTCAAAATCAAGTTTCCTTGCACAAACAATATTGCTTAATATGAAGCTCTACTTAATGACATGAAGATAGCAATTGAGTTGTGAGTGATAGAATTGCACATTCATGGAGACTCACAGGTAGTCATACACCAATTCAATGATGTGTACCAGAGAAAAGATGAGAAACTTGTTCCATATAAACACATGGTAGATGACTTAAAGAAATATTAAATATTTCATAGCTATCACTTTTGAGTATATTCCTAGAATGGAGAACAAGGCTGCTGATGCTATGGAAATGCTATAATCTCTACTACAATAGCCTGAACATGAGCTACATTACGAGTTCTTGGTGGAAGCATTGTCATTCCTTGCATATGATTCCCCCGAAACCCACATGATTTGCACTTTTGTTGGTCATGATTCTTCTAGATACAAAAACCTTTTCTCCTACCTTCAAGACCAAATCATTCCCAATTCCTTCAACTGCCATGAGAAATAATACCTTATCCAAAATGCATCTTGATATGTCATCATTGGTAATGATCTATACAAACGGAGTCTAGATGGTACACTTCTTAGGTGTTTAGAACATGAAGAGTCTCAACATGCATTAGAGGAAGTCCATGATGATATATGTGGATCGCATTCCAACTGTTTAGCACTATCTCAAAAACTTATTAGGGCTGGGTACTATTGGCCTGAAATGGAAAAAGAGGCTATCAAGTATGCTAAGAACTGTCAAAAGTGTCAAGTACATGGAAACTTGATTCATGCACTAGGGAGAGATCTTATTCCCTTTAATACACAATGACCTTTTCAATAATGGGCATTTGATTTAATAGGTGCTATATATCCACATTCTTCCATTGGACACACCCATATCATTACAGCTATAGATTACTTTACAAAATGGGTAGAAGCAGTTCCTTTGACTGAAGCAACCGGCAAGAAAATCTCTATTTCATTCTGAACTACATCATATGTCGGTATGGTATCCCACATTCTATAGTCATAGATAATGGTGGCCAATTAAGGAACAAGGACCTAGACTCCTTATGCTCTAAATTAAAAATCAAACAACATTGGTCATCCATTTACTATCCCCAAGGGAATGGACAAGCAGAGGCATCTAACAAGAATCTATTAAAAATCTTTTATCGCACAATTAATAAAATAGGAAGAGACAAGCATCTCATGATCAATCCAGCTCTCTGGTCCTATAGAACAAGTATCATAACACCCACTGGGGCTACAATATTCTCTTTAGTTTATGGGTCTGAAGCGGTACTACCTATTGAGGTTGAAATCCCATCACTAAGAATCAGAATGCATGTTCTAGTAACTGATGATGACTACAGAGTGTCTAGGTTGCAAGAACTTGAACTCCTAGATGAGCATAGACAAGAAACATATGATCATCTTAGAGTATATCAAAAAAGAGTGTCTAGAGGCTACAACAAGAAAGTTAGACACAAAGAATTTCAGGTTGGTGATCTTGTCTTGAGAGAGAATCCAAAAAATAAATGACATAGAGAACGCAAGGGGAAGTTTGAACCCAACTGGCTGGGTCCCTTTGTTATCACTACTACTTTTGGCTTTGGAGCCTATCAACTCTCAATGAATGATGGAGAACAGCTCCGAGAACCAATCAATGTTCTCCATCTAAAGAAATTATACGCCTAAGGCATTCAGTCTTTGCAAAATGTCCTAAAAAAAATCATAAAAATCAGAAAAAGTCTTGAAAAAATGATCATCTTGGTGAAAATCTAGAAATAGGCGCCTTGATGTATCGCAAAAAAATTCAAAAAATGAAAAATATAAAAAAATTGAGAAAAAGAAAAAGTGCCCTGGTGAAAACCTAGAAACAGGCACCTTGGTAGCAAAAATAGAATCTCTACCAAGATAGTGAAAACCCAGCAAACGGGTGCCACTTGTTCAAAATGCTCCATCTATCAGGACAATCTTGGACTTTCCCAGCTTTCAATCATGCTTTAGTTTGTACATATCTCTTGGTTTGTTTCTACATTCCTATTTTCAATAAAGTCAATTTGTGCACCAATCAGCTCAAGCATCTATATCCTATCAATGTTCAAACTTGGAGGCAATCAATGTCATATCCTATGGTCTCCAATATACCTCAGACATGTGATATCTAGTTAGAAGTCCTTCCAAGATACATCCAAGTCAGTGTGTCTATCTCCTCACTAGAAAGGATTTTGCATCTACAACAACACAAACTAAAAACAATCTTTTCTGCACTCCTTTTATCTCCTTGTATGCTTACTGATTCACATTGAGACTTTTGCATACAGTGTCCTTTCAAGCTCTTCGATGATGTCCTTTACATGATTTAGGGAGTGATGAATGGGGGCATAATATTTTCTTTGTTTTCTTCTTTGAGTGAAAATCTAACAACTTTGGCAATTCTGGATTGAAATGGTGTCCATCTGTAAGAGCCTCCATCCCGTATTGGATGGCCATGAGTACCTCGACCATCGATACCTAGAAAATTCAAGGAATTTCAATCTAACTTTTATCTTTTTGAGTGAGTTCTTACTCCTACTGTGAAACATGGTCTTACCTAAGGATGTGAATGATAAAGGGTCACTATAGGTAATTCACAACGGATTTAGAATGATCTCTTGATTGCTTGGTGTGTTTGTTATGCAAGGCGTATTCAGGTCATCAAAATGTTTATGTTCTGATGCTTATACAAATTTCAATATAAAAATGGACATGATATTCAGGTCATCTTGGTATTTTTTCCTTGGTGCTTATATCTAATCCGACATTCTAAAAACAAAATCAATATTCATATGTCCATGGTTGTCTAGCCAGTGGGCGTTATATTGAATTTGACACAAAAATCAATATTCATATGTTCATAGTTTTCTAACTAGTGGATGTTGTATTGATTTATCTGGTTACCTAATAAAATATTCAATGATGAAAATGACCGACACATGATTAGTGACTAGGTCCTAAGTCTTAGGTTTAAATTTCATTTTGCATGTCACTTTGCACTTTGCATGATTGCATGATCTCATAATTACCAAATCAACTTAATGCTTAAACGATTCTTCAATGCTAAACTTGACATAAGGACTGAGTATCACATGAAGGTCCTCTTAACAGATCACCAAGAAGGTACCCCTAGCTAATTTTGATGTTTTCAACCCATTTTTGGGATCAAAATCAAAATCTGAGATCATTAATATTGCCAAAATTGCAATTAAAAATTTTTGGACCCAGGACGGCTGACTACTTGCATAATCAACCTTCTAAACATCAAATGAATCCAGAATTAAACTTAACTGATGATCTAACATCAAAATATTTGAATTTCAACTTGGTCAGTGATGGTCAACTCATGGTCAAACCTAGTCAAACTTGGTCTCTAGGACCTCTAAATGATGTAGAATGCATATCCGGATGTGCACAACCACTTCTCAAATCAATTAACATGCCATTTAACGCTGAATTTTCTTGTCAAATTTTGATTTTAATCCCGAAGGAGGCATGGTATTGCACATCAATCAAATTTGTAATCAATATTTCTCTCATTAATCAAGACAACAACCACGTCTAGTTGTTGATTCATCAAAATACCTCATCGCTTGGGGCACATCGCTTGGGGCATATCAAGTTCATCAAGATCCATATCAATTTGGTATTCTCTCACAACTTGTAAACTATATTAGCTCTTTGTAACCATCAGTTCATTAGTGTTATTTCCTTGGTTCTTCATAACTGAAGGATTCAGATTTGACATCCTTTCAATTCCTTTGGACAATCAGGTCTGGAGTTAGGATAGTCACTTCTTCGCAATCATAGGTTTAGAATCAGGCATTTTGGCACTTCTTCATAATCACTGATTCATTTTTGATATAGTTAACATCATTTCGATTCTTTGGTCAATCAGGACCTGAATCACCAACATCTTCAAATTTGTCAATCAGTTTCTCTCTCAGAATCGGTTAATCTCTCAGGATCAGTTTCTTCACCACATAACTGAGTCCACATCTTTATCAAACACATATTTTTCTTTGAACCACTGCACTTCACACAATAATTCAAAGAGGGGCAAAATGTAATACCCCCAAAATGGGCTATAGGTTCATTAACCTCCTACATCAACAAATCAAACAAAATCGACATCAAAGTCCTAACCCAAGGCACATCTACACATCAGTTTATTAGAAATTGATTTTATCTTAATTCTGCATCGGGGAATGTTCCATGAATATTCCTAATTATCCTAATTATCTTTAATTGAATATTATTTGGCGATAAATCATATTTATCCTAAAATTTGATTAATTGAATATTTTGAATATTTAATTAATTAAGTTTAATTTTGCCACTTAATTATTTAATTAGATTTAATTATATTTATTCCTAATTATATTATTTAATTTTGACAATAAATTAAAAAAACCTATGAATAATCAGTTGAATTCTTATTTAATTGATTAAATCCAGTTGTCAATATTTAATGATATAGTTTTTGAATAAAAGTTTGATTTAATAATTGATTAATCCATAAATCAGTTGTTTTTAAATTCAAAATTAGTTAAGTTGAGAATAAATCACTTTATTTTAAAATTAATTCATATTATATCATGCACAATCAGAAAAGAAGTCAACTTTAAATCAATTTTCAATTTCAACTTGTTAAATTTCTAAACTCAACATCTGATGATGAGTTGAAAAAGTGAACTAAACTCTATTTTGAGATAAAAAGTACTTTTGCATGATTTTATGAGTTAATCTCTTCCTAATTTTTTCTTAACTCAAAAATCAACTTGAGTTTATCAAGAGTGATTTATGTCTTTTCTCAATGCATCCTCAAGCCCTGGATTTCTATAAAAACAAGGCCCAGCTCCTCACAAAAGGATCCCTCAAATTTGTATTCTTACTTTGGTGAATTTGCATCTGAAGAATCAAGCTTTTGCGAACAAGGTGATTGTGAGATTTTGTAATTGTTTTTGAGTGTTCATAGCATTCATTTATTCATAGCATATCATTGTTAGATTAATTTTCAATCCATTTCAATTAATTCTAGATTAGTTTCATATCAAGTTTTTCATCTGATTGCATACAAAATCTAAAAAAATAGATTAATGTGCATTCATATTTCATTACTTTCAATCATTTAAATCCTTTGTTTAGGTGTTGCATTATCACTGATCTCAGTCTAAATTTGATAATACCATACTCGTGTACACACTAAATAGTGCACTTCTCTAAATCATTGCTTCCAAGAGAATCCATGGATTGGAAACCTTGAGAAATCGATTTAGAGCTCCCTAGGCATGGAGTGCAATGGTTTTAAGAGTGCTCTCAGCTAGAGCTATTACGCCAATAACCTTGCTAGTAAACCATGCAATGGAAGATTCAATGAGACAAGGGGAAGAATGCCAATATCTTCAAGAATCGAAATGGAGATGAAATGCAAACTATGCTAAGAATGGAAATGCAAGATAAGCTATGGAAATGAAAGAACAATGAAACTAAGCTATGAAAGGAAATATGCAAGCTATGCTATGAAAATGAGAGAACAAGTATTACAAAGCCTCCTAATTAAGATAGATGAATTAATCTAAAGCACAAAGGAAACTAAGCTAAATATGAAGCTATGAATGCTATGATAAATGAAACTAGAATAACATGTAGATGCAAAAGCCAAGAATGCTCCAAATCTTCAAAAGCTCCAAAGTGACCTAGAAAACCTACAGCATAACATTAGCATAAAAAGTTGGGGATCCATAATGAAGAAGAGAGCTCTCCTTTTATAAGAAATGAGAAGGAATGGACCATGGAGATTAAGAGGAAAAAGATTTAATCAATGGTGGAGCATCAAAGAGGAGCAATCCATGTGCAGAAGTATCCTCCAATGAGAAAATAAGAGTTGACTTTTGTGTCCATATGAGACAAAAAGTGCCTTTTCCCTTTTTATAAAATAGGAATAATGCTTTATTTGTGCAACTTAGGATAAGAAGAAAGGTGGGGGCTTTTTATTTAATAAAAGGGGAGGAAATATTCTTTTTAATTAAATAAAGGCTTAGGATAAAATGGTTAGCCCATAGAATAAAATTGAATAAATGATAGAACTAGGATTTGATCAAGAATAAGAAATTGATGATTTTAGCAAATAATGCTAGCAAGGGGCTAATAGTCTAAATGACCATTTCTGGGTGATTACATTTTCCCCTCTTTGACTAATGTGTGATTGATCTAGGAACACATTACATTAAAGAATAGATCAGCCAAGAAGGCAAAAGAGATCTGACTCCAAAGTATGAAGTGCAGAGAGATAGCAAATCCTGCATGGTTAGCGTGGTAGCAACAGTACTAATCACTTAGGAAAGAGATGGACAATATCAGGAGTTGGGACAAGAGCTAACATGTCAAGCGCAAAGATAGGTCAATTAGAGAAAATGGAATAGTCAAGCATATGCTCTACAAAATAGCCAATAGGATATGATGTGTCTGCCCCCTTAGGATTGAAAGTGAAATCAAGTAGAGGGAATGCAGAAGCAAGAGCAACATGATCAAATCACTAGAAATCATAATCAAAGATGAAAGATGAAAGAATAACCATCAAGCAGTGAAGATATGCCCCAGTCAAGGCCTCAGAGAGAGATGAAATGAAATGAATGAAAGACTAGAAGGTTGGAAGAGATGGGGATGAAGAAGGAAAGAATGCCCCAACAAAGATCGAAGGATCAGGCCTCAAAAGGTCAACCAACTGTGCGGAAGAAGGAGAAATGTGATTTGGACGATCAAGGTGAACTCAGATTTCAGTTTCGATCCCAAAATGAAGAGAAAATGGTGTGATATGAAAGACATGATCGAGAAAAGGAAAGGCGAGTGCAGTTGAGCAATAGGTCCTCAAAAGATAAAAGGAGAGCTCTCTCCATATGCAAGATGCAAAACTAACTATCATGAATTGAAGAATGCAAGCTACTATGAAAAGTGGTTTACTTGCAAGGTCACAAAGTTTTTAGACTCTAATATTCATCATCGAGCGTTATTGGTAGCGTCGCAAGATCATATAATACACACTACTATAACTATGTGGATCTAAATATGATCTATATTAGATAGGAATGTGGGAATCCCACCTAGGCATCAAAGACATATAGGTCAAGATGACTAGTGCAGTGAGATTCCCTAAGTTTGGTATAGCAAGATTATGCTCACATCAAGACACAAGAAAGTCAAGATGACTATAAGCATGCACTTGTGGAACAGTCAAGGATAATACCTTGTAAATCCTAGAGTCAAGTGGAACAAGCATAAATGTTAATGATAGTGAGGACCAACAAGATATACCCACAAGAAAAAAGAAAATAAAACATGTCCTCATGCCCCAGTCTTCTAGCTCGGCATCATCAAAAACTATTAGGGAGAGAACACTCATCAAAGAAATCATCAGAGATAGCACACAAAGAAATAAAGTCAAGAAAATTTTAGCAAGTCAAGTGTTTAAGTGCGTGTGTGTAAGTTAGAGAGTCAAACTTTGAGTATCACATCTGCCAGGGGGACATATTGTATCATTTTGGACTGTGTGTAGGATTTTTTATAAGTGTTGAGAAACACTCGACGCTAGGGAAGTGTTGAAAAAAAAAATTGAGGTGGTGTTGAAAACACCATTGGAACCAAGAGGCCCAAGAAACCCAAACGCACAAAGAGACCCAAGATGAGCTAGAACAATGTATGCCCCCTAGACTAAGACGAGAGTCAATTCCAGGCTAGGAGAGGCAAAGCGAGAAGGGGAGTGAATGAGTGCCACACAAGACTGATAGACATAGGTGCAAGGGTCTCAAGTAGTGCCTATTTCTAGGTTATCACCACTTGATAGATTTTTTCAGGACTTTTTGTAATTTTTTTTTTGTATTTTTGCTACCAAGGTGCCTGTTTCTAGGTTTTCACCAAGGTACTTTTTCTATTTTTTTGAATTTTTGAATGTTTTGATTTTTTTGGTGAGGCATGAAAGCACCTATGGCTAGGTTTTCACTAGGATGCTCATTTGTTTTAGGAAATTTTATGCTTTTTAGGATTTTTTTAGCAGCATATATGAATTTTTTTGTAATTTTTTTAGGATCAATAAAATATATACAAAGAGCTCAAGAACCTTAGGCATAGAACTTCTACAAATGTAGAACATTGGTAGGCTCGATAAGCTCTTCTTCCTTTGGCATAGATAACTGATAGGCCCCAAACCCAAATGTTGTTGTTGTGATGATAGAAAGCCCTGACCAATAGGAACCAGCCCTAAGCAATTTCCAAGCTAGCGTGGGATTGTTAAAGTGTGATCTACATATACCATCGTGGACTTTAGCTAGCACTTTGTCTGACTCCTCTATTTCTAGACACTTAAGGAGAGTTCCATCTAGACCCTTCCTATACAAGTCACCAGAGATGAGGGTAAAGTGTGAGGCATGATGGATGAGATGGCGCTTCATATGGTGCGAAATATTTTCAAGGATAACTTGATCTGTGAGATGGGAAAAGATGGTGGCATAGCGGGATGATTCAGTGGGATAGCATAATTCTTCCACCAGGAACTGGAAGAGGGATTTATGCCTTTTCAATTATAAAATGGATGCTGAAGTAACCAAGGCATTAGTAGCTTTGAGCTAAGCTCTAGGAATGTGCTAAAATATGATAGATGTGAAATAATTCTTGAAAAAGTTCACCATTTTTTTGTAGAGAATCAACTTGTCATCTTTTATTTGATAATCATCATTTTTTAGAAAGTCTTTATTGTGACTTTTTTTAGGTTTGGATACCACCACAACATGGTTTTTTCCATCTGACCATTTCTCTTTTCTTTTGATTTGATGATTGAGATACTTGATTTTTGATTCAGTCCTTTTTGTTGCTGGTTCGCTAGTGGAAGAAATAATAGGTTCAATGGCATGTTGATCCTGGGTGGACTAAGCTATGAGATCTAATTTTGCAAGATGAAATGAACTGACTGGTTCAATAGCATTTATGTGAGGGATGTCATCTCTGGTGACAAGAGAGGTCGAGTCTATAGGGTAAGCTCTGAAAGTGTTAAGATCTAGACTTGACATAAAATGACTAGCGTGGTCCACTAAAGTAATATGTGGATTAAAATCATTAGACCCTATGTGAGACTCATCAACTACGTCAGGTTGGTCACCATAAGTATGAACCACATCCACTTCCATATCCACTATGGAAGATCTGTCGGAGAGAGTATCCCATTCATATTCATTTGAATATGTTGTTACACTTCTACTGGGATGCTTGCACCAAGAAGGTTTAGGACCTTTAGAAGTAGAGGCTTCAGCATCATTATTTGTGAGATCTCCTCTTTTCATTAACCACAAAATATTCCTACGTTGCCAGCTTCTAGGTGTAGCAGCTTTAGCTATGTCCTCAGTAGGTATGTCTTCTTCTCCCCAAAGGAGTGAAGTAGAAGGAAGATTGTCTCCCATTTGAGCCATAGTGTGTAGTGGTGACTCATCCGTATCTGTGTCTGAATCACTAATCATGGGAGCATATCTAGAACATGTAGGGAGGTCATCATCAGCACCATATCCTAGACCTATTGTAATCTTAGAGGGTCAGCCATTAGTATGACTCAAAGGCTCAACTAGGGCATGTCCATTATCATTTATAGGTCCTTGACCTGGATAGCCCATTTTCTACAAAAAATTATAGCCTTTACCATAGCGCTTAGGAGAAATAGGAGTAGCAATAGTGGTACTATCTTCTTCATTTGTATAGATCCATTCTCTAATAGCTTTTTCTTCTCTTTCTACCTCTAGGGGTACAGATGCTTGAACAAAATTACCAAAAATTGTCATGGAAGAAGCAGAAGGCTTCATCTTATCAGAAGGTCTCCCATATGATCTAGGAGAAGTAGGCATAACAGTAAGGGAATCAAACGTGTATTCACCCATACCAAGGCTCATCATCTTAAAAGTTTTCTCAGGGGCAACCAGGGATGTAGTAGGATCATTAGAGGGTTTTTTCTAAGGAACAGACATTTTAGTAGCAACAAAAGTATTGATAGCAATAGAATGATCCCCGGGAATCACAATTTTAGCTCCATTATGTGGGAATTTGACACACTGATGGTATGTAGAAGGCATAGATTGCATGTCATGGATCCAAGGATGACCCAAAAGAATGTTATAAGCCAGTGAGATGTCCAATACTTGGAACATAATATCTTTCATGACAGGGCCCACTCAAACGGGCAGCATGACAAGACCTTGGAAGATCTTTCAACTTGATCATATGCTTTTATAGTGATTTTCCACTTAGGATCGACAACAAATTCTGACAAACCCAGTTTTTGTATGACATTAAAAGAAACAATATTTAACCTTGCACCATTGTCTATCAGGACTCGGCAGACTCAGGTATGGTAGACCATAACTTCAATATGTAAGGCAAGATTGTGAGGGTGACTAATAGAAACATCATCTTCTACAGAAAAGGATAGATAATGAGGTGATGAGATGTGGTTGACCATAGCTTGGAACCTATCTAGGTTGATGTCATTAGGGACATTAGCTATACGCAAAGCCTTTTCAAGGATCTCCTTGTGCAAAGGGGATAGCTCAAGCAACTCAAAAATAGATATCTGTGTGGGTGTCCATTGCAAATAATGGAGAAGATCATAGCTAGACAAAGCTGAAGGAACTATTGGTTTGGAAGATGAGGCTTGTTTAGGATTAGGTGCAATTTTAAAGACCAGTTTAGCTTGCCCCCTAGTAACAACATTCAGTGCCTCACTTCGGGAAGATGAACTACCACATGTTTGCAAGACCAAATTTGGCTTACCATGATTAGCTTTATTATCATCTTGAGATCTCATCATAAGAACACTCTCAATGGGCTCTACCATGTTGATCATAAGTGAATCAGAAGTATATGTATAGTTGATCTTAGCATCATGATTCTTCTTATGTGCTTGAGAGGTTTCACCTTTGTCATACTTAGGTAGAGGATCTTTGAAAGCTGTGTGATCAGAATTTTTAACTAAGCTATCTATGAGAATTGTGCCTCCCTCAATGAGATCTTGTATAGCATCTTTAAGTGTGAAAAAATTGTCAGTCTTGTGTCCCTTATTTTTGTGATAGTGGTAGTAATGATCCTCTCTCCACCAATCAGGCTTAACTGGCAGATCATAGGGATGAGTTTTCTTAGGAAGCGTAAGATAATTATTGGCAACCAAAGTCTTAAGAATCACATCATATGGTTCAACCAATGGGGTATCGACCCATCGTCAAAATTTCTTCTTTGGCTTATCTACATTCTGAGGCTTAGGAGCATTTTGAGCATTGGCAACTTCTTGTTGTTTTTCTACGTAGATGGCATTAGAAAGGTTAAAAGCAGTCTCTTTAGCTTTAGGGACATCTACAACCCCATCATTGACAACATACTTATTCCTATTCCAAGGTTTGTTCTTGTAGTTGCCATTGCCTCTAGTATCCTTATTAATAACAATATCCCACTTTCTAATGGCCACATCCTCAATCTGATATGCACTTTCAACCATGTCATTGAAAGAGGAGAATAGTTTCTTCCTTAGATCATAATATAGCTTAGGCACAAGAGTGTTGACAAAAATATCAATCTTTTCCCTTTCGGTTAGCTAACAAGGATATCAAGAATACAATGACCTCCAACATTGCAAATAAGTAGCAAATAAATCTCCTTGGTTTTGTCTCAAAGCACCAAGATCTATCATGGTGATAGGCTATTGGATATTGTATGAATAGTGTTGTGTGAAGCACATAGCCAACTCATCAAAAGTCTTCAAAGGAGGTGTCAACTTTAAAAACCATTCTAAAGCTTGTCCTCTTAAGCTTTGAGGGAATAATCGTAGCAAAAATGTGTCTTCATGAAGGAAGTCCATGCTAAGAGTGTAAAAGTGACGCACATGGTCATGAGGATCACCATTTCCATCATACTTGTCATACTTGGGAACCTCAATATCCCTAGGAAATGGGACCATGTATAGACTTTTATCAAAAGGAAGAGCACAAATTGATTCTACCAAAGAGACCTTTGGAGGCTCTCTTTCTATTGCCATTTGGGTAGGGCATTGATTTGTCAAACATAGTTCTTCCTGAAGGACTTCCAATTCAGTTTGTATTCTTTGTTGGACAATTTGTCTGACATCATAGCCAGGAAGAAGCTTGTATCCTCTAGAAGTCATATATTGGAAATATTGGTCTCCATTGCACTCTAAAAGCTTAAGCATCTTTCATTGGGATTCCTCATCTTGTTCAAATGCAATAAGATCCTCACTAGAAATCTCATCAACAGCCTCTTCCTCATGGTGAGAGGGAGGTGGTCTAGGAGGTGAAGAAGGTATAGCAAAAGTTCATCTCGGAGGAGATCTAGGTGGCATGTTGTTGCCATAGTTGCCATTAGTACCAAAAAGTGGTCTATGCTCATAACCACTAATCTCAGGTTGCTCATGAGATACTCCTCTCATAGCCATGCATTTGGTAGCATCTATTTTGTCTAAACAAGCTTGGTTTTTCTTATGCTCAAAGTGTTCTTGCAAACGGCAGAACTTTCCTTGTTTACTGAGAGTGAGTGAGACACTGTCTATGTTTTTGGAGGACTTAAATGCTGAAAAGAGGAAACCTCCTTTGTACCACGGGGTGGCCTTAGAATCCTCAGAACTAGAACTAGCATTGCTAATAGGCACTCGTGAGCATCTAGTAGGAGAAGGTAACTGTGTATAATTGAATGGAGGGTGAATCCCTTGTTCAAATTGAGACCGAGTTGTAATAGGCATGAAAAAGAATGTTATTTAACTAATAAAATGAGACAAAGTTTCTTAGATGTTGAGATAAGCAAAAGCCAATCATGATCACTTTTCGAGATAGAACAATAGAGATGGTTGGTCAAAGTGCTCAAGAACTTACAGCAGTCAATTGACACAAGCCTAGATGTGAGCAAGAAGCTTGATTAGCAAGTAGCTAGATAGGTAACCGTGTTTTGACAAGTGATCAAAAGTGACATTCAATAGGATCAAATCCAATAGTTTTAGCTCATTTGTTTTAGTCTAGAACAATCCTAAGCATGTAGGTAACAAACCAGCTTTAGATAAGAACAAAAAAAGACATTCTTCAGCAAGTTAAAATGCAAGTGTAATAGCTCTGAATTGCAATAGTGACAGGACAATAGAATGACTCAGGGCAATACAATACTTTCCAAGCAAGCAGGGTGATAGTTTATAGCGAGGTGATACATTGCCTTAAACTAGGTGATAGTTTTCAATAATCCCAGGTGATACTTTCCAGGTAGGTGGGGTGATAGTATAGTAGGGGTGAACTATCATGCAATATTTCTCTCCATAGGGCATGATACTATTGTAGAATTATATGACTCTTTGACCAGTGAACATAAAAAAACTCAGTTTTTGGGACTATTAGCTCAAAATTTTTAGTTTGAGGGTTGATTTTTTTTATTTCAATCACAATGACAGTAGTAATTTGACAGGTTTGCAAACAGTATGGGATCAAACATGTCTTCAAACACTTGAAACAAGGGTAAAAGAAACTTTTCCAAGACAAATAATTGTGATATAAAAAATGAAAGACCCTATGAATGCTACCGAGATGTTGAGTATGCAAGAACATTTACATAGTATAGCACAACAAGAAAACTTCAAGCACTTTATAGCCTAAAATGACAAGGCTCAATACTTAACAACTTGGCTCACAATTTGATGCTCCATTGCCTCACACAAAGTGGTTGCCCACAATAGATATTGGTTTTGTCATGGAAGTGTTGAAGACACAACCAAAGGAACACATATGGTGAGTAATCTTGGGGTGATCTGGGTTATTCCACTTGGATCAATCCTTGCACCAAGAAGCTAAGCAGCAAAATAGGGTGGCTTCTAACTATGGTTCTTAGTAAGGGCTTCCATTCATAGTACCCCTCTTGCTCCCCAAAGGGACTCCTTAGCTTGTGGCAAGTAACAGACTTCACGGCCTCAAGAGTACCTTAAGCATTCTTGCTCAATACTTTCCTCATGGTCACAATCTCACAAGTACTCACATCAAGCCAAGACAAGCACTATGTCTACCAAGGTTTTGTGTCCTTGATAGCCTTGATTTTATAGTGAGTTGGAATAGCTTGGTATTAGCTTGTCCCCACTTGGGTCATTCCTCTTGATTGCTCAAGAGCAGGCCCACTAAAGGATTCTAAAGATCTAAACAAAGAGTGGATCAACTTATGAGATTCAAGGATTTTGTTTCACCACAAGGGTGAAGAGCATACTCCCTTATTCCAAAGCTTTCTCCCATTCACACCAAGAAAATGTTCAATTACCCTCTTGCTTTCAAAATCCAAAGATGGGTCAAGATTTTCTGGTTCACCACAAGGGTGAAGAGCATACTTCTCCTACCACCCAAGAATTCCTACAACAAGATATTATGTTCCTATGAAATGAGACAACTAGTAATTACCACACTTGAAATGAAATAAACAAAAAGCACTTGATTGGGTTTTTATGCTTTGGGCAGCCCTACAAAAATTGTTAGTAGCCCTTGTGCATTCGAAGCTTTGACATGCGTTCTTTTGGCAAAATATTTCAAGCAATGAGAGCACCTACAAGCACGACTTGTTAGCTCCACAATGGTTAGCACATCAAAAATCAGATAATCTACAAGGAAAATAGCTGATCAAATGGAAAAATTTGAAAATGAAACCAACATGGTTGGATTAGGCTCAGAAAGATCTTTCCAACAATATATCACACTTAAATTTTTGATACCATATGTGAAAATTTCTAAAAAATGGGTGCTAGTTTTCCGGAGTGGCACAAATTCTAAAAATAATGAAATTTTAAAAAAAAATGGAAAACCCAAAACTCAACTCACTACCGGGTACATGTGACAGTACATACACTAGGAATATCACATGATACTTTATAGTATAACAGGGTGATAATATATTTCTGGGCAATAATTCATCTTAAACCAAGCGATACTTCTCCTTACAGCAGGCGATAGTTCCTGTAATATCCGAGCGATACTTTGAACTGGTAAAGTATCGCGCTAGTATACAAAGAACTATCGCATGATACTTTTGAAAGTATTGCACACTAATCTGAGCCAAAAAAACTAGAGACTGCAAATGAGCTAAAAACTTGCCGAAAAATTGAGGGAAATGCAAAAATTAAAGGACAAAACGCTAATGTTCTGCCCCACGGTGGGCACAAAAAATGTACACACTAAATAGTGCACTTCTCTAAATCATTGCTTCCAAGAGAATCCATGGATTGGAAACCTTGAGAAATCGATTTAGAGCTCCCTAGGCATGGAGTGCAAGGGTTTTAAGAGTGCTCTTAGCTAGAGCTATTAAGCCAATAACCTTGCTAGTAAACCATGCAATGGGAGATTCAATGAGACAATGGGAAGAATGCCAATATCTTCAAGAATCCAAATGGAGATGAAATGCAAGCTATGCTAAGAATGGAAATGCAAGCTAAGCTATGGAAGTGAAAGAACAATGCAACTAAGCGATGAAAGGAAATATGCAAGCTATGCTATGAAAATGAGAAAACAAGTATTACAAAGCCTCCTAATTAAGCTAGATGAATTAATCTAAAGCACAAAGGAAACTAAGCTAAATATGAAGCTATGAATGCTATGATAAATGAAACTAGAATAACATGTAGATGCAAAATCCAAGAATGCTCCAAATCTTCAAAAGCTCCAAAGTGACCTAGAAAACCTGCAGCATAACATTAGCATAAAAAGTTGGGGATCCAGAATGAAGAAGAGAGCTCTCCTTTTATAAGAAATGAGAAGGAATGGACCATGGAGATTAATAGGAAAAAGATTTAATCAACGGTGGAGCATCAAAGAGGAGCAATCCATGTGCAGAAGTATCCTCCAATGAGAAAATAAGAGTTGACTTTTGTGTCCATATGAGACAAAAAGTGCCTTTTCCCTTATTATAAAATAGGAATAATGCTTTATTTGTGCAACTTAGGATAAGAGGAATGGTGGGGGATTTTTATTTAATAAAAGAGGAGGAAATATTCTTTTTAATTAAATAAAGGCTTAGGATAAAATGGTTAGCCCATAGAATAAAATTGAATAAATGATAGAAATAGGATTTGATCAAGAATAAGCAATTGATGATTTTAGCAAATAATGCTAGCAAGGGGCTAATACTCTAAATGACCATTTTTGGGTGATTACAACTCGTACCTACTAGAAGGTAGTAAATCACCTGGTTAGCTGTGTTGTTCTTATTTGTAGATTTCTTGATTTGCTAACCTCTAATGCTTTACTGAAGTGTTGTGTCTGCAGCTAGGTACAATTTTCACACACATTATTGTGGGGTTAATGGGATACATGCAAGGATGGCTCAGACCAACCTATTAGAAATGTACAAGTTTGTTAAATTATATGATGATGATCTAGATGATGAAATGCAATTGAGGATTGAGGATTTGATCAGGCTAGATGAAACTAGAAGAGAATTAGCTTCAAAGAATGCTAAGTTTCACTTGTAGGTCAAAAACTTGTATGACAAGAATTCTGTAGCAAGGAGATTTGAACTAAATGATTTGGTGTTACTCTAGAATGCTAGATTGGAAGATAAAGGAAAACATGGAAAATTTGATCCAATCTAGTTAGGGCCATATTTGATTCATGAAAAGCGGGGACCATATTCCTACATTGTCAATGAATTCAATGGTGACATTCAAGAATTGCCTGTTCATGGATAGTTCTTAAAGAAATATTTCAGTTGAAGGTATTTTTCTTTCCATGAATAGTAGTTAGGTTTGTATATGTTGTAAATTCTTTAAAAGTGTGGTGTGTTTCTTTTCTGTCTAGTTTTGCCTTTGTTAGTAGGTTTTTGTCCAAGTGCTCTCTGTAGCTGTCCTTTTCCAGTAGGTGGTATGCTTTCCCCAAAAATTTTGAATTCTTGCATGCACACAAGTTACCCATCATCCCCAGATAGAGCCACTAGTAGCTCATTTTCCTGTCAATGCCAAAGACCCTAATGAAGTTGCCTTGTCCTGATGCAAACTTGTTTTTCTCTACAAAGAAAATTTAAGATGTTCTATGGATTGCACCCTTAGCCTTGGATAGTATAGGGTGTCATCAAGTTTCAACTCATATCACATAGCCTGATGTGCAAAATCTAGGGAGATATACTATTTTTATGCTCTGAGAAATAGAGTTTTATCCATGTCCTAGGGCTTCATGAAATTTTTCTAAGTCCAAAACCCTAGCCAAAGTCTATCTCTCTGTGTCCTTTTTCCTGGTCACTTAAAGTCCCCTTTGTGCACATCTCTTATTTCCTTGCCCAGGCTGTTATGAGTCTATTCAACAAACACGTGACTAAGGTGTTCACCAGCTCTCCAAGTTTCTAGGTGGTTAGTCATTTCATCTAGAGATCTAGCGAATACAGTGGTCGCGTATTCTCCAAGTCTTGGCAGTTAGTGGCTTAACATCTAGCAACCTGGCGGGTGGTTACTTATTCCTTCAGCTGCTGATGTTCATGATGATCTAGTCAAGGTGAGACACATTTTGAGATCAAATATGGACCATAGATGTAGATTTTGATCGATAGTAGGTGTGCATTCTCCTGATATGACCAAAGGTTAAGTTTTTATCTAGTGATTCAGAGAATGCCTTTGTTCACGTGATCTCCTATTCTAACCTTGGTCAAGGAAAATGTCTAGCAACTCGGAGATTTCTTTGTTCATTGATTCTCTTAATGGACCTAGGTTAAGTCAAAGGTAGGTTAGGTTTTGATTCCAGTGGTTAAGTTTTTTATTTGGTGATCTAGTGACTGTATGGTCTCGTGTTCTCATGATCCTGGAAGTTATGTTCTTAGCATTCAGCAACCTAGTAGGCGGTTAAGTGCATAGTCATCTCTTGTTCTCATGATTTAACCAGGGTCAGGCCAAACATCAAGTGATCATGAGAATGCCTTGGTCACTTATTCTCCAGATCAAACCCCAGTTAAGGATAAAATTCAATGATTATGAGATTCTCTCAGTCACTGAATCAGTGGATAGAGATGAGTTAAAGGAAGGAGGCTTTCAGAGATTAAATGTGAACCGTTGGATGAGATCAAGATCAATGGCTAGCACTTGTTCACTTAACAAAACTCGGGGTTAGCAAAGAATCTAGTGATTTAGTGAAGCCTTCATTCGTGTGATCTCTGAACCAGACATGGGTTAGGTCAAACTTTCAGTGACTTAGAGATTCTTTCAATCGCTAAATCACCAGATAGAGTTGGGTTAAATATGAAGGCTTGGAGATTGATTTTGTGCCGTTGATATAAGGAAGATCGGGTGGCTATCACTGGTTCTCTTGATGAAACCCAAGTTAAAGTAAACATTTGGCAATCTAGGGAACGCTTTTTTTGCATAATCTAATGATTTAACCAAGGTCAAGTGAAAAATTGAGGGATCATGAGATTCATTTAGTCGCGTGTTCGTTAGGTTGAGATGAGTTAAGTTAAAGGGGTTTTGAGACTTAGTATGGACCACATGATGAAAGATTGATTGATGGTTGGTGCTTGATTGCTTGATATAACCTAGAGTTAAAGAAAGACTCAGTGATCATGCGAATGCTTCACTCACATTATCTCCTGATATAACTAGGGTTAAGGTTTTCTTTCGATGACCTAGCAAATGCCTTCAGTTGCATATTCGCTAGATGACTAAGGGTTAAGGAAAGCTTTTCGAGGATAAGGTAAAGACCGAGGTCAAGGTGGGTCTGGTGCCAAGTGTTGTTGATATGCTCACTCTTGATTGGTTTTTGATAATGATGATGTGGCCAAGTAATTTTTAAAGGATTAAGTGGCTGTTGTAAAATTTTGAAAACTGTCTGATGTGCCGGGAAAGGGTAGAGATCGATGACCATGTTTTAAACTTGTTTGATTGATCGTTGCCACCAAAAATTTGAAATATTTAAGGGTTTTTTTATGAGTAAAGGATTGGTTATTTAATGCTTGGGTGGTTGATCTACCTGATTTGATCTTGTCCACTATCACAGTATGGTCTAGAAATCATGCTTGGTTGCAGAGGATGTCCATGCCGCAGAAGATGGGTGTTGTAGTCACTTAATTTATTATGTAGATGAAGTAAACATGGAGCTAAAATGATGAAATTTCTAGTCTCTAGTGTACTAGTCAGGATTTTGGCCATAAATGAAGACCAATTTGGACATGATTTCTCCGGATTGCTTGGTATGTCATTTTTGCAGTAAATTTCTTGATTATCTAGTTGGTATGGTTGTTGAAAACCCTATTTCTATCCTAGCTATCCAAAGCTTGTTGCATCCTATCTTGAGGATTCCAAGATAGCTAGTGACTATATATAGCAATTTGATTTATTTTTCAAAGGATGGTGAAATTGGTAACTGAATAGAGAGAGCTTGGATCTAGGGTTTGGTTCTAGCATTTTGTCATTGTCAATGTATTGATACTGGAAATTTTAATGAGAATACACTTGAATTCCATCTCATATTTGTGAATGTCTTCTTGTTTTGATCTTGGATTCTTATATGTTAATTTTGCAAGGCAGGTTAATATATGGTTTACAAAGTAAATTGTGAAGTTTGTTCTTGAGTTCCTTCAAGGAAGGATTAAATTCTTAAGGATAGATTTAGAGAATTCATAGTTCTTATGAGAATTTGATGTCTAACTGTGAGAGTGAGAGGAATAATAGGCAAAGCACTTATTCTAGATTTGGGTGTGTTTGAATTAAGTTTTCTATTGAGGTATATTGTATTTGATTCTTTGCCCTAGGATAAGACATTGGTCTATTCTCAGGAAGTAGTTCTTCATCATCAATCAACCTATAAATGATAAAATCTTTAAATCAATGTGTCAACGACATTAATGCTTAATATTTGATGATTCCTTTAAGAAGTGAATCAAAGGTATACCTGCCTCAACATTAAAGCTCAAAGTGTGGGAGGATCATTTTCTTGATCCTTGTTAATTGGCCCTTTTTCTTATCAGATTTTGAGTTGTGATAGAGTCAGTGACATTTTTTTGTCAATCATATTGTAAATATGCAAGTAGAAAGAAAAGGAACCAACACCGACCACACACTCCAATTCCCTTGCAAACTCATCGCACATTGGATTCAACAACTTAAACACTTATCAACTCATTGTCAGCCAACATAGTAATTAGTTGACATCAATGAAAATACAATAAATTATCTTCCTATCATCAAACCTATTACAATCAACACTTAATCAACCTCTACATTAGTTATGCCAATGCCAACATTCTTTCTCTTTGACATCGATGGTAACACCACATTTATCATCACATTAATCTGATAAAAATTTCTCTGTCTTAGCTGATGCACCAACTTCATGTCTTGATCTTCCTGGTCTTTCCCCTTGTGTCATCATCTAGTTCTTCTATTACTCTCCTCCCCCTTTGAAAACAATGCCAAATTTTCCACATAGGTCACCTACTGCTGCAACATCTTCCTTTTCCTCTGACTGCTCCCCCTAAGGATTAGTCCCCTATAACATCAACCCAACAATGAAATATATTCAATGAGTCCATTGGATTGCTGCTTACAAAAGAATCTTAGTTCTATTCAAGTAGGGGAATAACCCCTAACTTACCTCTCAGATAGTCAAAATTATCTTTAGGTAGTAGCTTAGTAAATATATTAGCTAGCTACTCCTTGATTGACACATATTCCAACTTGACTACCTTTTCTTTCACTTTCACTCTTAAGAAATGATACTTGATTGCAATATGCTTAGTCTTAGAATGCATGACCGAGTTCTTGTAAATGTTGATTTTACTTTTATTATCATAGAATATAGTCACAGGTTCAATTACCTTCTCTTTTATACCTTCTAGGATCTATTCCATCCATGCTATTTGTGTACAACTAATTGCTCCTACTACATACTCCACTTCTATGGTTGATTGGGAGATACAATTTTGCTTCTTAATTTTCCATGACACAAGTATTCCTCCTAGAAATAATACTAGTCCACTCATTCTCTTTCTATCATTAATGTTTCTTGCCCAATCTGCATCAATAAAAACAATCAAAGAGAAATCACTTTTGTGAGCATAACAAAGACTATAGTATTATGTCCCTTTAAAGTAGCTGCATATTATTTTTACCACTTCCATGTGAGATTTCTTAATATTAGCTTGAAATTTGGCTACTATCCCTAGTCCTTGCGCAATGTTTGGTCTATAATGAACAACATAATGCAACTTAAAAATCATGAATCTGTATAGAGTTGCATCCACTACACTTGAGTCATCATCCTTAGATAGATTTCATCCTATCACCATTGGGGTTCTAACTAGCATGGAATCTTCCATTCCAAAGGTCTTCAATACTTCCTTTATGTACTTGGATTAACTGATATAGATACCATCCTTTAGTTGTGAAATATTCAATCTAATAAAGAACTTAATTTCTCCTATCATTGACATCTCAAATTCCTTCATCTCTTCAACAAATGCCAAACTCATTTCATCATCTCCTCCAAAGATTATGTCATCCATAAACACTTTATCTAATAATATCTTGTCACCTTCAACTTTTAAGTATACATTGCTATCTTCACTTGTTCTTATGAAATTAATCTTGATGAGATAAGAGTGTAGTCTTTCATACCATGCTCTAGGTTTTTGTTTCAGTCCATACAGTTCCTTTTTCATCTTGCACACCATTTCCTTATTATCTGTCAATGCCAATCAATTCACTTTCTCTATGTATACCTTTTCTTCAAGAATCCCATTTAGAAAAGTATATTTGACATCCATTTGAAAAACTCTAGACTTCTTATAGGCAACATAAGAAAGTAAAACTCTTACCCCTTCACATCTTTCCATAGGAGAAAATGTCTCTCCATAATCTAGTCCTTCCTCTTGTGCATAGCCCTTACACACAAGTCTTTCCTTAATAAGAACCACTTCTCCATCTTCATTCAATTTGTTCCAAAAAAATCACTTTGTACCAATCACATTCTTTTCTTCTAGTCTAGGGACAAGTTTCCATGTGTCATTCTTCTCAATCTGATCAATATCCTCTTCCATTGCCTTTTTCTAATCTTCACTCTTCAAGGCTTCCCTTACAGTTTTAGGGTTCAAACCTTGAGATCAGAGACATACTCTCTCTGATCTTCCTTCTAGTTTTCACTCCTAAATCTTTATCACCAATGATATGATCAATATAATGATTCAATTTCACATACCTAGGAATAATAGGTTCAGGTCTAGGTGCTTCTTCTTCTTGTTCCACTGGTTGAACTACTTCCTCATCATTGTTATTTTCAATAGTTTCTTTCTCTTGGGATTGCACATACATAAATTCTTAAATTATTTTCTAGTTCATGCTTGCTTGTTTCATCATATTCCTCTGGATATTCATATATCTTCACATTTTTAATTTCAACCATCTTGTTAGTCCTTTTATTGAAATACCTATAGGCCTTTCTTTTAGTATAATATCCCAGGAAAATACCTTCATTTCTCTTAGGATCAAACTTGACAGTTAAATCATCTCTCTTGATATAGCATCTACTACCAAAAATCTTGAAATAATTAACATTGGGTGAATGACCATACCATAATTCATAAGGCATCTGACCAGTTTCTTTCTTCACTAGTACCCAATTCAATGTGTATATTACAATGCTAATAGCTCCTTTCTAATACATCTTAGTTACATCACCTTGAATCATCATTATCTTGGCTGCATCAACTATGGTTTTATTTCTCCTTTCAACAAAACCATTCTACCACAAATTTCTAGGTGTAGACATCTGCCTTTTGATTCCATTCTCCTCATAGAATTGAACAAACTCTGATGAAGTATACTCTCCTCCTTTGTCAAACCTTAAGCACTTCAATCTTGTACCTATTTTATTCTCAACAAGCTCTTTGAACTTGTGAAAATATTAGACTTATCCTTCAAGAAAGTCACCCACATCATTCTTGAGTAATCATCAGTAAAAAATATAAAGTACTTATCAACATGGTAACTTATTGTCCTCATAGGACCACATAGATCAATAAGCACTAATTCCAATATGCTCTTAGATGAAAAAGACTTGCTACTAAAAGTAGAGCTAGCTAGCTTACCCAACTAACATTCTTTACACATCATGTTGTTTGAGTTAGCTAATTGTGGAAATCCCCGAATTGCATTCAACTTACTAACTTTGACAAGACTATCACAGTTCACATGACAAAACATTCTATACCACAACCAATTATCCTCAACTCTAGAAACCAAATAACTATTAACGATATTGTTTAGATGGAATAAATTACCTTTTGTCTACCTACCGATAGCAATAAGAACTCCTGAGCTTCCAAGTATCATGCATACACATCCTTTAAATTATAGGTGATAACCTTTGTCATCCAACTAATCCAGACTCAATAAATTATGTGTAAGACCTTCTACAAAGTAAACATCATCAACATTGAGTTTTCCATTTAAAGAAATTATAGCTATTCCTTTTACCAAGTAAGGTGTATTGTTACCAAACCTAACCACACCACCATCAAATTCTTCTAGCTTTATGAACTTTCTTCTATCATCGGTCATGTGATGTGAGCACCCACTATTAATAATCCAATTATTGGTGTGTTCCATGTGAGAAACCAATTCATTTTCTTCTTCTAAGGCATCCTCTTTTACTACAACAAACACTATATCTTGTTCTTCATTATCTTTTGAATCTTCATCAGTTACACCTTCATCTACTACAACATACCATTGTTTCTTTCCCTTTTCCTCGAATCTTCTAATCTTTTGTTTCTTCTCACCATTAGGACACCTAGAAGAAATATGTCCAATCTTATTGCATGAGAAACACTTCAAAGGTAACTCACCTTTGTACTTATCAGTACCTCTAGTTTGTCTTCTTTCAAGTAATGCTTCAAACTCTGCTTTCTTCTTTTTATCATCCAAAATTGATTCAACTTCCCTAGGATAACTTAACATATTGGTTGATTCATGACTTATCTCTTTACCCTTCTTTTTTGAAGGCATAGACAAAGAGGCCTTAAAACATGCTTCAACTCTAGGAATACTATTATCAAAGTTTCTCAACTCAAAAGTAGTAAGATTACCAATAAGACCATCAATAGAGACATTATCTATTGTTCTCAAGTCATGAACTTCATAAACCCTAATGGAATAAGTGTTGGATTAGGTGTGGAAGGGTAAGTACTGAGAGGGGAGGGGTGAATTAGTACTATAAAACACTTTTAACCAAATTAAAATTTCCTTTCTAACCATTTATTGATTCCTTATCATTTACATACACCACATGAAACATATACAAGATATAATAATCAACGCATAACACAAATATTTGGTATCATAGAAATCCTTGTTAGAGGATAAAAAATGTGGTGGGGATGACACCCACAAGACTTTACTACTGTAGAATAAATTTTTATCAGTTAGAGATACAATGTTTAGCTATGTTTGATAGCTTACCTTGTTAAGAGTATTAATGCGGTTAAGAGTCCAAAGACTACTAAGTCTACCTTTTTAAAGGATTTTACAATTCTAATCTAAGAACTGCATCTGGTTAAAGGATTTAAAAATAAGATCTTCTAGGATCTACTTGGTTAAGAGAATTTATGAATATGATTAATCTTTAATCAGTAAAACTAAATATTTCTATCAAACTTGCATCAAACATATTCTTATTAAACTCTATGTGCTCATCAACTAATTACTTCATATTGTGTACCTTTCACACTAACAATTCAGTACTTGGTAGATCACAATCTCTATCTATTCTTCACTTCTCTATTAATCTTTGGCTTCTCTTCTCATCACCTTCTTAGTAATCTACTTCATACATGCAATCTTCTCTTGCATTCATATAAACCATAACCACCATTCATGCATACATATTGATCTTCATACTTTGATCTTCTTATATACAATTCTAGAAGTGGTGCTAGATGTTCTAGAATCATCTCATCAAGAGCTGCTAGCATTAGTTACTCTTCCAATGCACATTCCATCCTTAATTCTCATTTGTGGATCTCACCTCGTAATCATGTGTAATCATCATGTTTTAATCTCGAATGGTTTGTCATACGATCTCTTCGAGATTAGTAAACCATTTTCTGTTTGATGTCCAGATTCAATGTACTTAAAGATTCTTCTAGTGTCGGTCTACTGTTCTTGGTAACATATTTTCCTTAACTCAGTAACTATCTCCTCTTCTCATTTTAGTTCTCGATTCTACCTCACTCGGTGCTTATGCTTACTTTTCCTTTACCAAAATTCCCTATTCCTTATTTCCTTTACCTAATAGCTTTCTCTTCTTTACCTACTTATCTTTCCTTCATTACCAAATGACATTTACAAAAAATATGACTTCCTCATAACTAATAACAACAAAATATCTCTTAGGAGTATCAATCTCCCCCTTTGGCATTAGTTTGGTATGTTTGTTAAAAACCTCATAGTCGTCAACAAAACTCAAAATTTTTCCTTGTCCATTCTTCTTCCTTGGTAAACATATTACTCCCACTGAAGTAATATCTCCGATACATATCCATACTATATGCATAGTTTATAATTTTGACATGAATAATATTCTATTATTCCCCTTTTCTACATACTTATTCTTAAAACTTATAATACTCCCCCTTTTTTCAAAAAAAATGCCAAAATATTAACTTAATACTTATTTGGTGTGGGGATATTATAAAAAATGGTTTTGTACTTTTCATGTGCATTCTTGAGTAATGCCTTCTATGTGTCCTTAAGTGTCTACAACACTATAATTTTTTTCCTTAAATCTGTTGTTATACTTACCATACTATCCATAGAACTTACATCCAGTGTGCTAACCAAATCTTTTTCTTTTCAATCTGTCTCTGCAAAGATTCTATGTGAGGTATCAAAATTATTTGGAGTTCAAGTAGATCCATTTTGATTTTATTCTCCTCCTTTCTTAACTTAAATTTCACTCCCATCAATTATTTAGCCTCTCATAGTATTTTGTTATTGACTTTGGCTCAGTGGAAATCTTAGATAATTGCTCGGTGAGCTCTTTTTCCACATTATCATCTTTTTCTCTTATCTCTTTTGTGAAATTAGAAAACAAAAAAATTCACTAAAATAGTAAAAGAATTATTTTCAAATAATTTTCCAATTCATTTATTAACTCCGAAAGAGTTAGCTTATCTAAAGCAACTGATTGAATAATTTTTTCAATCACCTTTGTCTCCATCTTCTTCTTATTAACTTGCATCATATACTCGGTAGTATCTATGTCTAGCTGGTTAATTTGATTGACAAGTTCTCTCAACTGACTGTAGATATCTCCTTTCTCATTTCTTGTAGCATTAGGTACAATATCATTCAAAATAACTTTAACCCTCTCCAAAACATCTATTTTCTACTTCTTATCTATGAGCTTATCTTGAGCAGTGTTCCTCTTCAACAACTCTCTGAACTCGAACAGTTCCTTAGTGATCATGGTTAAATAATCAACCTTAGGTATAACAATTACTTCACTTATATCAACCTTTTTCTCAAATTTTCTCTTCTTTTATTTTCCCTTAGAAGTAGATGCCTTCTTTGCATCTGATTGAGTAGATGTTTCCTCAGTTTTATCTTCTTTTTCTTTCTTTTCATCTTCTTGTTTTGGTTCTTTCTTCTTCTCCTATTTTTCTTCTTTCTTCTCTTCTACCTTTTCTTTCTCTTTTACATGTTCCTTCTATTGTCCAATATTATTATTAGGGGTTACCAATTCTTCATTCTAACCTTGACTAGATTCTGTCTCTGTAGTCTTTTCAGTCTCCTTATTTTAAGTATCTTTAGCTGGCTTGGTAGGGAATTCAACTTCAATAAATACATCACCTGCCACCTCTATCTCAGGAAAATTTACTACCTGCATAATTATAGGATCTTCTACCAACATCTTTGCTTGGTAGAATCATCTGCATCCATAACTTCTATCTCTTTGGCCTTGGTTGCCATGAAATCTTCATCCACTTTGACTATTTCATCTGGATCTTTCTCAATTATATCTTCTATGATGACTTCTTTATTTTTTATCAACTCAACTAGTTTAGATGTATCCTCTTGGTCTTGGACTCCTTCAATAGTTGGTTGATCTATAGAAAATATCTTTCTCCAAAGATCATCGGTGTCTTTTTGGACTTCTTCCAACTTACTGACCATGATGCTCAATGCCTTTCCCTTTACTAGAAATATTTTTGAATATTCTTTTAGTGTATCTTTTATTCCTCTCTTTGTCAGGTCCGAGACAGTGATTGAAAGGGACCTTTCTCTCATTTCTTTCTTGGTAGCAAGAGCATACTTCCAACTTGCATCTATTTTCTGATAAAGTTCTCCATCATGATTTTGTACTACTTCAAAAAGTATTTTTCTAAACTTATGTAGTGTAGTAATATCAATTTATTCAATCTTATTCTTCTCCTTATCATTCCTTATGTCATATTTTAATTGTTTCATGACTGAATGTCCACCATATCTTTCTAATATCTTGAGAAAATCATCAAGACTTTTCACCCTTTTTCTTAGTGCAACCTTAGACTATGATAGGTCTTCTGATTCAGTATCACTTTCTTTTTGCAACTTAAAATTTCTTTTCAACCTTCCAGTAGCCTTGTTTTCCCTAACGTAGGTTATTTTTTTTCATAGGTTCTACTTCTTCTTTCTTCTTTTCTCTCGATGTAGAGGTAGACCTTGTAGATGGTCTTACACCAACTGGGCTTGGGGTTTCTTTCTTTACTTTTATCTTCTTCCCCTTGGTCTGTGAAGGCTCAACAACTTCTTCAACTTTAGCATCATTAATTCCTAGACTCTCAGATAATGCCTTTATCATTTTACCAATCTTCTTGATTGCCTTAGGTATCAATATACCTACCCTTATTTTCTCCTTAACCTCCTCACATATGTTCCATACCGAGTTGAACTTATGTCAGCCAGTTTTTCCAATAATCCTTTTATCTGTATTATGGAAGCATCTATATTCATCTCATAACCCATAGGTGGTAACCACTCAATTCTAGATTCCATAGCCCTTATGATACATATATCAGTGTCAACCTCAAAAAAAAGTTCATCTTTGTAATCTTCCTCTAACTGAGGTGGAATTATGAATCTTTTGTGCATTCTTGATTGAAAATTACTAAAGTAATCATCCATTATTACATTAAAATTATCACCCATGCCTTGAATAAATTCATTAATCTGATAAACAATGGGTTTATCTACTTTCCAAGTAACTTCATCGACTATAGGAAAATAACTTTGAAAGTAAAAGAAAATACATACCAAAAGTGGTTCGAAATTCAATGTATTTGTCTTGGATTTCATAATGGTATTCATGTTTTCATCCAACCATTTCAATAGTATCTAACACAAATATATCTTCATGTCCTTTTTTACAATTTTGTAGGCTATGTCTACTGCTCCATAGGGTACACTATCTATCCGAGATGATTGGAATATCTGGTAGGATATGATATTGGATTCAAAATTCAATTAAGGGTCTTCAATTATAGATAATTTTAGTCCTCTTCTATCCCATTTAGCTTTGGTAAGCTTACATAAATTGTTCTTATTAGTTTTCTTGTAAGCCCTCAGTCTATCACCGACCGAAAATCTTGTTACAATTTGCAAGACATCTTTAGTTATTTTCAATGGCCCATCAAGCCACATAAACTGATCATGCACTTTCATTAATAAAATTCTCATCCATTCATGTTTGAAAACCATCGGTACATGCATATCATGGACCAAAATCTTAGTATGCAAATGCATGTGATCACTCTTCAAATTTCCATTTACACACAAGTTTCTGTATGATGTGTCAATCTCTTCTTGACATGTCTTTAATTTTATAGTGGATGAAGGTGTGAACATCTTCAATCAAAATTAATCTTGGAGGGATCGAGGATAAAGCTCTAGATTTGTCAATTTGTGCAGCAATGATGGGAGGAAGCTTATACTTCATGTTTACAAGGTCAATCTTCTCGACTATAATAGGTTTCTGCATCTTGGGTTCCATCTTGATCTCAAAATAGTTTAACAAATACTAGGGTTCCAATTGAATAGTAATTAGAATCTATAAAATCATCTCAATAAATGATAGAAATATGTCAAAGTTTCTTTGAAGATGCTCAGAATGCTCATCTAAATGTTTGGAATTGCTATGTGATCTTTTCTCTATCAATGCTCAAACGTGCTCGCAAAAGTGTAAGGTAAAAATGAAATAGTAAGTCATCTATTTATATTTTTTCCTTATGTTAGGGTTTCCAATGGCTATAATATACATTTAATTCTCCTTACCTAACTTCATTTTACGATTAACTAAACTACACTTTGCTTCACCGAATACAACAAAAATTGCTCAAACACTTTACCGATCAACATATAAAATGATAACATCACAACTTATATCCAAATGCATCTTAGTATGCTGATATGGATCTTTGCACTAAATATAGGAACCGATTTAAGATAAACTTTAAATTATCAGCTCCTACACATACCTTTGACTGATTAAGTGAAGATAGGTGCACCCGATCCAAAGGATGTGGTGTCATCACTAGTTCCAAGTTCCATTCTAACATATTTTGACTTCCTTCTCCAAGTCTTATTCATCTACTCTCTAATTTCATCAACGTTAACTTGAGTCTTTTCACTCGGTTGAATCCTTATTTCAGTATTTGCAGTCCTTGGCTAGGTGATTGACCTTGTGACAATGGAAACAAGCCATTCTAGTGTTTCTCCATGATTTCATATTTTTCATACCTTGCATCCTAAATAAGTTTGCAATAATGTGACCAAATATTCCATGTGTAGTACAAGTGATTCTTGTTATAGTCCCATGGTATAGTAGGTCCTTGATGATTGTTGTCAGCATTCTATCGGTTAGGGACCCATTTTTCATTTTTCCTTTGTGACCTGCATTCTCCAAATTTATGACCATATCTATTGTAGTTATTATAGTAACCTTAAAATCTTGGTTTCCTTGGAGTGTTAATAACTCTTTCTCTACATTCAAATGCCTTATGACCATACTTATTGTAGTTGTAACAATGACCTTCAAACTTAGGAGTATTCGGTGGATTACCTCTTTGATTTCTGGAAACATTTTTTATGTGTCCTAGTTTCCCACAATGATAACATGTAGGCTTCTTTAAATTTGGTGGGTTATTATATTTATCTCAGTTGGCTTCTTATTTGGAGGACTCACCCTTCTCAGTAGTGTTGTTTGCATTGTAACCAAGTCCACTGGTGTCTCTTGGTTGTCTTTGATTTCTCAGCTATTCATCAAGAATATTCAATGCTTCTTCATTTCTTTTCAGGACTTCATTAGCATCTCTTTTAGATTTCAGATCATTTTTTAGATGTTCATTCTCAGATCTCAATTTTTCAATTTCTGCAACTTTCCTTGCAACATCCTGATTTGTACTGACTAGTTGGTTTGTCAAGTTATAGTAAGTTTGTGTCAACCTCATTATTTCCCCATCTTTCTCATCTAGTCTTGTATTCATTTGTCTTGTCTCTTCTTCAGCTATCCTTTTTTCATCTTCAACTTTTCCTTTTTGTTCTAGGATTTCACACATCCTTACCGACTATGTTTCTTGTTCTCTTTTCAATGTTTTCACCTGATCAGCTAGGTTTTTGTTCTTTTCAAGAAGTTCTGATATGATAGCATCAGATTAATCAGACATGCTTCCCTTTTATTGTTCTTCAAGTTCCTCAACCTGATCTTGAGTATCTTTCAACTGATGTGCTAGCTCCTTCCTTTTGTTGATTGAATGTTTCAATTTCTTGCTCAATTCTTCAACCTACTTGTTAGCCATTTTGAGTTCCATTTCCATATTATCAATCACCCTTTCATATTTGTATCTTTTCATCTTTCCATATCTTTGCTCTCAAGTGATTAAAATTCTCAATAAGAGACTGAGCTTAGATACCAATTGCTGGATTAGGTATGGAAAGGTAAGTACTAAGAGGGGAGGGGTGAATCAGTGCTGTAAAACAATTTTAACCAAGTTAAAAATTCCTTTCTAATCTTTTATTAATTCCTTTTCATTTTCATACATCACATGAAACATATACAAGATATAATAATCAACACATAACACAAATATTTGGTATTGTAGAAATGATTGTCAGAGGATAAATATTGCAGTGGGGATGACACCCAAAAGACTTCACTACTACAAAATAAGGTTTGATAGGTTAGAGATATAATGTTTAGATATTTTTGATAGCTTACCCTATTAAGAGTATTAACCCCATTCAGAGTCTAAAGACTACTAAGTCTACCTTGTTAAAAGATTTTACAATCCTTATCTAAGAACTACACTTGGCTAAATGATTTACAAGTAAGTTCTACTAGGATCTTCTTAGTTAAGAGTTTTTACAACTTTGATTAATCTTTAATCAGTAATACTAAATATGTCTATCAAACTTGCATCAAACATATGCTTATTAGACTCTATGTGCTCATCAACTCATCACCTCATACTATGTACCTTTCACACTAACAATTCAGTACTCAGTAGATCACAATCTCTATCTATTCTTCACTACTCGATTACTCGGTGGCTTCTCTATGCATCACCTTCTTAGTAATTTTCTTCATACATCCAATCTCCTCTTGCATTCATATAAACCATAACCATCATTCGTGCATGCATATTGATCTTCATACTCTAATCTTCTTATATACAATTCTAGAAGCAGTGCTAGATGTTCTAGAATCATCTCATCTAGTGGTTTTAGTATTTGTTACTCTTCCATTGCATATTTCATCCTTAATTCTCATTTGCAGATCTCACCTCATAATCATCTATAATAATCATGTTTTAATCTCCGATGATTTGTCATACGATCTCCTCAAGATTAGTAAACCATTTTTTTTTGTGTCAAGATTCAATGTACTTAAAGATTCTTCTGTTGTCATCCTGCTATGCTCAACAATGTTTTCCTTAACTTAGTAACTATCTCCTCTTCTTGGTTCGATGCTTTTTTCTTCCTCTCTTGATGCTTATTCTTACTTTTCCTATACCAAAATTCCATGTTCCTTATTTCCTTTACCAAATAACTTTCTCTTCTTTACCAACTTTTATTTCCTTCAATACCGAATGACTTTGACAAACAATATGACTTCCTCACAACTAATGACAACAAAATATCTCTTAGGAGTATCAATAAGTAGGTAGAAAAGTCCTCAACATTTTACTTACTACACCTTCTTCTTCGATGGTACCACTGACACTCTTCATAGCACCAACAACTTCTTTTATCCTTTGACCATATTGAGAAATGTTTTCTCCTTCAACCATTTTCTTGTGATCATGTTTTCCTTTTAGACTATCTACCCTTGTATTTTGCACATGGTTGTCTCCACCATAGATTAGTTTAAGCTTTTCCAAAAATGTCATGAGCAATCTCTTAACCATGTATATCAATATATTCAGTGTTAGATAGAGTACTTACTATAGCCTCCAATGCTTGCATATTCTCCTGCTACTCCTTAAATTGATCTATAGTAAGAGTCCTAATAGGAGAAACATACTTGGTCATACCATGATTCCAAAATTGTGGCCCCATACCTTTTTGATATATCTTCATCCTGTCACTCTTTATTATGTAGTTATCTCTTATGAACTTAGGACCTTTCTTCATCATTTGATCTTTTCCACAAGTTGTTAAGCTTACCAAAAAGAGGACCAAGATCTCTAATACCAACTTCTAGTATTATAAGGTCCAAGATTACTAGGGGGGGGTGAGTTAGTAATCTACCAAATCCAAACTTTTCATCAAGAACTCAATAAATTTCATCAACATAATTATTGATAGTCTTCATTTGTTCTCTAATTACCCCATTTGTGTCTTTTATAGAATTGTATGTTTGTGCTACTCGTGTGATTTGATCCTCTAGCTTCAATATTTGATTGGGCTTAGCCTACTCTTGGTTGAGTTGGGTCATTGTAAAAATGAATGGTAGATAATGTATGCATTTGAGATACTATCTCTTAAACTCTTGATTTTTACTTCCAACTTTGAGTGTGCAAAAACACACTCCTTTACATAATCACACATTATTTTATTTACACCTTCATGTTGAGCCTCTTTTCTAATGCTATCCTTTGTAGAGGCTAGGTCCCCTTGTAGACTATCAACCAATTGTTTGAGGTATTTTGGAAAGGTAGAAAAGTGTCCCACAATAAGTAAAGAATGCCATTATAAAATGTGTCTATCACATCCTCTGATTTCTTTGTGTTACTAATTTTCTTGTTGAGTATCTTGACCCTTCTGGTAGCATGTAGGATATCTCCCAATTGTATTTTTTCTAGGGGAGGGATACTAGACAAATTTATTTAGTATCCTACTATAGAAAATTATAGTAGATGTATAGAAGGTACTACCTATAATTATTTGTTGTGCCAAGAAATTTATGATAGTAGAGACCGTGGAGGTGAAATAAGAGGTGGAAGTGGAGATACAGGTGTGTGTTGGAATTAAGGAACACTGCGAGGGGGGTTGAATCAATGTTCTACAATTTTAAGTTTTTTAACCTGATTCTTAAACCATATACAATGAAAAGTAAAATGCTAAAGCATAAAGAAATCATCCACAACACCATAAAATCAATATTTTTATCGTGGAAACCCTATCAAGGGAAAAACCACAATGGGGATGGAACCCGCAAATGAAAATACTCTGCATAGGTATAATACCCTATTAAAGGTTTACAAAATGGAATGCACATGCATTTAGGCTCACTGTAACACCCCATCTATACCTAAAGATAAAAGATGATACCAAAGGAGAAACAACCATAAATAAATTCACATTTTTCATAGTAATAATTTTTTTTAAAATTAAATTTGCAAACTGCTACATACAATCATAACAACCGCTTCTTAGAGCTTTATAGTTTACAATCAATTTACATCAGAGTAATAATAATACTCTTTATTCAAAGAATAAGTCTCTAAACAAAATTTCTTATTTCCAATTCCATTACATTCTATGAATAGATCTGATAACTAATAACCATGAAATGATCTATTTCCCATAACACTTAACAACTGCTATCCGCTGTCCCATATTCATTGATTTATCCATCTAAAACCTGAAAACCAAAATGAAGACAAACGCAAACAGCAAACAGGGCTCAGTCACAATGATAAAGAAAATGAATCATCTCCAAATATCTGCAACCATATAAGTCAGTACAATATAACATTTATGCAGATTAAATACAGATGTAATTGAAAACTAAATAACATAATTTCATTTTACACCAAAATCATCAAGCACTGAATTTCTTTCTAACAGAAATAAACTCGCAAAGAAAATGACAAGCAATGATCCAATAGTTCATGGGTGTCCACATAAGGACCTATGCTATGTATCCGTAAGGAACCTCATAGTAATCCATTATGTCTGATGAAACCATAATGTTTTATCTTTGTTAATTGAAAACCCATAACCCTTGAATTTATAATTATCACTTAATTAAACAACTGACAGAAATTCTTTCCCATAAGGATATAGACTAGTGTCAGTCACAACTGATAGAAATTCTATCATCACAAGGTACTAGACTAATGTCAGCCCCCAATCTATGGATCATTCTTGCATTATCTCAAAAAAACACTTGATCTAGCAATTAATGAAAACAGTGAAATGAACTATATTACACAATTTCACTAACCATCCATTTCTAATGCATCAATTTACAAAATTGAAACAGCAATCAGAAATCCATTATAAAACCATGTTACCATATTCCTTAACATACATTCATCAAAATGATGTTTCTAGAAAGATGAAAAGATCACAACTATTTCTCCATCACAAATCCAATCAAAACAATCTCCATATTAACTTAACCTTAAAACTGTAACTGTACAATAAAATATCCATATCAAATCCATGTTTCCATTGAATAGAAAAGAGCTAACATAATCATTCATCAACTGAATCAACACAACACCCATCACTTTTAACAAACATGCTAGTTAACCATAATCGAATTATTAAACTAAATGGCCATACACCCTGCTCTATTAATTACAAGTTTATACCATTTATATACATGTTGGCATATGTACATGTATACACCACGGCTTGTGTATACATATACATATCCCAGCAGGTATTATGTATATATGAATACATAATTATATAAGCTTGTAATTAATATTTCAGATTGACAGTCATAGCATCTATTATATACATGTTGGCGTATGTACATGTTTATACCATGGTTGGGTATACATATACATATCCCAACAGGTATATATATATGTTTATGTAATCATATAAGCTTGTAATTAATAGTTTAGAATGACAATTATATCATCTATTATATATCTAATTGCATAAACTGTAAATAATATTTTAAGTCCATGAATATGCAATAGAAAACCACACTAATTTTCACAGTGCTGTCACAGAAAAAATAACTACCTTATTATACTACTAATCTGCCGAATATATAAAATAATGACAGAAAATAACCGACTTCTACCTCTTAATCAAATTACCAAAGTGTTTCTTTTCTTTTCCTTACTGTCTGTACAAGATAGGAATTGTCTTTCCTCTAAATCCCTTAACATTTCCTAATGTCGTAACAACTGTAATACACACTGGTGTTATTCACTGATGATCATAAAACTCATAATCAAGTTTGACATAACCAAGACATCCACATTCCTTTATTAACTGATACATATAGTGACAAACAACCTTTTGACAAAAAAAGAATGACACTAGATAACCAAAGGGGTTCGCCCAAAAGAAAACTTTAATCCACACTTATGTTACAAGTGTAAACACTAAATATGACAGGTATCCAAAACACTATGAAATACCATTAATTCCCTTTTCCTCAATTTAAGCTTAAGAGCAAACCTCGATACCAAAATTTAGTTAATAACAATGATAGATAAACCCGATATCATCTTCTAACCAAGTCTATACAAACTGAATGCGAGATGATACTACAGTGCCCTAACTACATTTACAGTGCGAGGAGACCATTACAAAAGTTTTAACACAAAAACTCATGCTGGTTCCATATTGTATTGATATGTTAATTATCAAACCCGACTACCTCCCTTAACACTGTCCTAAGCAAGTAAACATCGATACCCTAACACACAAGGATATATCCATATAACATCTACATATCTATAATCCATAGATCAACACAGACTTAACTAAAACATTGACAACTTCATATTCAGAACAGAGATATCCCTTATTACATTATGCTCGAACATAGCATATAAAAGTTATGTGTTTAATATCACACTAAACCCAAAACACTTGCTAAACAGTCGTATGTTTCCACATTTCCCCACTATTCACAACATTAAGTAACTAGATTAACTTCTAATCTATCCTAGAAAGAAAAGACTGATTCATGACCGAACTCACAAAATGTACAAACACAGAACTTCACATTTTATCGACTAACAGATAGTAGTAACCTACATTCCATTATTTCATTTGCAGATTCATAAAATGGAAACAGAGTTTAAGGTAAGAGATGCCCCTGCCTGGTATTCATATGAGGAAGATATCCAAAACTGAAATGCCGAAGCTAGCTCCTGCCAGGTGAGCTTCCCAGAATGCCAAAATGCCGTGCAAGAGAGCCCAAAATGCAGAGATAATAGTAACAAACACCCAACTTCCTAATTGACCATAAACAGAAGGGTTTATCTTTGCCGTGAATATCCCTTTCATTCCATGCCACTTATCATGAAGAATACAATAGTAACACGGGTCCATAACCAACTGTTCACCCAAAATGCCACAGCATAACATCGTAAAAAGAATGGAGTCATAAACAAACTGCAATTCCTTAACCAGAGCAAATGGCGGACTTCAAACTCAACAATGAATTGCCATCGATAAGTTCATTCAATGCAAACTTATCGCTTGCAGTGAACACAACTTAATACCTACCAAATGTCCAACATAGTACATTTCCACAAACTGAAAAATAGCTTAAACCCACTAACACCTCAATGCAAAAGCAAGTGCATTAAAACCCTGCCGTAAGTCATGTTTCGAGCCAGAATATAATAAAAGACTTAGGAATAGGTTAATTCATGTCTTTGCCAATAACATTAGTCATATATACTAACTTAAACATCAAGATAATAGCACATTCCAATGTCAATTAACTAACACTAAAACACACTAACCTCTTACTAACATACACCATAGGATATACTAACTTAGTTAATTCACATAGTTTTAGTAAATGAATACCACATTATTACTAAAACATTCACTCATAGTTATATGTATAAAAATACATATATTCAAATTCATTTACTTTGAATTCAGAATTTGATTAACATTAAATAACAATAGAACTCTAAATATTGTCTATAAACATAAGATACAATTAACCATAATAACATAACCATTTCTAAACATATCTAACATATTATTAAGGATTCCGAAACAATGAATCAATAATCAGACAATTAACTAACCATAAAGTTTGTCCTTATTTCATAATCAAACCAATGTTCAAAATTCAGTCTAAGCCAATTCTGTCATCAGAATAGGACTCATAAAGTGACAGAATTAGACATAACTCCCTGAATGACTGGTAGAATAACAGACATAACATATTCAATCTAAATAACCAAGTTCAAAAGAATGCAGTCAGAGTTCGAACTCAAAGGTATCTAACAAAACATAACATAGAGAATAAAGTCTGGAACTGTTAGGGGCATGACACCCTTCCCCACCAGTCTAGGCTTACTCCTGAAAGCCTGTAAACAAATGAGGATGTGCAGCTCTCATAGCTCCTGCATCTTCCCAAGTTGCAGAAGCTACATCATCAAGATCCCATAACACCTTTACCTGCTCTACCTTGCATCCTCTGAGATTTAGCTCTCTTTGTTGGATGATCTGCACTGGTTCCAGCATCAGTTGACCATCTACCACCTGTAAATTTTTCCAATTCAGCATGTGTGCAATATCAGGTATATATTTCCTTAAGACGGAAATGTGAAATACATCATGAATTCATGAAAGACTGGGTGGCAAAGCAAGTCTGTAGGCAATTGGACCCACTCGTTCTAGGATCTCAAATGGTCCCACAAACCTTGGAGACAATTTTGACCCTTCACTATACTTAATAGGACTTTTTCGAGGTCTAACCCGAAGAAATACCTTATTCCCAACTTCAAATTGACGTTCAATCCTATGCAGATCTGCATACTTTTTCTGCCTATCCTGAGCTGTAGACAGGTGTTCTCTGATGTGCTTAACCTGCTATTCTAAATCCTAAAGCATCTCGGGACCCAATAGAATTCTGTCTTCAAGATTTTCCCAGCTTAAAGGTGTTCTACTAGGTCTTCCATACAAAGCCTGGAAAGGATCCCTACCTATAGAACTTTGGTAACCATTGTTGTAAGAAAATTCAACCAAATGCAAGTACTCTTCCCATCTATTTTGCCTGTCCATCACATACATTCTAAGCATGTCTTCCAAAATCTGATTGACACGCTCAGTTTGTCCGTCTGTTTCGGGATGATATGCTAAACTAAAGTTCAGCTGAGTACCTAATTCACGCTGCAAAGACCTCCACAGAGATGACATAAAAATTGAATCCCTATCAGATATGATCTTCTTAGGAATCCCATGCAGCTTAACAACCTATTCCATATAAATTTGTGCCACAGATGCAGCATTATAAGTGGATCTTATAGGAATAAAATGGGCAACCTTGGTTAACTGGTCAACAACAACCATAATGGCATCATGTCGCCTAGCTAAAAATGGTAACCCCACTATGAAATCTATGGATATGGTATCCCATTTCCATTCAGGCATGCTATGAGATTGAAGTAAACCAGCTGGATGTTGATGCTCTGCTTTAACTCTCTGACACTCCAAGCATCTAGCCACAAAATCAGCAATATCCCTCTTCATACCCGGCCAGTAGTGATGCTGCCTAAGATCAGCATGCATCTTCTTCACACCAAGATGTGCTGAATATGGTGCCTTATGTGCTTCAGTCATAACTAGGTTCCGAAGATCCCCGAATTCTGGCACATATATGCTGCCTCGGTAAGTCATTAATCCTTCAGTGTTGATAGAGTAACCCTCCAATCTACCTTCTAATCCATTACCACTATCAATCACTGCTTGGACATCTAAATACCAAGCGTCAGTAGCCAAATTAAGAAGTGTTCTCTCTTTCAAATCAATTGTGAGGGTCAAATAAGAGAGTTCATGACACCTTCTGCTAAGAGCATCTGCTACTTTGTTCTCTTTACCCTGAATATACTTCATTTCGAAGTCATACTCACACAAAAACTCCATCCATCTGCACTGACGTGCATTAAGATTGGGTTGCGTGAACAAATACTGTAGACTTTTGTGATCGGTATGAAGCTCAAAATGTTGACCAAGAAGAAAATGTCACCATTTGGTCAAAGCATGAATCACTGCTGAGAGTTCCAAATCATGAGTAGGATAATTAATTTCATGATCCTTTAGTTTCCTGGATTCATAAGCAATGACCCTACCTTCCTGCATCAAGACAGCCCCTAAACCATCCAATGAGGCATCGGTGCACACAACAAATTCCTTAGAAGGATCAGGTACTGCTAAAATTGGTGCACTTGTCAAACGTTCCTTTAGATGCTGGAATGCTTCTTCACATTTATCTGACCAGATGAATTTCTTATCCTTTCTTTGGAGAGAAGTAATGGAATGGGTTATCTTTGAAAAATTAGCCACAAATCTTCTGTAGTAACTAGCCAGTCCCATAAAACTTCTTACTTCAGATACATTGGTTGGAGTTGGCCATTCTACAATTGCCCTGATCTTAGCAGAATCAACAGCTATTCCATCTCCTGTAATAATGTGACCCAAATAACTTATTTCAGTTTTGAAAAATTCACATTTTTCAGGATTGGCATATAGCTTGTTCCTGTGGAGACATTCAAAGACTTGCCTCAAATGCTGCTCATGCTCCTCCAAGGAGTTAGAATATACCAAAATGTTATCAAGGAACACTACCACAAACTTGTCTAAGAAAGTCCTAAATACTCCCTGCATCAAACTCATGAATACTGATGGTGCATTAGTCAACCTAAATGGCACTACCATGAATTCATAATGCCCATACCTTGTGCGAAAAGCTATTTTATGAATGTCAGCTTCTTGAATCCTTAACTGATGGTATCCAGATTTGAGATCAATCTTGGAAAACACCTTGGCACCCTTCACTTGATCAAACAAATCATCGATGCAAGGCAAAGGATATCTATTTTTGATGGTAGCTTTGTTCAGTTGTCTATAGTCGATACAAAGCCTCAAAGATCCATCCTTCTTCTTGACGAAGATAACAGGTGCTCCCCAAGGTGAAACACTAGGTCTGATAAGTCCCTTCTCAAGGAGTTCTTCAAGTTGAACCTTGAGTTCCACTAATTCTTGAGTGGTCATACGGTAAGGAGTTCTGGAAATCGGTTCAGTTCTTAGCAAAAGATCAATCCTAAATCAATTTCTCTTTTAGGTGGGATACTCGGACTCTCCGTAATAAATGCATCTAAGAATTCCTTCAAAATAGGATGATCTAAGCTGGTGTTCCAAGCAATTGGTTCATCAAAATCATTGATAGAAATAGCAAACAATTTGCATCCCTTTTGAAAACATCTCTAAAGTTGCTTAGCAGAAATAGTTCTGACTGACATAGGCCTCTTAACACCTGTAATAATCTTGATTGTACCATTATCATTGATACACCTAACAGTCTTCTCTCTACAATTGATGACAACTTGGTGTTGCTCTAACCAATCCATACCCAGAATAATGTCATAAGAACCTAAAGGAATAACCCTAAGGTTAACTGTAGTAGTAAAAGCCTTAAATTGAACCTTACAATTTTCAGCTATAAACCCCGATTCGACTTTTGTCCCTGATGCTAACTCGACTTGCCATGCCAATTCAGCTTTACTCATAGGAATTCCACATTGCTTAACCAAATTGGAAGAAATAAAAGAGCCAGTGGCACCAGAGTCAAATAAAATAGAGATCTTCTTACCTTGGTAATTAACTCTAGCTTCAATCATAGTGTTCTGATGATCTGCTTGTTTCTGATCCACAGTAGCAAAGATGCGATGATTCCTTCTAGAATCACCGACAGTAGCCTCAGGACCTGTGGCTTTAGACCTGACCTAACTATTGCCTCGAAGGGGACAATTCCATTGCAAATGCCCCAATTGCCCACATTGCCAACACTCTGCTCCTCTCTTGGTACTTTTATCCTGTGATGAGTTCACTAGAGGTGATGCATAACTCTGTTGTACACTCTGAGTTGGTTTAAAGGACTTAGGTTGCTCAGGAACCTTGAAACTCTTGTTTGATTTGGAAAATTTTTCAAATTTCCTCTTTTGAAATTTCCCACTCGATCCACTACAAAATGCCTTGATATTATCTTGATAAGGTTTTTGATTCTTCCCATTGCTTTGAGCTGGTGGATTCATAGATCCCTTAGCTGAAAATCCTGACTTCAATTCAGTGAGCTTGGCTTGATCAGCAGCTTCTTTCACTATCTTAGGTTTGAAAGTTCTCACTTCCTCTCCAATTTTAGGGTTCAAACCCCTAATGAAGTGTTGTACCAAAGGATTATCATTCTCTAACCAACCAGAATATTTCTTCAGTTGGAAAAACCTCCTCTCGTAGATTTACACTGTTGAGTTGCCTTGAGAAATGCTGAAGAATTCTTCGGATCTAGTTTGCTGCCAATAATCCGACATGAATCTCTCATAGAATCTTTCTATGAAAAGCTCCCATGTAACCTGAGAGATGAGAATTCCAAGTTGTTCTAGTTCCATATTCCACCAAATGGAAGCAAAGGATCTCAGCTGCATTACGGTCCAATGAACCTTCACATTACCGTGATAATCATGGAGAATAAAACACCTTTCGATGTTCAAGAGCCATGCTTCAGCTTCAGCACCACCCTCTGTTCCATTGAAATATGGTCCTTTGAGCTTTGAAGGTCTTTTAACTGAGTCCTGATAACAGGATCTTCTGCTACTGGAACTTGTATAATATGAGCATTTGCTACACCATCTGGAACATTTTTCCTAGCTTCAATGTTATCCAACCTATCAAGAATCCATTGGAGAACTTCAACCTGAGGTACCTCCCGATCTTCCTAATCCATTCCTATTAAAAAATCAACTTGCTCGTCACCATGTATTCCTTGGTGACCTCATCCTCTACCTCAGCCATGACCACGACCATGTTGTCCACCCCTGCCTCTACCTAAATGGGCATCAACTGGGTCACCACACCTTTGTACTCCTTGTGTAACAGGAGGCATGCTTGAAATCCTATAGAAAAGTTCAATAAAATCACTAACGGAAGCATAACGATAAAACCCGTTTTAAAACCCTCAAGCCCTGAGTGTTTAAACTTGGGCTCTGATACCAACTATAACACCCCATCTATACCTAAAGATAAAAGATGATACCAAAGGAGAAACAACCATGAATAAATTAACATTTTTCATAGTAATATTTTTTTTTTATTAAAATTGCAAACTGCTACATACAATCATAACAACCGCTTCTTAGAGCTTTATAGTTTACAATCAATTTACATCAGAGTAATAATAATACTCTTTATTCAAAGAATAAGTCTCTAAACAAAATTTATTATTTCCAATTCCATTACATTCTACGAATAGATTTGATAACTAATAACCATGAAATGATCTGTTTCCCATAACACTTAACAACTGCTATCCACTGTCCCATATTCATTGATTTATCCATCTAAAACCTAAAAACCAAAATGAAGACAAACGCAAATAGCAAACAGGGCTCAGTCACAATGATAAAGAAAATGAATCATCTCCAAATATCTGCAACCATATAAGTCAGTACAATATAACATTTATGCAGATTAAATACAGATGTAATTGAAAACTAAATAACATAATTTCATTTTACACCAAAATCATCAAGCACTGAATTTCTTTCTAACAGAAATAAACTCGCAAATAAAATGACAAGCAATGATCCAATAGTTCATGGGTGTCCACATAAGGACCTACGCTATGTATCCGTAAGGAACCTCGTAGTAATCCATTATGTCTGATGAAACCATAATGTTTTATCTTTGTTAATTGAAAACCCATAACCCTTGAATTTATAATTATCACTTAATTAAACAACTGACAGAAATTCTTTCCCATAAGGATATAGACTAGTGTCAGTCACAACTGATAGAAATTCTATCATCACAAGGTACTAGACTAATGTCAGCCCCCAATCTACGGATCATTCTTGCATTATCTCAAAAAAACACTTGATCTAGCAATTAATGAAAACAGTGAAATGAACTATATTACACAATTTCACTAACCATCCGTTTCTAATGCATCAATTTACAAAATTGAAACAGCAATCAGAAATCCATTATAAAACCATGTTACCATATTCCTTAACATACATTCATCAACATGATGTTTCTCAAAAGATGAAAAGATCACAACTCTTTCTCCATCACAAATCCAATCAAAACAATCTCCATATTAACTTAACATTAAAACTGTAACTGTACAATAAAATATCCATATCAAATCGATGTTTCCATTGAATAGAAAAGAGCTAACATAATCATTCATCAACTGAAGCAACACAACACCCATCACTTTTAACAAACATACTAGTTAACCATAATCGAATTATTAAACTAAATGGCCATACACCCTGCTCTATTAATTACAAGTTTATACCATTTATATACATGTTGGCGTATGTACATGTATACACCACGGCTTGTGTATACATATACATATCCCAGTAGGTATTATGTATATATGAATACATAATTATATAAGCTTGTAATTAATAGTTCAGATTGACAGTCATAGCATCTATTACATACATGTTGGCATATGTACATGTTTACACCACGGATGCGTATACATATATATATTCCAGCAGGTATATATATATATGTTTATGTAATCATATAAGCTTGTAATTAATAGTTTAGAATTACAATTATATCATCTATTATATATCTAATTGCATAAACTGTAAATAATAGTTTAAGTCCATGAATATGCAATAGAAAACCACACTAATTTTCACACTGCTGTCACAAAAAAAACAACTACCTTATTATACTACTAATCTGCCGAATATATAAAATAATGATAGAAAATAACCGACTTCTACCTCTTAATCAAATTACCAAAGTGTTTCTTTTCTTTTCCTTACTTTCTGTACAAGATAGGAATTGTCTTTCCTATAAATCCCTTAACATATCCTAATGTCGTAACTACTGTAATACACACTGGTGTTATTTACTGATGATCATAAAAATCATAATCAAGTTTGACATAACCAAGACATCCACATTCCTTTATTAACTGATACATACAGTGACAAACAACCTTTTGACAAAAAAAGAATGACACCAGATAACCAAAGGGGTTCACCCAAAAGAAAACTTTAATCCACACTTATGACACAAGTGTAAACACTAAATATGATAGGTATCCAAAACACTATGAAATACCATTAATTCCCTTTTCCTCAATTTTAGCTTAAGAGCAAACATCGATACCAAAATTCAATTAATAACAATGATAGATAAACCCGATATCATCTTTTAACCAAGTCTATACAAACTGAATGCGAGATGATACTACAGTGCCCTAACTACATTTACAGTGCGAGGAGACCATTACAGAAGTTTTAACACAAAAACTCATGCTGGTTCCATACTATATTGATATGTTAATTATCAAACCCGACTACCTCCCTTAACACTATCCTAAGCAAGTAAACATCGATACCCTAACACACAAGGATATATCCATATAACATCTACATATCTATAATCCATAGATCAACACAGACTTAACTAAAACATTGACAACTTCATATTCAGAACAGAGATATCCCTTATTACATTATGCTCGAACACAACATATAAAAGTTATGTGTTTAATATCACACTAAACCCAAAACACTTGCTAAATAGTTGTATGTTTCCACATTTCCCCACTATTCACAACATTAAGTAACTAGATTAACTTCTAATCTATCCTAGAAAGAAAAGACTGATTCATGACCGAACTCACAAAATGTACAAACATAGAACTTCACATTTTATCGACTAACAGATAGTAGTAACCTACATTCCATTATTTCATTTGCAGATTCATAAAATGGAAAGAGAGTTTAAGGTAAGAGATGCCCCTGCCTGGTATTCGTATGAAGAAGATATCCAAAACCGAAATGTCGAAGCTAGCTCCTGCCAGGTGAGCTTCCCAAAATGCCGAAATGTCGTGCAAGAGAGCCCAAAATGTAGAGATAATAGTAACAAACACCCAACTTCCTAATTGACCATGAACAGAAGGGTTTATCTTTGCCGTGAATATCCCTTTCATTCCATGCCACTTATCATGAATAATACAACAGTAACAGGGGTCCATAACCAACTGTTCACCCAAAATGCCACAGCATAACATGGTAAAAAGAATGGAGTCATAAACAAACTGTAATTCCTTAACCAGAGCAAATGGCGGACTTCAAAATCAACAATGAATTGCCAGCGATAAGTTCATTCAATGCAAACTTATCGCTTGCAGTGAACACAACTCAATACCTGCCAAATGTCCAACATAGTACATTTCCACAAACCAAAAAATAGCTTAAACCCACTAACACCTCAATGCAAAAGCAAGTGCATTAAAACCCTGCCGTAAGTCATGTTTCGAGCCAGAATATAATAAAAGACTTAGGAATAGGTTAATTCATGTCTTTTCCAATAGCATCAGTCATATATACTAACTTAAACATCAAGATAATAGGGCATTCCAATGTCAATTATCTAACACTAAAACACACTAACCTCCTACTAACATACACCATAGGATATACTAACTTAGTTAATTCACATAGTTTTAGTAAATGAATAACACATTATTACTAAAACATTCACTCATAGTTATATGTATAAAAATACATATATTCAAATTCATTTACTTTGAATTCAGAATTTGATTAACGTTAAATAACAATAGAACTCTAAATATTGTCTATAAACATAAGATACAATTAACCATAATAACATAACCATTTCTAAACATATCTAACATATTATTAAGGATTCCGAAACAATGAATCAATAATCAGACAATTAACTAACCATAAATTTTGTCCTTATTTCATAATCAAACCAATGTTCAAAATTCAGTCTAAGCCAATTCTGTCATCAGAATAGGACTCATAAAGTGACAGAATTAGACATAAATCCCTGAATGACTGGTAGAATAACAGAGATAACATATTTAATGTAAATAACCAAGTTCAAAAGAATGCAGTCAGAGTTTGAACTCAAAGGTATCTAACAAAACATAACATAGAAAATAAAGTCTGGAACTGTTAGGGGCATGACACCCTTCCCCACCAGTCTAGGCTTACTCCTGAAAGCCTGTAAACAAATGAGGATGTGCAGCTCTCATAGCTCCTGCATCTTCCCAAGTTGCAGAAGCTACATCATCAAGATCCCATAACACCTTTACCTGCCCCACCTTGTGTCCTCTGAGATTTAGCTCTCTTTGTTGGATGATCTGCACTAGTTCCAGCATCAGTTGACCATCTACCACCTGTAAATTTTTCCAATTCAGCACGTGTGCAATATCAGGTATATATTTCCTTAAGATGGAAATGTGAAATACATCATGAATTCATGAAAGACTGGGTGGCAAAGCAAGTCTGTAGGCAACTGGACCCACTCATTCTAGGATCTCAAATGGTCCCACAAACCTTGGAGACAATTTTGACCCTTTACTATACTTAATAGGACTTTTCTGGGGTCTAACCCGAAGAAATACCTTATTCCCAACTTCAAATTGATGTTCAATCCTATGCAGATCTGCATACTTTTTCTGTCTGTCCTGAGCTGTAGACAGGTGTTCTCTAATGTGCTTAACCTGCTGTTCTAAATCCTAAAGCATCTCGGGACCCAATAGAATTCTGTCTTCAAGATTGTCCCAGCTTAAAGGTGTTCTACAAGGTCTTCCATACAAAGCCTGGAAAGGAGCCATACCTATAGAACTTTGGTAACCATTGTTGTAAGCAAATTCAACCAAATGCAAGTACTCTTCCCATCTATTTTGCCTGTCCATCACATACATTCTAAGCATGTCTTCCAAAATCTGATTGACACACTCAGTTTGTCCATCAGTTTCGAGATGATATGATGAACTAAAGTTCAGCTGAGTACCTAATTCACGCTGCAAAGACCTCCACAGAGATGACGTAAAAACTGAATCCCTATCAGATATGATCTTCTTAGGAATCCCATGCAGCTTAACAACCTATTCCATATAAATCTATGCCACAGATGCAGCATTATAAGTTGATCTTATAGGAATAAAATGGGCAACCTTGGTTAACTGGTCAACAACAACCATAATGGCATCATGTCGCCTAGATAAAAATGGTAACCCCACTATGAAATCTATGGATATGGTATCCCATTTCCATTCAGGCACGCTATGAGATTGAAGTAAACCAGCTGGATGTTGATGCTCCGCTTTAACTCTCTGACACTCCAAGCATCAGCAATATCCCTCTTCATACCCGGCTAGTAGTGATGCTGCCTAAGATCAGCATGCATCTTCTTCACACCAAGATGTGCTGAATATGGTGCCTTATGTGCTTCAGTCATAACTAGGTTCCGAAGATCCCCGAATTTTGGCACATATATGCTACCTCGGTAAGTCATTAATCCTTCAGTGTTGATAGAGTAACCCTCCAATCTACCTTCTAATCCACTGCCACTATCAATAACTAGTTTGACATCTAAATACCAAGGGTCAGTAGCCAAATTAAGAAGTGTTCTCTCTTTCAAATCAATTGTGAGGGTCAAAGAAGAGAATTCATGATGCCTTCTGCTAAGAGCATCTGCTACTTTATTCTCTTTACCCTGAATATACTTCATTTCGAAGTCATGCTCACACAAAAACTCCATCCATCTGCACTGACGTGCATTAATATTGGGTTGCGTGAACAAATATGTAGACTTCTATGATCGGTATGAAGCTCAAAATGTTGACCAAGAAGAAAATGTCACCATTTGGTCAAAGCATGAATCACTGCTGTGAGTTCCAAATCATGAGTAGGATAACTAATTTCATGATCCTTTAGTTTCCTGGGTTCATAAGCAATGACCCTTCTGTCTTGCATCAAGACAGCCCCTAAACCATCCAATGAGGCATCGGTGCACACAACAAATTCCTTAGAAGGATCAGGTACTACTAAAATTGGTGCACTTGTCAAACGTTCCTTTAGATGCTAGAATGCTTCTTCACATTTATCTGACCAAATTAATTTCTTACCCTTTCTTTGGAGAGAAGTAATGGAATGGGCTATCTTTGAAAAATTAGCCACAAATCTTCTGTAGTAACTAGCCAGTCCCATAAAACTTCTTACTTCAGATACATTGGTTGGAGTTGGCCATTCTACAATTGCCCTGATCTTAGCAAAATCAATAGCTATTCCATCTCCTATAATAATGTAACCCAAATAACTTATTTCAATTTTGAAAAATTCACATTTTTCAGGATTGGCATATAGCTTGTTCCTGCGGAGACATTCAAAGACTTGCCTCAAATGCTGCTCATGCTCCTCCAAGGAGTTAGAATATACCAAAATGTCATCAAGGAACACTACCACAAACTTGTCTAAGAAAGTCCTAAATACTCCCTGCATCAAACTCATGAATACTGATGGTGCATTAGTTAACCCAAATGGCACTACCATGAATTCATAATGCCCATACCTTGTGCAAAAAGTTGTTTTATGAATGTCAGCTTCTTGAATCCTTAACTGATGGTATCCAGATTTGAGATCAATCTTGGAAAACACCTTGGCACCCTTCACTTGATCAAACAAATCATCGATGCGAGGCAAAGGATATCTATTTTTGATGGTAGCTTTGTTCAGTTGTCTATAGTCGATACAAAGCCTCAAAGATCCATCCTTCTTCTTGACGAAGATAACAGGTGCTCCCCAAGGTGAAACACTAGGTCTGATAAGTCCCTTCTCAAGGAGTTCTTCAAGTTGAACCTTGAGTTCCACTAATTCTTGAGTCGTCATACGGTAAGGAGTTTTGGAAATCGGTTCAGTTCCTGGCAAAAGATCAATCCTAAAATCAATTTCTCTTTTAGGTGGGATACCCGGACTCTCCGTAATAAATGCATCTGAGAATTCCTTCAAAATAGGATGATCTAAGCTAGTGTTCCAAGCAACTGGTTCATCAAAATCATTGATAGAAATAGAAAATAATTTGCATCCCTTTTGAAAACATCTCTGAAGTTGCTTAGCAGAAATAGTTCTAACTGACATAGGCCTCTTAACACCTGTAATAATCTTGATTGTACCATTATCATTGATACACCTAACAGTCTTCTGTCTACAATCGATGACAGCTTGGTGTTGCTCCAACCAATCCATACCTAGAATAATGTCATAAGAGCCTAAAGGAATAACCATAAAGTTAACTGTAGTAGTAAAAGCCTTAAATTGAACCTTAAAATTTTCAGCTATAAACCCCAATTCAACTTTTGTCCCTGATGCTAACTCGACTTGCCATGCTAATTCAGCTTTACTCATAGGAATTCGACATTGCTTAACCAAATTGGAAGAAATAATAGAGCCAGTGGCACTAGAGTCAAATAAAATAGAGATCTTCTTACCTTGGTAATTACCTCTAGCTTCAATCACAGTGTTCTAATGATCTGCTTGTTTCTGATCCACAGTAGCAAAGATGCGATGATTCCTTCCAGAATCACCAACAGTAGCCTCAGAACCTGTGGCTTTAGACCTGACCTGACTATTGCCTCGAAGGGGACAATTCCATTGCAAATGCCCCAATTGCCCACATTGCCAACACTCTGCTCCTCTCTTGGTACTTTTATCTTGTGATGAGTTCACTAGAGGTGATGCATAACTCTGTTGTACACTCTGAGTTGGTTTAAAGGACTTAGGTTGCTTAGGTACCTTGAAACTCTTGTTTGATTTAGAAAATTTTTCAAACTTCCTGTTCTAAAATTTACCACTCGATCCACTGGAAAATGCCTTGATATTATCTTGATAAGGTTTCTGATTCTTCCCACTGCTTTGAGCTGGTGGATTCACAGATCCCTTTGTTGAAAATCCTAACTTCAATTCAGTGAGCTTGGCTTGATCAGCAGCTTCTTTCACTGTCTTAGGTTTGAAAGTTCTCACTTCCTCTCCAATTTTAGGGTTCAAACCCCTAATGAAGTGTTGTACCAAAGGCTTATCATTCTCTAACCAACCAGAATATTTCTTCAGTTGGAAAAACCTCCTCTCGTAGATTTCCACTATTGAGTTGCCTTGAGAAATGCTGAAGAATTCTTCGGATCTAGTTTGCTACCAATAATCCGACATGAATCTCTCACAGAATCTTTCTATGAAAAGCTCCCATGTAACCTGAGAGATGAGAATTCCAAGTTGTTCTAGTTCCATATTCCACCAAATGGAAGCAAAGGATCTCAGCTGCATTACGGTCCAATGAACCTTCACATTACCGTGATAATCATGGAGAATAAAACACCTTTCGATGTTCAAGAGCCATGCTTCAGCTTCAGCACCACCCTCTATTCCATTGAAATATGGTCCTTTGAGCTTTGAAAGGTCTTTTAACTGAGTCCTGATAACAGGATCTTATGCTACTGGAACTCGTATAATATGAGCATTTGCTACACCATCTGGAACATTGTTCCTAGCTTCAATGTTATCCAACCTATCAAGAATCCATTGGAGAACTTCAACCTGAGGTACCTCCCGATCTTCCTAATCCATTCCTATTAAAGGATCAACTTGCTCATCACCATGCCTTGGCGACCTCATCCTCTACCTCAGCCATGACCACGACCATGTCGTCCACCCCTGCCTCTACCTAAATGGGCATCAACTGGGTCACCATGCCTTTGTGCTCCTCCTGTAACAGGAGGCATGCTTGAAATCCTATAGAAAAGTTCAATAAAATCACTAACGGAAGCATAAAGATAAAACCCATTTTAAAACCCTCAAGCCCTGAGTGTTTAAACTTGGGCTCTGATACCAACTGTAACACCCCATCTATACCTAAAGATAAAAGATGATACCAAAGGAGAAACAACCATAAATAAATTCACATTTTTCATAGTAATAATTTTTTTTTTTATTAAAATTGCAAACTGCTACATACAATCATAACAACCGCTTCTTAGAGCTTTATAGTTTACAATCAATTTACATCAGAGTAATAATAATACTCTTTATTCAAAGAATAAGTCTCTAAACAAAATTTCTTATTTCCAATTCCATTACATTCTACGAATAGATCTGATAACTAATAACCATGAAATGATCTATTTCCCATAAAACTTAACAACTGCTATCCGTTGTCCCATATTCATTGATTTATCCATCTAAAACCTGAAAACCAAAATGAAGACAAACGCAAACAGCAAACAGGGCTCAGTCACAATGATAAAGAAAATGAATCATCTCCAAATATCTGCAACCAGATAAGTCAGTACAATATAACATTTATGCAGATTAAATACAGATGTAATTGAAAACTAAATAACATAATTTCATTTTACACCAAAATCATCAAGCACTGAATTTCTTTCTAATAGAAATAAACTCGCAAAGAAAATGACAAGCAATGATCCAATAGTTCATGGGTGTCCACATAAGGACCTACGCTATGTATCTGGAAGGAACCTCGTAGTAATCCATTATGTCTGATGAAACCATAATGTTTTATCTTTGTTAATTGAAAACCCATAACCCTTGAATTTATAATTATCACTTAATTAAACAACTGACAGAAATTCTTTCCCATAAGGATATAGACTAGTGTCAGTCACAACTGATAGAAATTCTATCATCACAAGGTACTAGACTAATGTCAGCCCCCAATCTACGGATCATTCTTGCATTATCTCAAAAAAACACTTGATCTAGCAATTAATGAAAACAGTGAAATGAACTATATTACACAATTTCACTAACCATCCGTTTCTAATGCATCAATTTACAAAATTGAAACAGCAATCAGAAATCCATTATAAAACCATGTTACCATATTCCTTAACATACATTCATCAACATGATGTTTCTCAAAAGATGAAAAGATCACAACTCTTTCTCCATCACAAATCCAATCAAAACAATCTCCATATTAACTTAACATTAAAACTGTAACTGTACAATAAAATATCCATATCAAATCGATGTTTCCATTGAATAGAAAAGAGCTAACATAATCATTCATCAACTGAAGCAACACAACACCCATCACTTTTAACAAACATACTAGTTAACCATAATCAAATTATTAAACTAAATGGCCATACACCCTGCTCTATTAATTACAAGTTTATACCATTTATATACATGTTGGCGTATGTACATGTATACATCATGGCTTGTGTATACATATACATATCCCAGTAGGTATTATGTATATATGAATACATAATTATATAAGCTTGTAATTAATAGTTCAGATTGACAGTCATAGCATCTATTATATACATGTTGGCATATGTACATGTTTACACCACGGCTGTGTATACATATACATATCCCAGCAGGTATATATATATGTTTATGTAATCATATAAGCTTGTAATTAATAGTTTAGAATGACAATTATATCATCTATTATATATCTAATTGCATAAACTGTAAATAATAGTTTAAGTCCATGAATATGCAATAGAAAACCACACTAATTTTCACAGTGCTGTCACAAAAAAAACAACTACCTTATTATACTACTAATCTGCCGAATATATAAAATAATGACAGAAAATAACCAACTTCTACCTCTTAATCAAATTACCAAAGTGTTTCTTTTCTTTTCCTTACTGTCTGTACAAGATAGGAATTGTCTTTCCTATAAATCCCTTAACATTTCCTAATGTCGTAACTACTGTAATACACACTGGTGTTATTTAGTGATGATCATAAAACTCATAATCAAGTTTGACATAACCAAGACATCCACATTCCTTTATTAACTGATACATACAGTGACAAACAACCTTTTGACAAAAAAAGAATGACACCAGATAACCAAAGGGGTTCGCCCAAAAGAAAACTTTAATCCACACTTATGTTACAAGTGTAAACACTAAATACGACAGGTATCCAAAACACTATGAAATACCATTAATTCCCTTTTCCTCAATTTAAGCTTAAGAGCAAACATCGATACCAAAATTCAATTAATAACAATGATAGATAAACCCGATATCATCTTCTAACCAAGTCTATACAAACCGAATGCGAGATGATAATACAGTGCCCTAACTACATTTACAGTGTGAGTAGACCATTACAGAAGTTTTAACACAAAAACTCATGCTGGTTCCATATTGTATTGATATGTTAATTATCAAACCCGACTACCTCCCTTAACACTGTCCTAAGCAAGTAAACATCGATACCCTAACACACAAGGATATATCCATATAACATCTACATATCTATAATCCATAGATCAACATAGACTTAACTAAAACATTGACAACTTCATATTCAGAACAGAGATATCCCTTATTACATTATGCTCGAACACAGCATATAAAAGATATGTGTTTAATATCACACTAAACCCAAAACACTTGCTAAACAGTCATATGTTTCCACATTTCCCCACTATTCACAACATTAAGTAACTAGATTAACTTCTAATCTATCCTAGAAAGAAAAGACTGATTCATGACCGAACTCACAAAATGTACAAACATAGAACTTCACATTTTATCGACTAACAGATAGTAGTAACCTACATTCCATTATTTCATTTGCAGATTCATAAAATGGAAACAGAGTTTAAGGTAAGAGATGCCCCTGCCTGGTATTCGTATGAGGAAGATATCCAAAACCGAAATGCCGAAGCTAGCTCCTGCCAGGTGAGCTTCCGAGAATGCCAAAATGTCATGCAAGAGAGCCCAAAATGTAGAGATAACAGTAACAAACACCCAACTTCCTAATTGACCATGAACAGAAGGGTTTATCTTTGCCATGAATATCCCTTTCATTCCATGCCACTTATCATGAAGAATACAACAGTAACACGGGTCCATAACCAACTGTTCACCCAAAATGCCGCAGCATAACATGGTAAAAAGAATGGAGTCATAAACAAACTGCAATTCCTTAACCAGAGCAAATGGCGGACTTCAAACTCAACAATGAATTGCCATCGATAAGTTCATTCAATGCAAACTTATCGCTTGCAGTGAACACAACTCAATACCTGCCAAATGTCCAACATAGTACATTTCCACAAACTGAAAAATAGCTTAAACCCACTAACACCTCAATGCAAAAGCAAGTGCATTAAAACCCTGCCATAAGTCATGTTTCGAGCCAGAATATAATAAAAGACTTAGGAATAGGTTAATTCATGTCTTTGCCAATAACATTAGTCATATATACTAACTTAAACATCAAGATAACAGCGCATTCCAATGTTAATTAACTAACACTAAAACACACTAACCTCCTACTAACATACACCATAGGATATACTAACTTAGTTAATTCACATAGTTTTAGTAAATGAATACCACATTATTACTAAAACATTCACTCATAGTTATATGTATAAAAATACATATATTCAAATTCATTTACTTTGAATTCAGAATTTGATTAACGTTAAATAACAATAGAACTCTAAATACTGTCTATAAACATAAGATACAATTAACCATAATAACATAACCATTTCTAAACATATCTAACATATTATTAAGGATTCCGAAACAATGAATCAATAATCAGACAATTAACTAACCATAAAGTTTGTCCTTATTTCATAATCAAACCAATGTTCAAAATTTAGTCTAAGCCAATTCTGTCATCAGAATAGGACTCATAAAGCGACAGAATTAGACATAACTCCCTGAATGACTGGCAGAATAACAGAGATAACATATTTAATCTAAATAACCAAGTTCAAAAGAACGCAGTCAGAGTTCGAACTCAAAGGTATCTAACAAAACATAACATAGAAAATAAAGTTTGGAATTGTTAGGGGCATGACACTCACTACCTAGAGCTAAAAATAAATTACAAAAGCCTTACTGTCTATAGGAAAAATACAATGTCACTATGAAAAATGAATTGAGAAACATCATCTACATATGCCAAAATAAAGTTATAATTAAGTACAAAATATTGATTTCATGCACTTCATAACTTATTGCTCTGTATCACGGATATTCTCTGATTCCTAATTCAAATTTCTATATTGTGCATGTGAAACTATGCATCGTTGATATATCCACATCTTCTATCTATACCACCCACCAAAATGATCGAATATATCGATCATATATATCTACAACAAATATTTCATCAACTGCAAGTCGGCTCAAAACATTTTACTAAATAATGAAATGTATTATAAACAACCAACTAGATCTACATAAAAATATTAATGGGGATCAAAATAATTCATCACATGCTATTCCAAAGGTTATCTAAACATCCTTGAACACAAAAATCAATAAAATAAATGATCTAATAGATCTACATAAGGATCTACTCCACTATGTTGTCATTTTACACTGTTACCTAAAAAATTGATACACATATCTTTGTAACTCACACACCAATTAAATTTGAACTTTGAAAAATTGGAATATTATAAAAAATGCATTCAAGAGTCCACGTCTAGGTTTGCACCACAAAATATTTATTTGGGGATCTATACCAGACTAAATACTGAATACTTCTAGATACTTTTTTCTTCACTAAACTTAGTCAAATCTCCATAAAGACTCTCGGTTCGATCACATAGCATCATGCAGATGGGTGAAATGATATTAATTTCCCTAAATGACAACATATAAGCATCTGATCAGTGTTTGTTTCCAACAATGTCCCCCTTTGGCATTGATGGAAACACTTAGTGAAAAATGAATAAGTGTCAAAATTAGTACCAAACGTCAAAATCCAGATTAATTATATGCTCCCCCTAGGATAGATATATATTTTCATACATTTTTCATCACCCTCACCACCCCTTTGACATCAATGGAAAAGGAAGGGATCCACATGCTAAAATCTATACAAAATTCTTATATATATATATATATATATATATATATATATATATATATATATATATATATGCGGCATATGTACAAAGATAACTTACATCAACTTGAAAACATCTCCAAAAATGTTCTTTAATGAGCTCAAATCTTTTTCCCAACCCTATTAGAGACTCTCCAAAATTTGAATCTGTCCACAAAATAGATAGGCTAGTATTTCTTCCATCTGAAGATCGGATGGAGCATTGGTAACCATGGATTATTTAGCTTCCTTCATCACATTGAATATTTTCCCAAACTTAGGAGAAATCATACCTCTATGTTTACCAATCCTAGTAAAAATGCTATCATTCTCATTCATTAAACTCTTAATCTTGTTAATCAAAGAAATGACTTGACCTTCCTGATTAGATATAGAAACTGTTAAAGGATCAAATGATTGTGAAAAATATGATAATTACTTCTCATTTTCATTAATCTTCTTCTAAATGTCACAAACACATTTGGGAAATAATATGCATGCCTTATATATATTACCTCCTTTAGATAAAGCTTCTTGAATAGTCTTTATATATCTGTCCACCAAGATTCTAACATTTTCAATTATACCACTCAACTGATTGAATCTATTAACATCAAATTATTTCTTTACCTTTAACTCTGTATACTTCTCTAATGATCCAAAATAATTACTTATAATTTTATGCATGCTTTGAGCTCTGCTAGGGTTTTGGGTTGGGTATTTCTTTTATGAAGTTTGTGTATATGTGTGTCAAATCACATTTATTGTAAGATTTCATTAGCATTATAATGGCTCTAACCAAATTTAGACCAATAGTCGATGATGGTGTTGGAGTTGTAGCGATGGAAGCTCATGGTGCCCATAAACAAAGGACCTTGCAAGCTTGTGACAAAGGTGTTTCACGAGGTATGCCTTCCGGTAATGTTGTGTTTCCCATTCAATATTTTGATAATGCCCATGAGTGGTCAAAGAAATACACTTTAATACAATATTTTGTGGGTAGGGTTTCTCCTGAAAGCATGTTGTGAGAATGAGTTGCTAAGGTATAGACACCTCATGGGGTCCACCTTGATGGTGTTCATAGCCTTACTAAGGGATTTTTTGTTTAATTTTTTGAATCCATCCCATATTGAGGCTATCCTCTCAAGGGCCTTGGACTATCCAGTCTTCTCTTTTGGTTTTTTAGCGATGGTCTTTAGACTTTACCATCTTAGATGACAAGAAAATTAGAGTCCCAATTTGGGTTGAGTTCCATGGCCTTCCTTTTCCTTTTTGGATGTTCATGCAAACAGTTTCCCATTTTGTTGGAAAAGTGGTTTTTTTAGAACAAAACCTTTTTTTTTAATGATCATCCCCAGAAAAGGGTTTGTGTTAAGGTTGACTTGGCTTGTGACCTCAAAGAAACTATAGATATTCAAGTAGGTTGTACCAATTTTACATAGAAAGTGCTTTAATTAGATCTGCCTAGCAATTGTTATAAATAGAAATCAACTGAGCATAAGATTAAGGACTTTACCTTGGCAGTGCCAAGGAAAAATTCTCCTCCTAAGGAGTTGGCTTCATGGTCAGAGGAGGGTGCCAAAAAAGAAGAAGGTTAGACTATAGTGGTTTGTAAAAGAAAGAAATATTTGACTTCTACCTAGAAAAAAAATTAGTCCAACATCCCAGCCACTGACAGAGAATTCTTCTCAGGCATCACCTGTTCAAATGGATACTCCTCTTTTAGATCCTATTTCAAACCCTGGCTACAAGGGATTATTGAGGCTAGGAGTACTTCTCATTTATTATAGTTCAACCAAAACTATGTCATTCTTGCAACCCTTTTGGGAAATGCTAAGAATAATTATGGTGGCTCAGAGAGGCATAGAGTCATTCCCTGTGGTGTCTCTCACTCTATCTTCAGACTAGTTTTGATTTATTGCATAACGAAATATCCTCTCTTGGGAATGAGGATGAAATGAAATATTTTGATGAATGAATTACATCCAATGGAATGTAAGAGGTCTTACAAACCTTCATAGAAATTATTCTATTAGCGATGTCCATGATTGTGTTTTTGGCCTAAATATTTTGTACCTCTAGGAGGTTAAAATTGTTGGTTTCATGCTTGTTGCTGCATGTTATGATATTTGGATGGATAACCTAATATTTTCTTCCAAACATGAAGCTAGAAAAGGTGGATTTAATACTCTCATTTTCCCTCATTGGATTTGTTCAGTTATTGATCATGGTTCTGACCCCATGTAGAGAGTTGTTTGGGTTTTGCTGCCAATCAACAATCATTCCTCTGGGATCATTAATATTTATGCTCCCAATGATGTTATTGAAAGATTAAATCCATGGCATTGGGTAGCAGACTCTTTGCCACTTGCAACTTGGGTTATGTGCAAAGATTACAATATGGTTGAGGTGGCATCAGATAAAGATTGTATTTTTCCTTTTTGATGGATAACTAGAGAAAGAGAGGCTTGGTTTTACTTGCGTAATAAATTACACCTTTATATCCCTATACTAATCGCCTCCATTTAATGGGTCCTGGAATACTTGGTGTAAATTTTGGGATGGATTTGATAGAATATTTAAAAGGCTTGATCATGCCATGATCATAGCTCAATCCTTTTTTCACTTTCCAAAAATCAAGATTTACTTGTTTGACCTCTTGTAGATGTGACACTGTCAGACCACTACCCCCGTAAAGTTCTGTATTGAATGTAAGACAACTAGGATATGTCCTTCCAAGAAAAAATTCTATTTGAACACATAATTTATTTATCATCAAGCTACCATGGCCCACTTTCAATGGGTTTGGAACCTAGAGCCCAGGCCACATCAACCAACTAGATGGATTAATTAGTGGAATGATGCCATTATTCACACTAAAATATTTCTCAAAATTTATGGTAGAAAAATTTCAATGTATCAATGGAATTCATATGACACAAATACCAAGGACCTCCATGCTTCCACTAAAGCTCTAGCTTCAAATCTTTTCAATGCTAATTTACGAATCTGGGTGGCTCAACTTGGACACCACAGATAAATTGCTGACCAAAATTTTGCCAAAGGAGCTCAAATTAAATCCTAATTGCATTACCTCAATGTGGGTGAAAGAGCTTCCAAGGATTTTTTTCATGGGTGTTAGAGCTCATCATACTTCCTTAGGTATCAAAAAGATTAAGGAAGGAACAAAAGTTCTCACTAAACTTCCTAACATTGTTCAAGATTTTTGTTGACATTATGAGAAGGTGTTCACAATGCAGAGAATTTCTCCTACTAGGGACCAATATTTTTAGGATTGTATTGCAGTGGTGTCTAATAGAGTCTCAGAGGCCTATAGGACTTTTTGTGACTAGATGATCACTCTTGATGACCTCAAGGAGGCTATTTTTTCCATCGAGGATGACAAAGCCCCTAGATGTGATGACTTTCCTTGTGAGTTTTACAAAGCTTTTTGGCCTTGTGTTGGCCTAGATCTTCATAAGGTTTACTTGGAAGATTTTCAATCATAGTCTCTGGGACAAATAATTAATCAAGGAAATGTCAATTTCATACCCAAATCTACAGACCCAGGGGATATTTGTAATTGGAGGTCCATTAATTTTGTCAATGTCTCCTACAAGATAATTTCCAAAGCCCTACCTCTTAAGATTTTCCACATTTTGCCTCTCATTGTTTGACCTGAGAAAACTAGATTCATCAAATCAAGATTTATCTTGGATAACACTATTGATGTTTGGGAAGGCATGGAATGGGTTAGATTCTCTAAGAAGAGTGTTTTTTTCCTCAAAATAGACTTTACTAAAGCCTACGATCGCATTGAATGACCTTTCATCATTGTAATGCTTAGAATCCTTGGTTTTGGGACTCACTTTATTTAGTCCATTCAAATTCTCTTTGGGGATGCTATGGCCTCCAATCCTCTACCTTTGGGATTTTTAGGTCTATTTTCCATGGTTTTCCTCTGGATCCTCCTCTTTATGTCTTAGATGTTAAAGGCTTTGGGTATTTTCTTTTCTCTAAAATCTTTATTGGCCATGTTAGAGGAATTTCCCTACCCGAGTCACCTTCTAAACTTGTCAATGACCATTTCATAGATGATTATTTCCTCACATTTATTGAGGAAGAGGAAAACATTTAGGAAACTATCCAGTGCCTTGATAATTATTGTTTGGCTTTTGGGTCAGCCATTTAGTGGCACAAGATGCAATGTTATAGGCAGTATTTTTCCTAGTGCCACCCTGGATTCTTTAGGATGGGTGGAAGTGGATTCAGCACAGATAAATTTTCCATTTTCTCTACATTCCTTTTCCTTCCAAGGTTCGCTAGTGGACCTTTAGAACACACTTCTTCCTCAGATCAAGAAGAAGCTTTCCTACTAGATTACTAAGCCACTCTCTCTTTCCAGTAAATTCTAGATTTTCTTTGAGGTGTTGGTAGCTACCCATGTGTATTATTCCTCTTGTTGGGCTCCTTCTAAAGCTTTATACATGAAACTGGAAAAGATTTTGCATGACTTTCGATGGGCTTCTAGAGCTAACCACCATGGATTTCATAAAGTCTCTTGGGAGTACTATTTCCTTCCCAAGGAATCTGGAGGATTTGGCCTTAGGTCTACCTAGAAGTAGGGTTTGTCTCTCTATTTAAAATAGGTTATCAGATCCCTTCTTGGTCATGAAGCCTACAAGATTCTTCTCAGAAATTGTATTTCTTCTAGATTTCCTATTAATAGGTTTGACTTGAAGGGGATTGGATTTAAAAACCTTCTTTTTATGAAAGATCCAGTTCAGATCCAGGGCACCTTTGTCACCAAAATTATATAGAGATCCTAGGAAGATGTTGAGCCTTGGCTTTGCTGGGATGGAAATGATTTTTGAGATGGCCTTTCTTTTAATCAACATAATATGTGGTGTCATCATTATTTCATTCACATGGGCTTCCTCTTACTAAGAGCCAGGGTATTGCTACTCTACATGTTCATAAATGTATCATCATAATCCCTAAGGATCTCTTTTCTAGAGCCACTATGAATCTCAGGTCATGGGAAGACCTATAGGTCCAGTTTAGTCTATCTCGCCCAGATCGACAAACTTTCGATCTTCTAGTCTTAGCTTTTCCTCACATTTTTTATAAGCTTGGCCTTCATTCGGTCAAGCCTTGGTGGAATGATTGTAAGACATGGTATCCTTAGACTCCTCTTTCTAGTTACAAAACCAAGATGTGTTATCTCTGGTTGGTTCCTCACTTGCCGATGGTCACCATTCTCAACCAACGTTGGCATTTGTAGTTTTCTCAGAAAGTTTGGAGATATAGATTTCTTAATGTATGGTTTGGCATGATGGATCCCAAAATTTCTCATTTTTCTTTGTGTATTCTTTTGTAGGGCTTTCCTCTGGGCTGCAAACTCAAACATTTTTGAGTTCCTGACCCTAGGTGCCCATTTTGTGGGCTTCCTGAGTCATTTCTCCATATCTTTTGGTTTTGTAGAAAAAATCAATAGGAATGGAGCTGGATTCATAATTGCTTTGTCCTTTTAGGCCTAAACTCTTTTCCTGGAATATGATTTTTCTAAGTGATTCCCCTATGAGTCCCTTCAAGTTCTTGTAGATATGGCATGCTTTTAGGATGGAATTTCTATTAAAACTTTGGAAAATAGTGTAGACACCTAAAATTGTCCTTTACACTAATATTAATTTTTATTGATATTTTCCCTTAACATTATGGTTAATTTTATTAATTGACTATAATTGTTATATTCCTCTATTTATTTAATTAAATAAATTCATTTCCCCTTTGTATTTAAATTTTATTTAAATACTATAATATATTAAATTCAATTTAATATATTATCTCTCCATTTCACTATATAAAATAAATCTTATTTATTGTATTCCTCCATTAGCCTAAAGCTCTTCTAAACTATGATTAAATTAAATTTATTTTAATTTAATTCCTTTTCCCTTTTTCCTATGCTTACATTTTTCTAATATTTTTCTAATCTTAATTAAAAGGTGGATTACCTCTAATCATGTGCACAATCACCTTTTCCAAGGTGGCCACCTCTCCATCTCTTTTCTCCACCAATCATTTTTAAATTCCCTTTTTCCCTCTCAAGTGAAGTTTGAATTTTGTATCTTTTTGCCTCTTAATCTTATCCACTCATTTCTTTTGCCTCTTAATCCTATCCACTCATTTCTTTTGCCTCTTAATCCTAGCCACTCATTTCATTTTTCCTCTTCATCTTTTCCAAACCCTACCTAACCTTTAATCCTAGCCACTCATTCTTTTGCCTCTTAATCTCCACCGTCCAATTCTTTTCATTTTCTATAAAAGGAGGCCTCACTCCTCATTTTAGGTCTAAGTTCTTTTTCTTCTAAATCTCTTAGCTCTTGCATCTTATAGCTCATTCTTAATCATTCTAGTTCTAGTTCTTTTCTTCATTGCAATTTAAGCTTGTTCTTAGATCTTAATCTTATTTGCTTTATCATAGTCAATCTTGCATCATTTTACTCTTTATCATTTGTGAAGCTTGGGGCAAGTTCTTCATACTTGTTCTCAACTCCTTCACCATCATCTAGCTTGCATCTCATAGTTTTGCATTAGTTTTCATTTCATTTGTGTTAGGAGAACATACCCACAATAATTTCGAAGAGAAAATCAAACAAGGCTTTGGATGCCCTTGTTTTATCTCATCGGAGGATGTAATGAAGATTACTTATTTTTTTGCATTTAAAATGACTAACATCTAATGTGATTGTTTGGTGTTTTGTATTTGCAGAAAATAGGTCTATATTTTCATTGCATACAAATAGAAATGTTATTTTATTCACACACAACTTTCTAGATATTAATGTATCAATGTACACTAAAGCATGTATATGTAATTATATGATTATGTAGATTCAGGTGCAAGAAAATAAAGTTGCATTGGAGGTGGCCTACCTTCAAGAGTTGTTGCAACATTGGATTAATGCCCCATGTACGATTGCCAAAGTGCCAATAGATTTCACCTTTGGGTACTGGACTCTGCCCCGTGGGTGCCACCATGAATGTAGTTCTTCTATCCACCACCCTTAGACCCCAAAATCTTGGGCCCCTTGTTGCTCCTCTAGTGGGGGAGGTGATGGGTGGAAGCATTTCTCAGATTCTCCTTTGTGACATGGCTCTATTTATGGCTATCCCATGCCTACTCTTGTTGCATCAACGCTTGGTGGTTTTGGCTAGCCCAATGTCGGTGGTGATTCCTAATGGCCCACTTCTTCCAAGTGGTTTCCTCACCTATCCCTTGTCATCTCACCTTCTAGGAGGGAGGAAGAAGAAAAAGAAAAAGCTAATGAAGATGGGTGGTCTATTCCAAAACCAATCCATAGCCCTGATTCTTGGGGTAGAAATGATGATCAGGATCCTTGCCCCTTAACTGGCACCACTTTAGCCACCCGAGGTGGCTTTTTTCTGGGCTCTGCCCTTATTTTGTGATGAATAGTTGATGTTTGTATCTTTGTTTTTGGCTTGTCTTTTTGAACTTTCATGGGGTGATATTGTATCCCATAGCCCCTTTTTTGTGAATATGTACTTTAATATTTTAAATTAATAAAAAGGGAGTATTCATAAAAAATGACTACTTACATATTTAATGAGGGCCTTTAATTTACTAGATGGAGTATCAAATGGATCTTTCATATATGAGGGTATGATCTTCTCCAAAACATTTGAATAAAGAATCAATAGCTCATTATCTTCGATGTAAGATCTCATAATTTCTTCTCTTTCCTTTTCTTGAGTGATTAATGAACAAGATTCAACTTATTTATAGGAGAAAAAGTGGCTAAATTAATAGCCCCTTGAGTAAGTTTGAGATCATCCAACTCCAAAAAATCCTTCTCTAGAAAATTCTTCAATGCCTCTAAAATGTCTCTTACCCCACTCTTCACTTCAGTGTGCATCATCTTAGGTAACTTATCTGAATTCTCTTCTTCTTTTGTCTCACTTGCAACTTTTCTGATAACATCACCTTCTGGTGTAATAGATACATTAAATTTAGAAACATTTACCTCAATAGGTATATCAACTTCAACTGGTTCAACATCTAGAACAAACGTTTCATGTACACCTTGAGTATCATCTCTAACAACCTCAAATTGATTCTCTAGCAATATTTTCTTCAAAATATTCTTTGTCTCTACCACAACATCTTCATTTTTTCCAATCATTAGCCTATTAATCCTTGATTTAGTTCTGAAATGATCTTTTAATTCCTTGAGTATTGACTTCATTCCTTCAACAGCTATGACCAGGCATATTCTTATCAAAACTTGTTCCTTTATCCTGTCATCTTCAACTTTTGAATTTACCCTTGTCATTTCAAGTAGTTCAAATAGACTCTTAGGCATCTTAGACATTATTTCTAGAAGTTCTCTCTTGAATGTATTTAGATATATAACATTGGATTCCTCTAATATCATTTTCCCATCTTTATCAAACGTAGGAAACTTAATAATTTGAACTACGTTTTTCTCTTCTAGAACCTTGTATCCAGCAAAGGCATCAGGGAAAACTTCTTGTCATCCTTCTCAACAGTAAACACATTTCTTACATAGTCATACATAGCTCTGCAATCATATTTCCAAGGTCTACTGAGCAATATGTCACAACTATTCATCTTCACAATGTCACATAACACAAGATCCTTATACTGGCCAATCTGAACATCAATAAAGCATTGTTCTCTTACTTCTAGAGCATGAACATCTTGTAACCAGCCAATCCTATAGGGACAAGGATGCTTCATTCTATTCAACCCAAGTTTCTGAACCATGTCCTTAGCAACAAGGTTATCAATACTACCACTATCAACAATAACATCACAGAGTCTACCTCCAGACGTGCATCGGGTCCTAAAAAAGTTACTCCTCTAACAAGGTTCCTTCTTTGTACCGAGCAATGTTCATCGAAGCAGAAAGTTCTCAGATTCAAGTTCATTCTCATTCACCACAGTAGTTCGTCGGTCACCAAGCTTCTTTTGTGTACACTCAAAAGACTGATGTCCTTCCTCTCCACAGTTATAGCAAGTACCCTTAAAGATAACTCTACCTGTCTTCTTCTTTGGTTCCATTGGTTTCTGTTCATCTTCTGCATCATTCGGTTTATCCTTCATCGAGTGATCAATCTTTTCTTTTCCTCAGAGATTACTATGTTGTTTCTTCTTCAACTTATCTTCTTCCTTCAAAGCATAGTGATAAGCATCTTCAACAAAATCAATCTTCAACATACCAAGCTCATCCTGAATATTGAATCTCAAACCATTCACATACTGAGCTACCTTTTCCTTACCAATTTCTCATTGTCCAAACCGAATAGTAAGTTTGTAGAACTCCTCGGTATAATCTTCAACAGACAGATCCTTCTATTTCAGATTCTGCAACTTCTTAAACAAGTCAAGATCATAGTCAGAAGGTATGAACTTAGCTTTCAACTTACTCACCATCAACCTCCACCGATTGATCTTCATTTCACCTACATCTTCTCTATCTCTCTGTAGTTATTTCCACCAAAGAGAAACATGTCCTTTCAACTTTGTCTGTGCTAATCTCACCCGAAGAGGATCTTCAATTTCTTCCAGCTCAAAGAAATCTTCAAGTTCACCAATCCAATCTATCAAGTTCTCGGGCTTCAAAGTACCAGAGAAAGTAGAAACTTCCATTTAGTTACTACTACTTAACCAAGCTCCAGATCTAGGCAATCGAATAGTTCTGTCTTCACTAGATCTATCCCTCCGCTCATCACCACTAGATCCAATAGGTTCAAAGTCTTCAGTAGCTTCCTCATAACCATCTTCAGTACCAACATTCTGAGGTACACCAGTAAAAACTCTCATGATCTCGGTGACCATATCATTCTTCATCAACTCCATCTCAAATCTGAAATTTGATTTCACCTTCTCTGTAATCCTAGATTCAATAGTATCACAGAGATCAGAAATAACTCTAGGGTCCAATTTTCTCAGAGGCATCCTTAAAGATATGCAAGAACCCTCTGCAGCAAACCCTCACCAACCACCTTGTGACAATCTCCAAGTTGTGTACAAGTTAGATCATAATCTACCACCTTGAACAAACAACTAGGGCAAGATCCAAAAGTTTAGTGCTACGGATCTACAATCTAGATCATACGATCTCTTTACCAACCAGATCAAATTTGCAAGATCAGCCTTGCTAGGTCAACGTTCACCCCACAAGATCAACTCTCACTCTGATACCACCTGATGCGGTCAAGGATGGTGGATCCAATTAAGGATAGTCCAAACCTTGTAGCTTTAGAACAACATAGTGGAATACTCAACAACACAACAAAATAATTGTTTAACTCTGATTTTCATTAACATGCTCGGCTTGAAGGCCTTTTGGGTTAGGGCCAATTACAATCAGAAACAATTCTACAAGATCACAGGATCCAATACAACACTAGCTAGTTTAGTTATGAAAATAATAAAAAATTGATGGAAACCCTAAGGTAGATCTAAACTTGATCTCGCAAGCCCCCAAGCAATCTCCTTGTCTCCAAGTGTGCAAACCACTAGCTCTGCAACTGCAAACTATCAGATGACAATCTGATCTGCAAGATCATGCAAGCTCTTTTCCACAACTTCACCAACTCTATCTTTCAGAACCTCAGATTTGATTCCTAAGTCTTCCAAGTCATGAAATTCTACTGATCTCCTAATCCTCCTACCTCCTAAACATCTATCCAAACATCCTATAAATACTAATCATCAACCACAATTCAGTTGGATGAAACCATTAACTCCCCCCAACAATTATTAAATGCAATACAAGTCAGCATCAAAATAGCCTTACAAACATTTAATTCAACATGTCAGCCTGTAACAACAGCTACCAACAATAAATGTACCAAGTCGACCCAACAAATCACATAAAACTCCAGTCGGTAAACCAGGACTACTGAGCAACAGTGAAATAACTGAGCATGCCAAGCATTGCCGAGCACCAATGTCGACCGAGCACCACAGAAATCACCGAGTAACACTTTCACCAAGTGCTAGAGATCACCGAGTTCCTTCAGTGACTGAGCTTCCTTCAATGACCGAGACCGTCAGTCAAGGCTGCAACCGAGTAACACCGACCAAACAATACACCTCCCATGAAGATTTATCAAGTACCCTAGAATTCCTCTCCATCATTGATGCTCTCTCTTTTCCTAATCAATCTTTTGAGAACCAAATCCCTTATTCTGACACATGTGTAGATATTGATTGGGCCTCTATAAATTTCAACCCAATTTCACCTAACTGAGATCTTCTTCACCTTTATGATCTTCACCATTCTTTACTTCATCTCCCTTTTTTCCCTCAACATCTCTCTTTTCTATTTGATAATCTCTCTAAACATAATCCTCCACATTTTTAGTGTCTCTCTTCTCTTCAATAGTAACATCCCTATCATCTACAACATCATCAATAGATAAAATAATTAGAATACCAGAAATGTAAACATTATGAGCACCATTAGTACCATGAAAAGTGATATCCAAAGGTTCACTGTCATGAACAATGGTATCATGAGTATATTTCTCATCATCCTTCAAAACCACTTCATAACATTTTTTCCAACAAGATTTTTGTTAGAAATTGTATGTATGTTTTATAACCTCATCAGTTTTAGCAATCATCAGTTTGTTAGTCTTATTTTACAAATAAATTATTTCTTTTATTTTTCTACTATATTATTCATTTCTTCTTTGGATATCACATGAAAAATATTGATCCAAACTCTTTCTCTAATCCTTTTGTCTCCAACTTGTGCATTAAATCTTCTCACCTCCAATATATCAAACAATTCATTTGGAATATCTCCCTAATCTCATCAAGTTATCTATTATATATGTTAAAAGTGACGAATAATTTTGATGAAAAGAGAATACTTGAAGATAAACTGTATGATTTTATTGGAATATTATACATATATGTGTTTGCATTAATGTTTATTCATTGATGTAAACATATTTCTATTATTGAGATAGTGTTCCTATGATGTTTAGTGAGGTGATTGGTTCGATGTGGCTACTGTATTAAAGATCAAATTCAACAGATGCACAATTGTGTTTGGGGATGTCTTTAGTTGATTCATGTCAACTTATTGAGGTTCACATGGTGATTTGAGTAAGTTATTGGTTTATGTGCTAAGACTGGTGTTTTTGCATGTTTAGTGGTGAAAATGTTTTAGTTTTTTGTTCAGTTAGGTTCAATATTGCAATATTTTGGTATGTAGACCTTGCGACATGTTCGGGACATTGACGTGTGTCCTTAACTTGACTGGTTTATGATTTGGAGGATCACAAGAAATCCTTCTTGATTGACAAAGGTTACTATTGTGTTTTTGAGGTTCAGTTTAGAGATGATCATGTTAGAAATAGGAAATACTGAGAGGGTGGGTGAATCAATATTTCACAAACTTTTACTTTTTCCCACTTATGGATATATGTAATTAACTTGTAACTTTCATAAGAAACTACACTAAACAATAAATACAACCATAAAATAAAGGAACTCATAACACCATGTTTTTTCTTAAAGAAATTGTGGCCAAGGGAAAACCCCGAAGGGGATGATACCCACAAATGATCCACTAATAAAAAATATATAGTTAGAGATATTGACCCTGTTAGGAGTCTATTATATTTGTATAGTGTCTTGGTCCTTGTTAAAGGACTTTAGGCCTTGTTAGAAGCCTCAACCCTGTTAGGAGTTTGAATTTACAAAATGTGAATGTATGCAAGATGAGCCCACTGCCCAAATATGCAATATACAATAATAATCTTCAATACAAAAGATAAAATACAAAAACCTTTTGCTACTACTGAATATCTTCAATATTCTGATCTAGCTTGTAGAATCTGCATAACTTTCTACCAGTTCTCTCAAATCTGATTATATATCAGATTTCACATAATACATCAATACAAAATCTCTTTACAACTTCACATTAGCCTCATACATAACTTTGTGTAACATAATATCCTTCTTTATACTAGCTATCTCAAATATAGCTTATCATTCGGCTTCCATGTTATCAAAACATAATATTAACTCTCATTGCCTTAGGGTTAACATCTAGGATGTCGTCCCTAATTAGTTAAGTCATTATTTTGATAAACAAAATAATCCCTTAACTGTAAATAATCAATTACTAATCACTGCTCTGTTCTAGTCAGCCCAACACTATTTCTGTAAAACATTAATATCTTTGTCCGTACATGTCGTACAGTCTTGCACTCTTGGATGTAGCTTCAACATAACTTGTATAATCTATGCTCAAGTGTGCATACACTGGAAGTACTTCTGTGAACTTCGCTAATCAAAATAGTCTCTGTGTAGACAGATAAACAATGTTATACTAAGATAATTTTCATAAGTTCTCATCTAGAACTTCCTCCTTGGATCATGTTGTCTTAAAACTTAACATATGTTGCCATAATGACAACACCATGATATCCTACTCAACCAAATTGCCAACAAATCATTTCCCTTGTAATTAATACATATTTATGGAGGGTAATTTAAATGTATAAGGTAAGTACATATCCATTAAGTGATTCTAAGCTAGATTTAAAAAGTTATGATCAAAATAGTGGACAACCAAAATTTCTAGGGACTATGACTCCCTGAAAAGGTCAAGGTTACCCTTAAAAGGTTTAAAGACCAACCTCTAAAACTGTATTGTGAGTCTTCCAATATTTTAAATTTTATTGAGTATATTTACCATAACCTTCTACAGTCTAATATCAAATTTCAATTATGAATTTGTAATCTTAATTAAATCAATCTCATTATTTTTCATATTTTAAATATCTATTTATTGTAATTATTTATTTTTATTTTAAATTCAAATTCATCTATTTTATTTACAATACCAATAATATTTAATTGATGAACCTGAATATTCAAGAGGGTATTTTTTACATGAACTAAAAATTTTGTTAGTATGAATGATGCTTATTATCTAATTGATTTCCATCTAGGTCCTATGCACACATAAATGACAATGCATACATCAAAAAAGTGTATGATAAGAATTTTTTTAAAATTTAATATTTAAATAAAAAATTGAAATATAATTGCACTACAAATCTTAATTTAAATTTAAATTTTTAAAAATTATCTTGTCAGACACCCTTTTGATGCCTACATAGACATTTCATATTCACACTTAGTTAAGTTTACTGCACACACTCTTAGGTTGCTTACTTTTTGTGGCTAATGTGATATAATTGTAACACTTGTCATAATCTTATGTTTTATCTTTCACATTTCCTATATAAGAAAGGCCCCTATTGTACATTGTGTCATATCATATTGTATTCTATATAATTATACAATCTAGCATTCATTTCTTTCTACCCACTTGTGAAAAGTTAATTTTTATTTTATAGATGATCTTAACTACTTAAGTATGTTGTGTGACTCTTAAATAGTATTAAATCTCTTATAACTTTATAATTCCTTAGATCTATATTAAATTCACTAGACATGCAGAATGGATTTATAGAAAAGAGTATGACTTACTCATTTAGAGCCAATACTTTCCCTACGTATGAACAGGTCGACACACTAGCTTCTAAATAACTTATTATAAAAGGAAATGGTTACAATCTCATTTCAATTTTTAATTTTTAAAAATATTTAACTCTAATCATACAAGTTTGTGTGGGAAGTTATATATGCAAGTTCTATATAGGCATCAACCATAAATTGACCCTTTAGATGTTTGAATAAATGACAATTAATATATGTAATTCTATTAATTTAGGAGTTGACATTAATTATTTAGAAGAAAATATATCTATTGAAGTGAATTTAAAAATAATATCTTTAAATGGATGGTGAAAAGATTTTAATGTAAGTAGATTTATTTACAAGTTTATATTTGTTAGTTAAGGATGAAATAGAGATGTGTTGAAATGAAGATAGATGTAATTTATGTAATATGGTCTTTGGATTTTTTGATATATGACAAGAGCATAAATTAAAATATTACACTCGATAAATGATCAAAAGCTTGTGACAAATTAGACTTCAAAATTTGAGGTAGTAGGAAACAATCGCGCCCACAATCTAGTCTACTAGTAGAACATATCTCATGTAGTAGAATGACTTTAGCCTTTATAAGAATTGATATTTGATTTTGGAACAAAATTGCTTGATTGATGCATGTTTGTATAAGAAAAAATAGTTGGTGCTAAGGAAAACCTTCAAGAGCTTTTTTTAAGTCTTAAAAGTATGAGACTGTTTGTATAAGAAAAAATAGTTGGTGCTAAGGAAAACCTTCAAGAGCTTTTTTTTAAGTCTTAAAAGTATGAGACTGTTTGTATAAGAAAAAATAGTTGGTGCTAAGGAAAACTTTCAAGAGCTTTTTTTAAGTCTTAAAAGTCTGAGACTTCCTTATTCTTTAGTTAGGTCCTTGTGTTGCATTAATAGTAGTGAAAAAGAATTAGAAGTGGTAATGGATACCAATATAAATGCTAGCAATCAATATTGACGATTTGATCATTGAAAGTTGTTATTACTTAATTCAAGCAAAGATGTGAGTATGATTAAAAGACATCTTTAATAGAGTTTCGATTATGAAGTTGACAAAGCATGCGATTTAATTACTTCTAATGTTTGAAATGAAAATTATGAGTTAGAATGAAATGTGTCTTAATCTTTTGAAAGTAGGCACTCTTGTATTTTTTGACACTAACTAATATGCAATGTCATTTATTCTTATGATGGCAACAATGCAAATTTGAAGTTTTTGATCCACATGCCAAAGGGTAATAATCATATCTTACGATTTTTGCTCTTAGAAAATAAGAATTTCAATGTTAACAATCAAGCACACGATTAACTTTGTGATCTAGTCTAAGAAACACGATTGTACTTATGATATAGCATAATAAATGATGCTAAGAACTAAATAAGTATTTAATTTTTTCCATATTCTATATGTTAGAGATTTAGATTCAAGCTTTATTGCAACTCTACTAAAGTACCAACTTATATGATCAAATCATACATAAAATTAAAAAATAACAGAAAATATAACTCATATAATAAAATGAAATTATAACATATGAACCTTCCCGGGGACAAGTAGCTTCTAAGGTGGCCTCACTTGTGGAAGCATATGGCATACACCTAGACAATATCTTAGACGTGATATACCCATTCAACTTGTTACTTGTTCTATTCCAAATCCTTAAAACAGCAAAAAATTCAAGGCTGTCTAATAAAAAAAATCGTTAAATGACATAAATATAAGAACATAGTTAAAAACGTGTCGTGAAGGCCCAAGGGATTTACACAAATTAACACTCGTTATCTTACCTTATAAATCTCGGCATTTGACAGGGACATTATTATTACTTAGATATTTGCTAAAAGCTATCCACGTCAGAAACAAAGTCTTCATTTTCACGTCCCTTCTAAAGCGTTTTAAAAGTTATGAACGGTGGCAACGATTGATGTGTGGTCTTAATGCTTCAATATTAAGCATGGTTTTTTTTATTCTTCAATGTTTTATCTATTTCTTGGGTCAATTTTTTTTTGGGATGGATTGACTTTTGTGTATGATAACATACTTTAGCTAACAAAACATCTGTCTAATAGATATAGAGATGATGTGGATCTAACACTTTATTTTTAAAAAATTAAAATATTTTTTAATCATTTTTTTTTTTTGATTATTTAAATTGACAAGAAAGTTGAAAACTTAAGTCATATTTAAATTTTAAGTTCATATTTACATATTTTTTTATATTAATAAGTAGCAAAATAAGGGTGTTGTCTCTTTAAAACGATCAGCTCAAAAGATGTAAAATCATCAATAGTCAAGCAACAACGACACTTTAACAAAAGATTAAAATAAAGAACTATACCAGTTTAACATCATATTATAAACAAAAGTTTTAACTCTGGAACCATAGTCCAGTAAACTATCTAAACCATAAAAAGTCTTAGCATAAGGCCATCTAGGACCATGAACAGTACTAATAATTGAGTAAGAACTTCAATGGCTAAAAATTAAACCATATGAATCTTAAGGTAGGGAGTGAATGTGTTGAAGAAATGTATAAATCTAGGTGTACAATGATAAATCAAGGTTTTGAACAAAGAACAAAAATGGTGTTAATGATGGAGTTGTGGACAGCAAACACGTCAAACCATCTCAACCTATCTTGAATTTAACAAGTGAACCAAGCAACTCTCAATCAAATAATCAAACTGTTGAGAAACAAAGACCAAGACAACCATTTGTACCTAAATGAAATTCACTCCATTGGGTGAAACCCTCGAATCCACTTTAAGGAAGCTTATTGTCAAGAAACTTATCACCCTTCCAAAAGTGAGAGACTATGAACCAAGGGTAAAACTAGCTTGGTGGAATGATTCAGATTATTGTGAGTATCATAGAAACAAGGGTCATACAACTAATGATTGTCAAAGACTGGAAAATGTGATCCAAGATTTATTTGACAAAGGTGAGATAACTGTAGATGGTCATACTTCTGATGAAACACATCAAACATTCAAGGAACCACTTCCTAACTATGAGAAAGGAAGTAATTATAGTACCAATGATGACAACAAGGCCAACTATACAAGGGCACCTTATCAATACATCAACCATATATATGTCTTTGACTCATGCCAATGTGATCACAATCAAAGAGAAACAAGAGTATAGACTAGTCAATGTTACTACCCATGGTCAAGCCAAAGTGAGTCTACAAGGAGTTCCAAAAAAGTCCTCGTCCACTCCTAATAAGTCTCCACCCATTCCTACAAAGTCTTCAAACCAATACAACATCTTAGATCAATTGAAGAAGACACTTGTCCAAATATCCAGTTTAGAGCTTTTTACATCTCTCACCATCTCATAAAGATATATTAGAGAAAGCTCTACAAGGCACTATCATTCCCACAAATCTAGACCAAGCACAATTCCAAGCTATGGTGGGACACCTTACTACACCACACTACCTATCATTCATAGAAAATGATGGCCTTGCAATTAACCAACCCCATAATGCACCACTCCATATATAGGTTCTCATCCAAAATCACAAAATAAAGAGAGTCCTCATGGATGTGAGAGCTAATTTGAATATCTACACGTTAAATTTAGTCCTTCCATTGGATTTTTAGAGATTGCATTTGATCCTAAAAAAAAGATTACCATCAAGTCATATGATGAAGAGTAAAGAGCCTCTGTAGGATCATTTGTATTGCTAATTAGAGTTGGACCCATAATCAAAGATATTACTTGCTAAGTTTGGACATGGAATTAGCATATAACATTCTCTTGGGAAGGCCTTAGATCCATTTCATGCAAGCTATACCATCAACCTACCATCAATGTCTAATGTTCCCCTATAATGGCCAAGAAATCACAATTCAAGGGGATTAAAATCCATTCTAATATTGCAATACCATAAAGCTTGCACTAGAGTTATTTATACCACATAATAGAACATCATCTTCTACTCCTAAATTTGACCCAAACAATACCATATCTACTTCCAAATTTTCCAAGTTGAAGATTGATATCAAAGACAAAGGCATAGGAGAATACTCCATAGGGAAAACCTTTTGCATAACTAAGCTACCATTATCACCTAGGTCTTATGGAAGAATGTCTATATCTAAATAACAATGTATGGTTCCTATCAAGACTCTTGAGGGAACATGTATCAGTGGGGACACCTTGTTAGATGAGATACAAGATAAAAACATAAAGAAATGGCTCTATAAAGACAAGAAAGATGAATCCAATAAAAATGAAAATCACATAAAATTTCCCATTGATCTATATGGAAAAGGACTCAATATCATGCAAAGAATGGGGTATGTTGGTACAAGACCTCTAGGGATAAGTAGAGAAGGCATCATGGAACCAATCCAACCTTGTCTAAATGTTGCAAGAAATAATCATGGACTAGGTTATAAAGACAAAGATAAGACAAAGATAGAAGGGATAATTCATCAAATCTAAGATGTCCAACAAGATAGTGATTTAGAATCAAATGACTATGGATGGGATAATATCTTAATCATATCTGAATAAAATAAAATAAAATAGATGTAATCAATAAATATAATAACTTGCGCCATGAGGGACAAAGCTCAAGATCTAGACCATTAGAGTTAACTTCACATACTATTGAGAATGATGAGCAAGAGGAAAGTGAGATACCTAATGTAAGAGATGATTTTGAGGAAAGTATGGAGATAGACCTTGCTAATACTGTTATTAACCTTGAAATTTTTTCCATCAATACCATTACCGCTTTTGAAACTGATCCAAATGAAACTTCACTACTTGTTCATCCCCAGCTTATAGATTGGGACTTACTAGACATTTTTAAATTAGATACATTTCACAGTGATGATGCTTTTATCAAATATCTAGAAATTAGAGATCATTTACCTTTAGGGGTCATAAGGTAGGGTTTCCTATTGAACTCAATGATGTTTCTTATTTTTGAGAGACTATCAATCCATTTAGTCACAAAATTCTAAAAATAAAAAATTATCTAATGGGGAAAATCATACTGCAACAATGCTAGATCATGAAAAAGGAAAAAGAAATGACACATTTGATGGTTAAAACCTCTATGAGGTGCCAAAAGATGAAAGGATTGACAGTCTCCCCAACTACATGTATCTTGAGAAATATTCTATGTTGATAGAACCAACAGTGCCAGTAAACATTGGAACAAAGGAAACACAAAGCATTATTCACCTTGCAACTTCATTATCCCAAGAAGAAAAGGAACAATTTATCTAATTTTTCAAATACATGCAAATCAATTTTGCATGGTCCTATGAAAATATGCTAGACTTGGATCTGAATCTCACTATGCATCACTTAGCAATAACACTAGGGATTAAACTAGTTTTAAAAAATTGAGGAAAATACATCCACATATAGCTTTACTCGTTAAAGTTGAATTGAAAAAGCTACTAGATGTGGAATCTATTAGAGAAATTGATTGTGTCGTATGGATATCCAACATTCTACCTATTTTTGAATCAAATAGATCAATTATAATGTAGAAAAACTTCATGGATTTGAATAAAGAATCTCTAAAGGATGACTTTCCTTTGCTCAATATAGATATTATTGTGGATCTGACAACATGACATGAAATGTTTTCACTAATGGATGGATTTTATAGATACAACCAGATAAAAATTGCACTGAAGATCAAGAAAAGACAAATTTCACTTGCCCATGAGGTACATATTTTTGGAATGTAATACCTGTTGCCCAAAATTTCCTATTCTACAAATTTGGCTGAGTTCCAAGGTCCCTGTTTTAATCCCGCCCTATTGCAACTTGTTTTAGCTTGTGAAATAGATCCACTAAGTTTTATGCTTTGCACTCTAAACCCCATGTTCTTGAATGTAATGTCGTGCTCCCATCCAGATTGCATCAGTTAATTCACAAAAACCACAGAGATATTCAAGTTTAAGTGACTGCAGGAAATACTAGTCACAGGGTTCAAAAAAATTGTTCAGTGTCAAAAACCCTCTGTGTTTTTGACCCTTTGCTCCGAAAGCCCAGTGTGTTTTCGACTTTCAGCCTGAAAACCCTCTGTTCTTTCGACCTCTTCACATCTTCGCACGAGTTCTTCCTAATGACAACATTTTTTTATGTGCGCAACTCTGATCCAATGCAGCCCAGTTGGTTTTCGGCAAGCTGTTATGTGGGTTGTCACATGATCGCATAAGTCCTTTTCCCCTTATGTGACCATGCGACTAACCGTTGATGGTCCTGTCGAGGAATGCTAGCGGTCTGTCACATGATCACATAGCCTCTTTTTAGGCTATGCAAACATGCGACAAACTGTTAGCCACGCTGATAGGGGCCTACAGTTTGGTGACGTGCCCACATTTCATTGGTCAGCTGGTGATAAGGTTTTACAGTGGGCTCAGGATGCAAATGCAGTAAAGATCTATGGTGGTCACATGTTCGCATGGGATCTTCTGACCCCATGCGATCATGTGACAACTGTCTGATGCAGTGGTCTGTGGGTTCAGGTTGCAGTTTGGTGGCGGTGGAAAGAGATCTACGGTGGTCGTAAGATCTCATGGGATCTTCTGACCCCATGAGATCTTGCACCCATCATCCGAGGTTGGTAAAGCAAGTGTGCGGTTGCGCAGTTAAGAGTTTTCATGTGGTCGCTGGATGTAGCCAGGGTTAAGGAAAAAGTTAAGCGACTTGGCGACTAAGAGGGAAAATGAAACTAGGGTTAACTTAGTGTTAAGTTTGCAGTAAGGCTCGTAGTGGGTCCGAATGTGCTGACATGTCGGTATGCTCGCTTCTGATTGGCTCTTGACTGGTGATGTGGACTTTGACCTTTCATAGGGGCTTGTGACTATTTTGGGGATGATCCAGATTATCTGATTTGCTGGGAAAAATGTGATCAATGGCTGAGTTTTAAATGAAGAACTGGTAACCGTTGAGGCCTGAATTTGAAGTCTTCTGTAGGGGTTTTCACCAGTGTTGGATCCGGTTTACATGTGCGAAGTGGAGATAGGTTCTAATGGGCTTGTCGCATGATCGCATGAAGCTTTTTGGGTTCATGCGATCATGCGACTGATGTTGTTTCGAAATAGTGTGACTCCTTTCACGAGCCTTTCTTCTGCAGAGAATGTTTGCAAGTGCGGCGGGGTAGCTTAGAATTTATGATGTTGCATGATGTGCGCAGTTAAAGGAAAATGATGAAGAGGTCTGGGCAGCCGTTTGGGGTCATTTCTTGTCCTGGGGAGGTACTAGTTAGCATTCATGGTGAGGCTTGTTGCAGGAAGGTTGTTGATCCAGGTTGTTGTGGCTGCAGGATGATTTCAGTACAGAGATGGGCACCCAACTTGAGGGCTGATCGGCCATGTTTCAGAGATATACATTTATGATCAGTCTTGTTTGACCTGGGTTTTATTATTCTATTGCAAAAACTGTAACCCTAGTTAATTTTGGACTCCTGCATGCATGCAGTTGAGTGATGTATATATTCTTTTTGGAGCTTTTGAAGCTCAGAGTTCACATTTTGTAAAAAGGAAAGTTTCTTTCCTAGAAAGCTATCTGAGACACTTTCTGTCCTCTTTTTTTCTACTCTTTGTAATCTCCCATTGATAATTAAGATATGGCAAAGCATTTTGTGACACTCTTGTTGTCCTCATGCCTTCTTATGTGAGTTATCTCTTATTGGATTGAAGTTTATGAATGTTGTCAATAGAAATTGGGGTTCCTGGTCCCTCTCACTTTCTGTGATTTTGTGTGTTACTATGTCTGATCTGATTTAGATGTTTTGTGAGTATGCTATAGCCCCTAGCAGTCTTGTCTCATTCCTACACCGAGTTGCAGAAGAGGATGTTTGTTTGCAGGTCATAGGTTGAGTCTTCTGTTTTGGCCTTCCTATGAAATACTTATGCAAGCCTATCTAGTGAGTGGTGACTTATTAGACCTGATTCCTCCATTGATCTCATTCCTCTATACTGAGATCCAAACCCTAGTTTCGGTGCATCACCTAGTAGATAGTTTTCTTTCATGTTATTTCCCTTTCATGCACTCCTTCTAACCCTTTCCCCTCAAAGTTTTACTTTCCTGTTAAGAAGCAAATCAGGGTGATAATCCAAGAGGAACCAGCCTAGAACCTGGAGGTTTCATCTTAGTTAGCAAAGGTCCCACAACCTTGAGATGATTCCCAAGTTATATTGAGTTATCAAGACCAAGAGAGCTTGAAACAGAGGTGCAAACTTAGTGTATAACAATACCTTTTGGACTAAAGAATGTAGGTGCAACATACCAGAGGGTCATGACCACAATCTTCCATGATATGATGTATACCTTTATCGAAGATTATGTAGATGATATCTTGGGAAAGGCATTAATAAGAAAGGATCATTTACATATACTAGAAAAAATATTCAAAATAATGGAAAAGTTCAATGTCCTCTTAAATCCAAAAAAGTGTGTATTTGGTGTCACATGTTGAAAGCTACTAGGATACATAGTTTCTATAAAGGAAATAAAAGTAGATATAAAAAAATTAAAATCTGTCATGGAAATGCCTCCACCAAAAAACATCAGTCAATTGAGATCATTATAGGGAAGGCTACAATCAATCAAAAGATTCATTTCACAACTTGCTGACAAGATTCATTGTTTCATACATCTACTATATAAGAACGCATCTTACAAGTGGGATAATAAATGAGAAAAATATTTCAATAAAATGAAGGAATATCTGGAAAATCCACCAAATTTGGAATCACCAATTGAAGGGAAGCCTTTATTGCTCTACATATCAGCCACAAAAGTATCTTTCGGACTCTTATTAGCACAACAAGACTATGAAGGAAAAGGAAGAGAAATGCACTACATTAGTTGGACATTGGTTGGATATGAGTTGAGATACACACTAATTAAACATGCATTTCTTGTTGTGGTTTTCTCTTCACAAAAACTATGACATTATATGCTCACTCATTCAATTAAACTTCATACAAAAGATTGATCCCTTGAAGTTTCTTCTTAGCAAAGAAACATTAGTAGGAAGACTAGAAAAGTACGTAATGGTCTTGAGTGAATTTGATATAGAATATGTGGATAGTAAATCCATCAAAGGATAAGTGATTACTGATTAGCTAGTAGATGCACCATTACATGATGATTTTCCTTTACAATTAGAGTTTACCAATGAGGCAATCTTGACAATTACTACTCAAACATGAGAACTCTATTTGTATGGTTCTTATACACATCATAGATCAAGTGCTAGCATTTTGTTCATCACACCAAAATGATGTACTATTCAAAAATCATACAGGTTGTTGTTCCCTTGCAAAAATAACATGGAAGAGTATGAAGCTTTAGTAAAAAGACTCAAGATGGTTCTAAAATGGAAAATAACATAGCTACATGTGTATGGAGACTCTTAAGTAGTCATTAATCAAATGAATGATGAATTTTAAACAAAAGATGGCAAGTTAATGTCATACAAGCATATGGTAGATGACTTCAAGAAGTATTTTCTAAGATCACATTTGAGCATATCCCAAGGCAAGGTAAAAAATATACATATGCCATGGCCATGATTGCATCACTTCTATACATTGAAGAAAATCAGGATCTTTATGAGTTCTTAGTGGAACAACTATCTTATCTCACCTACGGTGATCCTGATGCTAGCATTATTCATCACATTGTTGGTCATGCCTCTACTTTGTATGAAAAAATGTATACATACCTTAAGGAAAATACCTTACCCCTTGGCTTATCCAATAACCAAAGATTAACCTTCCTTTTCTAAATCTCATGTTATACTATAATCGTTGATGCTCTACACCAATGAGGTCTGAACTATACTCTCCTAAGATGTCTTCAACATGAAGAATCTCAAACTATCCTAAGGGAAGTACATGAAGGTATATGTGGAACACACTCAAGTGGTACTTCTTTAGCTAATAAACCCATGTGCATGGGTTACTATTGTCCTACCATGGAGATATATTCCTACCATTTTGTAAGAAAATGCAAGAAGTGTCAAATACATGGTAATCTCATTCATGCACCAAAACAAGAGCTCTAGCCTCTAAAAAATCCATGGCTATTTTTTCAATGGGGACTTGACCTTGTGGGTAATATCCATCCTTCATCATCCAACAACCACAAATACATTATCACAAGTACTTAATATTTTACCAAATGGATTGAATCCATTCCCCTAAACACCATTGCCAAAAATAAAATCTCTTTATTCATCCTAAATTATATCATATGCAGATATGGTATTCTTATGTCTATTATTACAGATAGTGGGACACCATTAAAAAATTAGAATATTGATGATTTTTGTGATAAATTCCATATAAAACACCATTATTCCACCATTTATTACCCCAAGGAAATAGTCAAGCCAAGGATTATAATAAGACCATATTGAAAATCCTAAAAAATATAGTCAATGAAGCTATCCTTGATTGGCACATCCAACTTAATCCTACCTTATGTGAATCACACATCCATTTGTACCCACACTAGAGCCACACTATATTCCCTTGTTTATGGATTTGAGGAAATATTACCCATCAAGGTTGAGTTACCCTCTTTAAGAGTATCATTAAAAGGTCTAATCCCAAATGAATAATACAAGGTTGCACGCCTACATGAACCAGAATTACTAGATCAGAGGAGACATAATGCATTTGATCATTTGAAATCTTATCATCTAAGGATGTCAAGAAGATACAATCACAAATTCAAACCTTGTGTATTTCAAGTGGAAGACTGCATCCTGAAAGAAAACCCCAAGCATCAGTAAGATCGAGAAAATAAGGGAAAGTTTGAACCTAATTGGGTTTTTCATTTTGTGATTAAAGCTTCCTATGGGTATGGAACTTATCACTTATCAACATTAGAAGGTGAGATATTGGAGGAGCCTATCAGTAGTATTCAACTTTGAAAGTTTTATTATTAAATCCCATTGCAAGGGATAAAAACACAAAAAAACTGAAGAATTAAAAAAAAATACAATAAGATCAAATAAAAATAAAAAAGTACAATAAAACAAGTGGTGAAAACCTAGAAATAGACACTATTTGGGACAAGTAGCTCTCCTATCTATTAGGATTCCTTTTACCATATCTATTTTGTTTGTACATATATGTAATAAATCCCATCAATGCACATATCTACCTAGTATATATCCCCCTACATGTATATATCCATAATAAAATGTCATCATGGATTGCTCTTGTACTTTCCATCCACCCATCTCATAATAAAGTTTGATGCATTCGTCCATCCACACTTTTCTTTAACCATAATAAGCTAGTATGTTACTTGACTAGGGGCAAAATCCTCGACCTAGTTAGGGAATTGGATTCTCGAATGCCATGTTTTTAGAGGATTAATGGGTCATGACACAAATATCTAGAACAAACAACATTACACTATACTTCAAATGGAAACTAAACAATATACTTGACACATATCAGATCAAAAAAAATAGTTGCCTAAATCAAAATGAAACAACAAACATGATCAGTTACTTTGAAAAGAAATGTATTAATATCATGAAGATTTGAATGATTGTTATAGGTCTAAGTGTGGGTCTGGTTTTTATTATTATCATGTTGCCTATGCTATTCTGGGATGTTTAAGACTAGAATGGTTGGTATGGAGCATGATATTTTCTATGTTTTCTATTTGTGGGGTGTTTTTTGATTAAGTCTTGGACAAGTATTTTGGGATGCCTGTGGTAAGAACCTTCACATATCCATAAAGTATCTAATTACAGAATATATTGAAAACATAAAACTTTGATTATGATACACCGCACTTACCTTAATTCCAAATATATGTACCTAAGATGGAGGGGAAAAAATTCCTTGTATGTTGATAAATCCAAGTGATACTCAGGTCATCTCAATTTAATTATGCCTAGATGCTTGTAAAATTTGCTACATTAAAATCCATGTAAGAAAGACTCGAGTCACCTTGGCTCAATTATACCATGGTGCTTGTATTCTCTTGCAACATCAAAAAATTAATTATTATAGAAATCACACTATTTAGTACAAGATGACATCATCCATTATAGTATTTTAAATATTCATTTAGATTGATTAATTTTAATTTAATTCAGCGCATTAACATTTGTACATTTACATGAATGTTTTCATTATCATTTACTATCATGTAATAACTTTTATGTAACATTTTATTACCTATGATCCCATGTGTATATTATTCTAAGTCTACAAAACTTTTCTTTGGTTGAACATCTTTTCATTTAAAATTGATGAAGGGTGCTCCCCTTAATACCACAAACACATAATAGAAATAGAGAACACCAACAATTTGCAAGAACAAAAAATGGGCTTCTTATTATCTCCACAAGTTTGGAATTACAAATTTCAGAAGTACAATATGCAAAGCCACATGGGCATTTTCCTTACAATATTTTGTAAGACAAAATCTCCAATCATTATCCAGAACTACCCTAGAAAACACTATGGGTCGTCCTTATATAGGCAATTTTTCAGCGCTCGAGAAGGTTCCGTAATTTTAGTCCTTAAGGCTGACCAACCCTAGAATTATTTTATTTTTTATTTGATTACATTAGAGTCAGCTCAAAAGAACTTTGGAACTCAAAAAGAAATTTTGAAGGAAATTCATTTTCTTCCATTTTGGTAGTGCAACTTCTGGAGACCATAAGTCATCGCTCATTGACCCTATTGGCTATTATGAACCCATTTCGGAAAGGGCGTGAAATGTTCTACAATATTTAACTAGTGCAAGTTGGATTCAACCAAAGTTTCAACCCCATTCAGAGCCTCTACAACCTTCAAAATTGAGTTCAAAGTTTTTGTACCTTTTTGTCAATAGCAATTTTTTTCAATATCTTTATTTATCTAGACTTGATCTGGCAATGAAAATTTACTAGTAGGCTGATATGACCAAAGAGAACCTCTGGGAAAGAAAATAGACCATTTTGAGCTCTTACTGAAAATAGTAAATTTTGAAAAATAGAAGCTCTGCACTAGATAGCCCTTATTGAAAAGAAACCAAAAATATTTTTTTTTTGGGTGATGCAAGATTGTCCTTACACCCAAGATGCTCCTGCATAAAAAATGATTGAATACATTGGACATAATAAAAACATAATTCATTAACATTAGTAAATCACTTCATTGCATTACATTTACCATTATATTGCATTGTGTTTAACACATTTACAATTTATTTAAACATAACCATAGAATTTTCATTAATCATTTATCATATATGTACATTATTCAACAAAACATTTGATAACCATTTCATTAGGGAATTACATCAACTAAACCATTAATTTATTTAGGAAACATGTTACATAGTGTGAATTTCATAGTCTTATACTAAGTTATATGATCAAGTTTAGCTTCATTCATTCACTATCATATGCATTAGTAAACACATTTGGCATATATTATCATATCATGTAAATCATGTCAAAATAGAAATATAATGCATCTACCATTTTCACCCAAGTATGCGATTCAAACCATATCATGGTAAGAATAACGTGTCTAGAAAGAAAACTATCATATGAACATCTATCTCATCCTCATGAAATAAATAAAAATGCACAATAGGCCATCACTACATCATATAAAGATGCCTAAAAAATAGCATGTCCAAAGTGCAATGATATCATGAAAAGAAAAGATGTATCTCAATTCATTTAAAAATAATCCAAGAAATATTAAAAAAAGGATGTATACATATCCTTGTCACTATAATGAACTACCACCTAGATTAGTAGGCCTATGCTACAACTGTGTAGATGGACCTTCTATACATGAACATTTCCTTGGTCTCAAAGGTATTCTCCCTACACTTTCACTCTTAGTATGTGCATGCCTATATGGTATCCCTTGTGAGTTCTCTACAAAAATGCATATCCTCTTCTCCGATGGAACTACCTAATAATATGAGGATTTCCAATAGTTTATCTCTTTCCCATCACACAATCCTAGTCTCATGCTATATGCATTTGTACCCAAGGTCCTATCCCTCTCAAGCTCTGATAACAAACTATCAACTTGTGCATACCACTTTATACCTATGTCCCTCTCCACCTTCAATTCTTGTACTTTTATTTGCAACATCTCAATCTATCTCTCTAGCTAATATCAATATCATCACATCAAGATTCTCCTAAAATATCCAACTAAGAAATCATTTATCAAACAAACTACTCAATATCAAACTTTTGTATCAATTAATTAACTCATACAAAAAATTATCCTATTGAATCATGTGTTATTTTATCAATCCCGCAGATTCTATCAGTCGGTTTGCACCAAGAAATGATGTTAACTCATCAATAAACTCAAAAAATAGAGTAGTTCAAATTAAATGTATTTGGTGATGTATGGGGCATGTCAAATAGAGAAGTAAAAATCAGATTTTAGAGACTGATCAATCTGCCCATTTTTATCCAATTAGATTTTCACAATTTCATTATCATGAGATCATCCAATCAATAATTCCTCATCAACCAATCTCTCTAGGGGGCATGCATGTGATGCTATACCATGGGTTGGGGCATGAACCCGAGACTAAAATTTTCTTTAAAATAATGCGACAAGCACATTATCTCAAAGATAGAAAAAATGTATACACCTAAAAATGACTTGAGATAATTAATTAAATATTAATTATTTAATTAATATTTCTTCTACTATTTCTAAATATATTATTTGATTTATTCAATCAATTCACTTTCTATTATTCTTTTACGCCCACGTCTTCTAAATTACACTATTAAATAGTTTTATAAAATTATTTAATTACTGTGTCATCATATGACTAGGTATCCCATTCCAACTTATCATCTACCTCACCCTTGGCAAATGAAATTAATTTATTTAATTTATTGATTAGCTATTTATCTTCAACAAGGTGTCCCTATTCAAATGGAAAAGAAAAGTCTATGTGGCCTCATAGGACTAAGTCACATGACTATGTATCCTCATGAGACCAATTCATTGCCACATTTCCTATCATCTATTTTGTTGTCCCTCCATCTCACTTGGTCAAAGGTGACTCAAATGACACTTTTCCCAAGAGTCCTACAACTTCAAATATTCTTCCACCCTTCTCTCTTTGGCCATGGAGAGACATTTTACAAGTGTCTCTCCCTCCCACATAAGCCTCCATCTTTCCATTGTAGGATGAGCATCTCCCCTACTTTCCCTCTCACAATCCAACCAATTCCTATTTCTTATCTATATTCTCGAGAAATTCAAATTGAACCCTCCATTCTTCCAAGAGTAAATTTCATCCCTTGGATTATTCCATATGGGATCATGGTGAGGAAAATCCTATAAAAAGATCCTCCATTCCTTCATCTTGGATTATAGCAATTTGTGAAATCTTGTATTAGAGCATTTTACAATTTTGAAAGTGTGCCTTTGGCTTAGTTAGAGTGCATTTTATCTTTTATCAATTAGATACCATCTTATTATCATGGCATATAGTATGAAATTCACATTATTTATCATTATCATTTTAGCTTAATATCACCATTATTTATTTATCATCTTAGATTGAGCATCTAGTTTAATCTCACACCATCATTTCAAATCCATTGAAGTCATTTTGAAAGGTGACCAATTCTAAGAGCGCATTACTTCTTCAAAATATCAAGGATGATAAAATCAATGGAACCAAGCTAAGAGACAAGGTAAAAGAAGGTAAAATTATGATTTTGTTGTTTCTTTATGTTAGATTTAAATGCTTTAGAAAGATAGGATTTTGATGTTATATGATAGTACAATAGTAGATTTTACACTTATACATTTCATAAGCATACAGTTTCAACAGATGATGTCACTAAGGAAAAATCTAGGTTAGTATTTAATTTTTTTGTGTTAATGTTCTTGTTATTAAAACTCCCCGGTTTTATTAATATACAATATAAATTGGGTAGGTGGATACAAGAATTGGTATATGAGAATGCCATGGTCTTTTATCACAAGTGTAACAAATAGGGTCATGTGGTTTCTAACTCTAAAGATCCTAAAAAGGAACAACAAAAAGTAAAAGGTATCTCTACCTCCCCTCCCAGGGTTAGTGTGCCTCCATAGGTTGTGGGTTCAAATTTTGATAGTGATGAATATCCCTTCATAGATGGGCTACTTAAACTACTAGAAAACCCAAGAAAGTAGACCAGTGGAAGGATCTATCTAGTGGAGGAGGGAGAAATTATTCTACCATACCCCAAATGGGGTTACCTCTACCCCCCTAGTGATAAAAAAGTTGATTTTCACAAACCACAACCCACCCCCACCTATGGAAAATACCTTCTCATTAAAAAGATAAAATAATAGCACCTTGGTGGGTGATGATGGATGTATAATCCATAAAAATAAAAAAAGCAAGAAGGATGACGTGGGCACTAACATGAAGGTTGGTCGATCATCACAACTTATCATAAGGAAAAGGGAGGTTACCAGGGAAATATCTAATGGTAGGTAGAGGAACCTAAACTTTGTAACCAAGATGAATAAATGGGGTTTCTTTCATGGAACATGAGGGGACTGAATGACCCCCCAAATAATTTATTTTAAAGAATTGTATTCTAGAAAATTGTATTAATATTCTTCTCCTCTAGGAAATAAAGATGACAAAGTCCTCTTTTAGTGCTCTTGTGAGGGTCTTGTGGCTAGGATCACACTTTTGTATGATTCAAGCTAGTTTTTCCTCTAGTGGTATAGTCACCATGTAGAATCCACAAAAAATTGATGGGACTTTGACCATCTCCAATTAAATTTTTTTGATTACCAAGTTCACTTTTGAGCAAAATGATTGGTTCATGGTTAATTTTTATGCACCCAAATGATGCACTAACAAAAAAAAGGTTTGGAATGAGATATTATCTCTTATTCAATAATTAATCACCTCACACTATCTTCTTGTTGGCAATTTCAACTCTCCACTTTTCCCCTTGGAAGCGATGGGTGGCCTTGAGGACTACACTGACATTATGGTTGAATTATCAAAATTCATAAATGAAATGGGACTAATCTACATTGATCTTATGGGATAATTATTCACATGGTCAAACCATAGGAAATCTATGGACCTCATTCAAGTAAGACTTGATAGATTCCACTACTCTCGTAACTAGGATATAGGACTCAACTTCTTCTTGATTTCTCTTCCCTAAATAATGTCTTTATCATAATCCAATTTTACTAGAATGTAAAAATAGACTACAAAAGGGGCATAGTACCTTTTTCTATGAAATCATGTCGAGCACTCACCCTGACTTCCATTATTTTGTTAAGGCATGGTGGGAATCAATAGTGATAGGAACTCCTATGTTCTGGGTGTTTCAAAAATTAAGTATTATTAGAAGGAAGGTGAAGGGATGAAACAAGTTCACATTTGAGAATATTTTTGAATAATTGTTTTTTATATGAAGTTGACTTCTATCTTGGAGAAAACTACTAGGGATGACCTTTTAGTAACAACACATACAATAGAAGAGGCTTTGAGAACCATTCAAAAAAGCATTATGCATAGGGAGGAAATTATTTGGAAATAGAGGTCCAAAATCCAATGGTTAAAAAAAGGGGATAGATACTTTTCCTTCTTCATTGTTCAAATTGTACTCATAAGAAAAGAAACACCATTCTTAGCATTAGACATGAACATAATTAGGTTATTAAGGAAGATGTGAAGTTGGGTCTCCTAGCCTTAGATTTATTCTAAAAGGCCTTCAAGGATGATAGTTATACCATTGATGGTACTTTAGAAGCCCAACTATTGGAATTCCTCACGAGGGCTATTTATAAGGCTAAAAATGTGAAACTCATGGCCCTATTCATGTCAGAGGAAGTGTAGAATGATACCTTCTACGTGGGTGCCTTCAAGGCCTTGGGTCTAGATGGTCTCCCTCAAGATTTTCCCTAGGATTTATAGGATATAGTGGGACCTAATGTTATTAATGAAACCATGTACTTCAAAATAAGAAAGCTTCTTAAAGAATTGAATTGCTCCTTCATTTCCCTAATTCCCAAAATCCAAGATCCACTCTCTTTTCATGACTCTGGGCCAATAAGCCTTTGTAATATGGTCTATAAAGTTTTTTTTAAAGTTTTGATCAATATAATTAAATCCATGCTTTATAGTTTCATTAATTACAACCAAAATGGTTTTGTCCCTAAGAGGTAAATCCTTTATGCATCCATTACTACCCATGAATTCTTCCCTCCATGGAGAAACATAGGCTCCCAAGGATGGCTTTCAAATTGGATATATCTAGAGTCAAATGAAATTTCCTTTTCAAAATGCTTTAAAATTTTGGTTTTGATAAGAAGGTGATTTCTCTGGTCATGGAATGTGTGACCATTGTCCATTATTCTATCTTGGTCAATGGTGTCCCAAGGGTTTTTTGGTGCTACTAGAGGTATCACATAGGGTGACACTATGCTCCATTACCTATTTATTATGATAGAAGAGGTTCTTGGAATACATTTTTTATGTAAGATAAATGAGAATAAGATTCTTGTGGTGTGCCCTACTTTGACCTTGCCCCTTGTAGTCTTAGAAAAATTTGTAGATGACACAATCCTCTTTGGTACTACTTCAGTGCTTGTAGCTAGAGTTTAGAAATGTCTTCTCAGTCAATATACCTTTGTTTCAAGGCAAAACATCAATTATGTTAAAAGAAAAGTTTATTTTTCTAACACAAATCATTCCCTATAGAAAAAATTGAGAACATTCTTGGATGTCAATGTGTTGATCTTCCTGATACTTATATTGGTTTTCTATTCATAGTCAAAGAGGTTTCAAAACCCTTTTGGAACTCAATTATTTAAAGAATGCAACACAATTTGGCTATATGGAAAGACAAACTCCTCAATAGTGCGGGCAAGTTGCAACTCCTAAAACAATCCCTCTAGGGGATCTATATCTACTTCCTTTCACTTTTTTGAATATATAATAATTGGTCTAGTAAACTAGAGAGAATCTAGAGAAATTTCCTTTGGTCTATAATGGAGGAGAAGAAAAAGATGCCTTTGGTTAAATGAGATTTTTTTTCTAGATGAAGACAATGGGAGGACTTGGTGTCAAGAAAATATATCACCTTAACAAGGCTCTTCTTGATAAGGTCAGTTGGAACCTTACTAGAAATAAATAAAATTTATGTAATATTATGTCTATACAAAAATAATCTTGATGCATCTTGGGTCCTTGGCAATCCTATGTCACCAAAAATAATTTGGAGTTTGTCTATCTTTCTCAGTTCTTGCTTTGAATGAGTTGGTAAATAGTTGGTCAGTTTCCTTTGGTTACCGAGTGTGGTCAGTTATCTCCTAGGCAGTCGATTGTTTCACTAGCACTCGACGTTGCTTGTCTGTTGCTCGGTTATCTTGCTCACCGACGAGTTTAGTTTTAGTTGATGTTGTGGCTGACTTATGCATTTATATTGGATTGTGGATTTAATGTTGGAATTCATCATTGGGAAATGTGTGGTCCCAGATCTGACCGTTCCTTCCTTTGATTATGGATCTGAAGGCCGACTTAGTTCGGTAGACTCTTATATAAATGTAGTTGTTTGGTAGTAGTTTAGGATGCAGGTTATGGGATAGGAGTTTGGTAGAAGATAGGATTAGAGATTTTGATAGATCCTCGCATGTTTTGAGGCTTCTCTATTTCATTGTAATATCTGGCCCTAACTGAGAAGGCCTTACAGCCCAGCATGTATGGTTCTATTTGATGAAAATATATGAAAGCTTTTGCATTCTCTCTCTCACTATTGTGTTTGTTTTCTTCCACATGTGTTGAGCAGGCTTGGAGCATTAGGGTGTACCATTTCTTGGCCCCTCTTACATCCCTATCATGCATCAGGTGGTATTAGAGTGAGGTGAGATCTTGATCTAGGTCTGTGGATCTAGGTTTGTAGGTTCCTCTTGAAGCCCTAGTTGATTGTTGTGGGGTAGCAGATTGTGATCTAACTTGCAATTGTAGAAGGTTGTCAAGATGGTTCATGGGAGGTGAGATGCAGATCCAGGATTGGTAGATATGCTAAGGAAGATTGCTGCTAGATTAGAAGTTTTTGAAATAGCCCAAAGAAGAGGCAAACATCTTGAAGATGTTAGTGATGATGAAGTTGAGGAAGAACAGGAGAATGCAGAACCTGCACCTGTTATGGATCAAGGTGAAGAAATATTTTTGAAGGCTTTGACAAGTCTGAAGTCAACACCACATTTCAATCCTCCTGAGTATGGTGGAAAGCTATATTCTGATGAATTGGTGGACTAGATCACTGAGATGGAAAAGTATTTTGAGTATGAAAATATTCCTGAGGATAAGAAGGTGAAGATTGCAAGAAAAAAGTTGAAAAGTCATGCGTCCTTATGGTGGGAACATCTGCAATTGGATAGGAAGAGGAAAGGAAAAGATAAAATCAAGGTATGGAATAAAATGGTGAACAAATTGAAAGGAAAGTTCTTACCTTGTGATTATCAGATTAACCTACTTCAGTGAATGAAAAGTTTGAGGCAGAAAGATAGCTCGGTAAAAGAGTATACTAAGGAATTCTATAGGTTAGATATCAGATCTAGACATGATGAAGATGATGTGGAAAGAATTGGTAGATACCTAAATGGTTTGAGAGCTTCCATCCAAGAAGAAATTAGTATGGTCAACTTGGAGAACATTGAAGAGGCTTATCAATTTGCATTGAAGGCCGAGGAGAAATTGAACAAAAGACATGAGAAAAGATAAAGAGGTCAAGGTGGTAGATTCTTTAGAGGAATAGGTAGATCTAATGGTGAAAATGGTAGATCTAAACCAGAAAAGACAAATCTGGACAAAGGCAAGACCGAGTGGAAAGGTGAAAGTTCATCTAGAGGTAGAGGCAGTAACTAACAAGGTGGTTATGGTAGAGGAAGTTTCCGAGGAACTTGTTACAATTGTGGAGAAGAAGGACATAGATCTTTTGAATGTACACATGCTAGTAAGAAGGCTAGTAGCAGTATAAATGCTTGGGTGTAAGAAGAGTCATCGAATGAACCTAAGAAAGAAAATAACTTAATGGTAGGGAGAGCACTGTGGAATGAAAGAAAGAAGGAAGATCCGATAAGGAAAAGTTTGTTCAAGACCAGATGTAGAATTTATGATAAAGTGTGGAAGGTAATCATTGATAGTGGTAGCTCAGACAATCTGGCATCTAAGGAGACGGTCACAAAATTGCAGTTGGAAAGGTTGGTACATCTGAATCCCTATAAGATTTCATGGATCAAAGATGAGCTATCACTCCTGGTAAGTGAACAATGTTATGTGAATTTGAAGATTGGAAAGTACTATGATAAGGTGTTATGTGATATCATGCCTATGGATTGTTGTCATATTTTGTTGGGTAGACCTTGGCAATATGATAGACATGCTATATATGATGGGAGATTGCATAAGTATACTATTGTGGCTGATGGAAAGAAACAAATCTTGTTACCATTGATGGAAGAACCTGTTAGTAATGTTTTCACATCTATGAAAGTTTGTTTGATGGAGGGAAGAAAGTTTCTTAAATCTTTGAAGAAGAATGATGTATGTTTTGTTGTGATCCCTAACAAACAGAGTAAGAAAAAGAGGATAATGTCCCTAAGGAGATTGAAAAGTTACTCACCGAGTATAGTGATATCATTTCTAATAATGTACCTGATGGTTTTCCACTGAAAAGAAGCATTGATCATTGTATGGATCTAATCCCTGGAGCTAGTTTACCGAATAAGGCACCTCATTGGTTGACACCTACCAAGAATCAAGAATTGAACTGATAGATTCAAGAGTTGTTGGAGAAAGGTTTGAGCAGAGAAAGTTTGAGTCCTTGTGTAGTAACTATTGTATTGGTACCTAAGAAGAATGGAGATGGAGAATGTGTACCGATTCCAGAGCAATCAATAAGATAACAGTGAAGTATAGGTTCCCTATACCGAGAATGGATGATATAATGGACAGTTTGATTGTATCAAAGTATTTCACCAAAATTGATTTGAAAAGTGGGTATCATTAGATCAGAATTAGAGAAGGTGATGAATGGAACAATGCTTTCAAGAAAAAAGAAGTTTTGTATGAGTGGTTGGTTATGTCTTTTGGTTTAACTAATACATCGAGTACTTTTATGAGGCTAATGAATGAAATTTTGAAGAAATTCTTGGGTAAGTTTTTGATTGTATATCTTGATGATATTATGATATTCAGTAAGACTAGAGAAGAATATTTGTTGCATGTTAGACAAGTTTTGCAGAGATTGAAAGAGGAAAATTTGCTAATAAATCTAAAAAAGTGTTCATTCATGAAAGAGGAGATTGTATATTTGGGATTTGTGATTTCAACTGATGGTTTGAAGATGGATCTTGAAAAGGTTGAAGCTATTTTGAATTGTCCTACACCTGTGAATGCTAGTGAGGTAAGATCATTTCATGGTTTGGAAAGTTTTTACCAAAAGTTCATAAGTAATTTCAGTTCAATTTGTAATGCTATGAATGAAACTATAAGAGGAGACAAAAGAGAATTCAAGTGGACACATGGAGATGATAAAAGTTTTAAGACTCTGAAGCAGAAGGTTGCTAAATTACCTATTTTGGCATTACCTAATTTCAGTAAAGTATTTCAAGTGGAATGTGATGCAAGTGAAGTGCAATTGGAGCTACATTAAGTCAAGAAGGTAAACCTGTTGCTTTCTTTAGTGAAAAGTTGAATGATGCTAGAAGAAAATATTCATTTTATGATCAAGAATTCTATGCTATTGTTCAAGCACTGAAGAAATGGAGACATTATTTGATACCAAGTGAATTTGTGTTGTATACTAATCACAAGGCTTTAAAATATTTGGGTAGTCAGAATAAGTTGAATCAGAGACATATGAAATGGGTTGAGTATTTATAGAGTTACACATTTGTGATAAAGCATAAGAGTGGAGTCACTAACCAAGTTCTTGATGCATTGAGTAGAAGAAGATCTCTGATGACCGAGATGAAAATTGAAGTTCTTGGTTTTGATGAGATGAGAGATTCTTATGAGTTTGACCCTGATTTTTCTAAGCCATGGAGAAAGTGCAGAGCACCTATTCAAGATTAACAAGATACTAAATGGGATGAATATTTTATTCAGGAAGGTATGTTGTTTAAAGGTATTTAGTTGTGTATATCGAGAGGAGTAATGAGATCTAATTTGATAAAGGAGAAACATAGTAGTGGTTTGGCTAGACATTTTGGTATTGATAAAACATGGAATTTTCTTAAGGAGAAGTACTATTGGCCGCAGTTGTATAAAGATGTTCAAAAATTTGTTAAAAGTTGTGGAATTTGTTAAGTAGAAAAAGGAGTAAGTCAGAATACTAGATTGTATACACCGATTTCTGTTCTTGAGAAACCTTGGATTGACATCAGTATGGACTTTGTTCTTGGCTTACCGAAGACAGTAAGAGGTAATGATTCTATATTTGTTGTTGTGGATAGATTTTCAAAGATGGCACATTTTATACTATGTAGAAAGACATCAGATATAGTACATATAGCAGATCTTTTCTTTAAGGAAATTTTCAGATTGCATGGATTACTGAGGAGTATTATCTCTGACAGAGACAGTAAATTTGTTGGATACTTTTGGAAAACCCTTTGGAAGAAATTTGGCATTGAGTTGAAATATAATTCTACATTTCACCCAAAAACTGATGGATAGACTGAAGTTGTGAACAAGCAGAGGAGACACACCAAGTAATTGGGATTTTGTGTTGGCACAAGAAGAGTTTGCATATAATAATTCAATGAATAGGACTACTAGAATGACACCATTTGAGATTGTGAATGGCACACAACCGAGAGGAATATCTGATTTGAGAGACATTGCTGATGAGAATAAGAAAAGTGTTGGAGTAAAATTTGCTGAGTACATAAAGACATTTCATGAAGATGTGAAGCTGAAGCTAGAAGATAGTAATAAAAAATACAAAGATAGAGTTGATAGATCAAGGAGATAAAAATTTTGATGTTGGTGATGAAGTGATGGTTCATTTGAAGAATGGCCGATTTCCTATTGGAACATATGGAAAGCTGAAGATGAGGAAGTTTGGACCTTGCAAGATTTTGAAGAAATTTGATAGTGGAAATGCATATGAAATTCAGTTACCTAATGACATGGACATATCACTGATTTTCAACATTGCTGATTTGTATGAATATCATGAACCTGATGAAGAAGTGACAGTACTGATAGAATATCCTGTTGGTACTCTCAAATTTGGTACAAATTTGGAGTGACCATTTGAAAATTTTCCACAGGGCAAAGTGGGTATTCCTAGAAATGTTTTGTGAGAAGGCCTAATTAGTGTGCTTGTAAAAGACACCCTGATGACTATTTTGAGTTATAGCTTGGGAAATAGATTCAACACCTTTTATTTTTCATATATAGTGGGTTCTAGCTCCTAAGTTTCAAATTTGACATGTTTAGGGAGTAGCCATTTTGAGGTGTTCACTTAAATCTGCATTTTTGCCTAAGTGTTACATTGTTGTACCAGGCCTAGTTTGCATTTGAATATCTTTTTCCCTATTGAGTCTCATAGCCCACCACTTTGGGAATGTTTTAAATGTATATCAAAGAGCCTATGTTTCAAAGCTCAAGTCATTTCGAGTCCGTTTGATAGGTTTTTGGATCCCCCAAAGTTGGTCTTCCAGAAATGTCTTGTTTCTCTATTTTGCCCAGTTTTCTGAGTGGCCCTATTTGACTGATTATAACTTTTGACTTTGTGACCTAATTGAGAAAATTCCTATCGTACTATATTCTAGAGGTCAAATACTCCTTGTGTTTCAGTTTTTAGGCCATGATGAATCCGTTTGCCCAGTTTGCCAATCTAATTCCATTTGCAGTTTCTAACTTTGAATGAAAATTTGTCGCACAATTTAGTCAGAGGCCTTGTTTGGATGATTGCATCTTTTTCTCAGAGATTGATCATAATGTGTTGGTTGTTGCATCATATTTTAGATGTGGGAATGAGTCATCATGCTAATTTTTAGCTTCCCATGTGCCCGTCTGTCCTCTTTTCCATGACTATTTCATTTGCAGATTGTGAAGTCTTGCCAGAAGTGCACTGTTCAGAATTTGGAGTAGCCTACTTTGAGGCTTTGTAATTTGTAACCGGTTGAATGCCCTGCATAATTGGGTTTTCCCCTATGTTGCAAATTTAAAAGTGTATCATCCCATGGATTTTCAGATTCACACCAATCCAGTTATCCACTTTCCATTTCTAGTTTATTAAGGTTTCACTGAATTTGAAGAATCCAGAATTAAGTGGCCTACTTTGAGGCCTTGTAATTTGCACCCTGTCCTTGGTCTGGAATAATTGGAAGTTTTCCCATATTGTAAACCTAAAAGACTACTTACCTGCAGATTTTGAGGTCCCTACCAATCCATCTGATCACTTTCCCAACTCGATTCCAAATCTGATTTATATGATTTTCACTATTTTAAATTCTGAACATGTCTGGCAGGCTGACTTTGGCATTTTATTATGATTTGCATTTCAACTTCTAGAGGAATCTAATGATGAATCTATTCTCTTTGAGTGAGGGTGAATCAATGCCTAGGCTTGTGGCTCTCGAAAGTTTCATTTTGTTAGTTTTTGAGGCTGGTTTCGAGGGCAACTTGTGTGATTTTGGCAGTGTGGTGAGATTTAGTTTTCAAGGTGCCATGTTTGACCATTAATATCATCTAGCTCATATCTTTTTGGGCAATCTCCTTTGGCAAGTATGATAACTTGTTGGAGGTGAGGTTGTCTTCTCGGTGACATGATCCTGTGATGGCTTTTTGTCAACTTTTAAGGATGTTTTTGAAGGCTAGTTGAGGTAATCCAAAATTTAGAATTGGTGTGCACATAAAATGGGGTTGCTAGACATAATTAAAAAATGAACGAGGGAGTTACGTGTCAAATGAATATATCTGTAAGCAATGATGTATGCTGCTAGTCACAATGTCTGGGTATGTCTTATGTGTGGTAGAGTAACAAAAGAACCAGATTGAGTATATTTAATACTTAAGGACGTTTTTGAAATCATGAAAATGCATAAACAGTGGTAGGAACCTCTAAAATCATGCTTTCCTTGGAATTTGTCAACTACCTGTGTGCTCAGCTAGTGCAGTATGATTCCCATCCAAAGTGTCCTTAATGCTAACAGACTATACACAATTTAGTGGGGATATGTGATTCTTGAAGCACGTTGTTGTTAGGTTAAATGTGTCATGTGTGGCTAGCACCCTTTCATCAAATAGAAAAATCTTATCTTCCTCAAGAGTTAAAATATGATGTGCTTACACATTAGTTTAAATGGCCAGCATGAAATGATATACATGGGGGTGCCTTGCGCATATGAGCTGGAGGCGAGGTATATGCATGGCCTACCCTATCCTAAATAGAAATCAAGGCTGGCATGAATTAACAAAGGACTAGTGTGTGAGCAGCTTATAAAATGGGATGAAGGAATTTGTGTGGGGTAAGTTGGGAGGTTGTGCAAGGAAAGCACATGGAAGCTTCACACAAATGAGTTAGAGTCCAATACAAATGAATAGGTCCACATGGTATGGAGGAGATAAAGTGAACCAACTCATACAATACAAAAAATATTTCAAAAACATCAAGCAAGTATGATGCTAGCCAGCGTGAGTGTTTGGTGGGGCTTGTGTAAAATTCATGATGCCCTACAGAAGCCAAATCATTGAAGACCTCACGCAAATGGCAGGGAGCTCATGTATTAGATAAATTGGGGGGCTGTGAATCCAAATAATGTGGATTGCCAGCGAATTGAAGTTTATGAAAAGGCCACACACATTCGAAAAGAAGATGTATGCGTGGAGGGCAAGCATTGGCGTGAAGGCTAGTTGTTGTTTAGATTTTGGAGCCTCACGTAACATTGGAGGCTGCCATTTTAGAATGAAGTACCTCACACATTAAGGAAAGGGATCTTATGCATGTACAATAGAATGTAGTGCTACACGTATGTAGGAGCCTGTGAAATGTTGGGATTGAGGCTTCATTGTTTGAAAGAGAAGGCCAACTCATATGTTCCAAGAATGAACCCAACATTAAAATGAAGATGCGGAGGCCCTAAGCTAATATAGGGAGCTTGCGCAATGTTTAGGGGCACTCATGCAAGTGTGAGGAAATACCCACGTGGCAGGGAGCTTCTGCAAATGGGAAGAAATTCACGCAAGAGACCATGTGTTTGAAATAGTGTGAATATAAACAAGGGGTCTGCGCAATGGGAAAGGCAGCATACACCAACGCATTAGAGGTTAGCATTTGTTTTAAGAACAACAAATGGAAACTTCAGAAATGGTATGAGATTATCAGTTTCCAAGAATGATGGACTGGCTAATCCAGAGTGAAACATATTGCATGTGACAAAATCTTCATATAGAGTGAATGATCTATGTACAAATTGTGCAAAAACTTCAAAATTGCAACAGTAATTCAGTAGATATTCTCGCTGAAACTCCAACACGAAAAATGGTAATTTCATTCCAAAATCTATCTAATGTTGACAGAGCTAAGGGGTGTGTATTTTTTGATAATGTATCAATTGGAGAAAGTAGCGTGAGCAACATGCTAAGAGGAGTTTTAAAAAAAAAGGGGGAGAGCTTGAAAATACACAAATAATTATCCCACATTCGCTACGTTGGGCTATCAACTAGCATTTATATACACCACCACTCATGTAGATTGTAAAGTAAAGTGGAGAGAGAGACTTGTGTGGTTGCTTCTGTCCATGTGGGCCCACCTCGTAAAGTGTGTCGACTGGGCGCATAGGACAAATTTTGACTAAGTGTTTAAAACAATCAAAACTAATATCCCACATTGACCTTGGAATTGTAGTTTGAGATGTTCAAATACAAGTCCACTCACATATGAACTAAATCGAAGGCTGGAGGCTATGCTCTCATGCACTGGAGGTCACTCAGTTTCCATACTGGGCCCAGAGTGGATAAATTTTGTAGGCGACTAGTGGCGGTGATGTGGTGAAGTTGACATGTGGCGCATGGTCGCTGAGTCGCGGAATGGAGCTGGCAGTTAGGTGAAGTTTGCACGATCTCGTGGTTGGTTAGTCACCAAATTTTGGTGGTTAAGGCTGACATCTGTTAAACTAGCTAGTGGTTAGTCACTAGGTCACGTAATCCTAGTAGTTAGGTGTTTGAGATCCGAAGACTTAGAGATTAACTACAGGTGCAAGGTCTCATGATGCTGGCCGAAAATCCGGAGATCATGAGACTACCTAGTCACCAAGTCACCAGAATGAGATCTAGAGACTTGGAGACTAAGGCTTATTGCGGGGTCTCTTAACTTAACCGTGGTTAAGGGTTTGATTCTGAGACTTAGAGAATGGTCTATTTGCCTAGTCGCCGAGTTTAACTAGTGTTAGTTGGAGTGTTTAGAGATCTGGAGAATGCATGTGGTCGCCTGATCTCCAAATGAGGGTGGTCAATATGAGCAACGAATGAGTTGGTGACAAGTGGCGTTCTCTAGTGCCTTCTGAGGGAAAATGTAGAAATGGTTAAAATTTGCAGATTCCAAAGAATTTAAAAGATTAATATAGTTCAACTATAGGCGAAAATTTAAAAATTTAAAAGACAGAGCTGCTCACAGAAAAATGCCTGGGAGATTTATTTTTTATCAGAACATAGCAGTATAATATGTTTCCGGAAATGCTAGAAGACAATGGATGGGATGGCCATGGAAAAAATCTGATTTGATTATGCATATGAGAGAAGTTAAAGCTTTTTCATTTAGATCATATTTTGCAGAGATATTTTATTCCAAGCATATTTGATTTTGCAGATCCGACAGAGGGCTTTCATTATTGATTAGTCTCCCAGGAGCAGAAGATAAGATTTGATTTTCAAAGGACAAAGGGTTGTTAGATCAAATTTCCCATAGATAATAGTGAGATCAGATTTGTAGAAGATAGGTGTTGATCAAGCATTGATTTTAGGGTTTCATCTTCTGTTATTTATTCTCTTCTCTTCTTTGTTTTAGGGGTTCCTTTTCTTGTTCTTGGAGGGTTCCTGTAGTTTCTCTATTGAGAGCAGGTCCCTTGATGATGAATATTGAAAATACAAGTTTTGCAAACCAGACTTCTCATTCTGAGTCTGAGCTTTTTGAGTAAAGTGTTTTTGTATGTATTGATACACTTTTCATGAAATACAATACAATTTTTGTCCTATTTTGTTATTGTCACTTAGCTTTGTGTTTGTTCTTGTATGTTTTCATTTGTAAGGCACATAAAAACATACTAGTTGTTAGGCAATTACTCTAATTATTTCATGAGTTTCTTTCAAGGAAAGGATTAAATCCTCATGTGCAATTTCAGAGAATGAACACATCTGTTAAGATCTTGATGATAAAGATTTAAGATTGAGAAGATAGTCTGTCAGGTATTCCATCTAAATTGTATGTAGTTTACAAGGCACACTACCGTATTCTCTTGAAATTCCTCTGTTGATTCATGTTAGACTCTTCTACCCAAAGAATTAGGCACTAGTCTGATTTTTGTTCATGCAACTACCTTTCTGTCATCAAGCACAAAATTTAATCATTACCAGTATTTTCTTTTTTTAAGTTCATTACCTATTGTGAAATGACTGTATCTAGGTGATATAGTTCAATTTGTTGATTCCTTGAAGAGAGAATCTAGAGGTTAACCTTCCTTGAGTTGTACTCATAAAAAGAAGAAGGATTTATATCCTTATTACCATTGTCTATGTTGTTACATTTATAGTTTCTATTGTCAGACTCTGCATCGGGATATTCTCAGTTGTTTGTAGAGTAAGCTTTAATTAAAGTATTTCAGAAGCCTAGATAGCATAGCAGTGAAGACCTCATCCACTATTTGAATGTTTACTTGAAACATAGTAAATCATTATAGGCAATACCTGCCTGAGTCCTATGGAGCTTGAAGTAGAAGGAGGATCTTATCCAATCCTCATCAATTAGGCTTTTTTTGCAAACTTGGAGTCGTTTTTAATTGAGAATCAAGCCCATATATTTGCCAAGTTTCATCCCACAATAAAAATCCCTAACAAATTGGTGACTTTGCTGGGGATCTGTTAAATTGAAGATAGAATAACGCAGGTATGAGTAGAGCTAGACTCCTGGCTGGCTTATTCATTTATCCAGTGGTCTCCATTGAAGTGTATAAGAGTTAGTTTTAAGAAGTTTCAAATCATCTCACCAAGTTGTGAGTGGCGACTCTGAAGTTCTTTGTTTGATCAGTGCATAAAGTGATATATTTTTAGTCTTGATAAACAACATATGTACCCTATTGAAGTTTGATGTGTTAGTGGAAAAGAATACAGAAAGAGATCTCAACGTATTGTAAATCTTTTCCTCTACAACAAGGTGGCGGCTCTGAAAAGTTGAAGACTAATTTGGAGATGACTTCAGATCAAATATTGTTGCAATTACTCCAATACATCCAAGTATTTTAAGAATTTTAAATGCTTTCCTTATCAGGTGATCAAAGCACTAAGGAAAAAAGGAATATGGTGTAAGAGAGGTTTGCATGTTTCAAGATTTTTTTAAAAAAATATTGCATTTCTGCAAAATCAGAAGGGAAACATGTATTAGAAAAATAAGAGGCAGTTTGAAATTATTTTGCTTGTTAAGATGTCACAACTATTTAAGAATAGGTTGTGTAATGCTATAAACTTTGAAGGTATCCCTGGATACCCAAATCCTATTCCACCAGCAGTTAGGGATTGTTTTCCTAAATTCACCGGTATGGGTGAGCAATCAGCTGAGGAGCATGTTGACAAGTTTTTAGATTTAATAGATGATCATAACATCACACATGAGGATGTTTTAATGAATCTTTTTGCAATATCCTTGGTTGAGATTGCAAGGGACTGGTTTAAAAAATTCCTCATGGCTCAATAGGATCTATGGAAGTATTAGAGGATTGTTATATTAAAAGGTATGGTGATTTTGACCAATGTAATGATATGGAACACAGTGATAAACAAGACATAGCTAAATCTAAGGATCCTGTACCAGAGCTTGAAGTTATTGAGGCAGAAACATAAATGTTAACACAAAGGCTTCAAGAAAAGGTGGTATTACATTTACAAGAAAACATGACCAGAGAGGAGGGTGAGTCACATTATGATTTCTACATAAGATTTACTGATAAGGTCAAGAAGTTTGACATTCCTTTTGGTCCTCAAGAATTTGTATGGGAAAATTTATTTGTTAAACTTAGTTTTCCTCATACACTTAATTTTCCAATCTCTCAGAGGGTAGAATGCATTCAAGAAACTATGCAATGGATGGAACATGTAGAAAATCTTTCTTCTAAAGATGTGTCTGAGGCTAAATATAGTGATGTTGAATATGAAAATCTTGAATATACTGATGTTGAAAGTGATAATGAATATGAATCTAGTTATTCTGATGAATCTGATTTTAGTGATTATGATGACGAGTCCACTTGTGCTGAACATTTTACTGATGATAATACTGATAATGAACTTTGTGAACAACAAAACAATGAAAATGTTATATGTGGACAACAAGATCATAACTATGATGTGGATGTGAGTGTTTGTAGTGATTTCTTTACACAAGATGATATGCTCTGAGAGATAACACTCCATGATTTTAATGAGGAAGAAATTTGTAGCATCAAGCAAGAAGACAATTGGGATAAATCAGAATGTCAATCCTTGCCATGCAATGAGAAAGTTTCAAATTTTCAGAGGTGTGTATCAGAAAATGATTCTCAAACTTCATGCCTTATGGATATAAGTTTTGATAATAATGACATTGCTAAGGGTGTAGAAAATGATAGTGAAGATTTTGATTGTGAGAGTGTATCAAAGATGAGCATGAATGATGATAGTTGTTCACTTCATAGTGAACAAATCTCAGATTTGTTATCCTTTGAGTATCTCAGAGTTTCAGGGAAAGAAAGATTAGAAACTCAACACTTCACACATATTCAGTTTGACAAGGAAAATATATCAGATGGCCAAAGTTTTGACACTTATATTTTTTATTTTCCCTACACTCCCATTTCACTAGGCCATAGTCAGATTGAATATGATATGTCAGATTTTGAAATTATCAGTGTTGTTTAAGATTCAATGGATGTGGAGACTCTAGATATAATGTTAAGGCCTAACTGGGATTGTAGTGTGGATTTTGAATCTTGTTTTGATCTTGAGTCTTCCATCAAACCATTAAAGGATGATCTTTCATTTGCTCAAGGTTCATATGCTTACAATGAATGCTTTGATGTTTTCCCTCCCACCCACCAAAATGTTTTGGATTTGTATCATGCTGATATTTTGCAAGAAGGTATTGAAGAAGATTCTGAGGTAAGTACACAAGCCACTGATGATAATCCTTTTGAAAAATAGAATATGGATCATGACATGGTGTTTCCAAGTTTTGAAGATGATCAAAATTATTGGCATGAGATTCCTATTGTTTATGATGAATGTGAAGTTTCTTGTGCTAGTAAACATTCAGATTTTGATCAGCCAAGTATTAGTGATTCTTGTTTAAGCCATGATTTGGAAGAAAGAGATAAATCTGAATATGTATTTTTAGATTTACAAATAATTCGGGAACCACTGATGGACAATGTTTTATTCTATTTAAGAAATGTCAATAGAGCTTGTGATCATCAAACCATCCCTGATTCTTTGTAAACATACTTTTTTTTAAAAGGTTTCTATTTTAGTTTGCAAAATGCTGATGTGAGAGAACTATGTTTTGTGGTACAAACTAATGATCGGAGTAATGTTTTCAGCTTTGAGAGAGAGCTGGAATGTTTCATCTTTCAGCAAGTCAATAGTAATGAAGAGTGTGATGCTTTGATATCATACAATGATCAACATTTACAATGTTTTAGTGATTTTGTTTTGCAAAGTGATGGTGAATTCACTAATTGTTTCTTGTTTGATGTGCTGAAGGAAGGTGGCAGTCTTTTCAATCAAACACATGCAAGAAATGGTTTTAGTATGCCTTTGATTTGTAAAGACCAAAGCCAAATGTATGACAGAGGTAAGAGCTGACTTAAGTTTTGGGGCTTTGGGCTTCTTGTAGATAAAGTACATATTGTATAGTCACTTTCCATTTCAGTAGCGGTTCCCATTTTTTAAGAAGAGATGTTAGGAAGGAAGGGTGAAATGAGAAGAAAGAGATAAAATTTGATTTGAAGTTTCAGGGTGGCCTGCTTTAACCATGAGATTCTAAAGGTTCTTTGCATGCTCGCATGGGGCACACATCCAAAGTCAGAGCCACTATTGGTACTCTCAAATTTGGTACAAATTTGGAGTGACCATTTGAAAATTTTCCATAAGGCAAAGTGGGTATTCCTAGAATTTTTTTATGAGAAGGCCTAATTGGTGTGCTTGTAAAAGACACCTTGATGATTATTGTGAGGTATAGCTTGGGAAATAGGTTCAACACCTTTTCTTTGTCATATACAGTGGGTTCCAGCTCCTAAGTTTCAAATTTGACATGTTTAGGGAGTAGCCGTTTTGAGATGTTCACTTAAATCTGCATTTTTGCCTAAGTGTTACATTGTTGTACTAGGCCTAGTTTGCATTTGAATATCTTTTTCTTTGTTCAGTCTCATATTCTACCACTTTGGAAAAGTTTTAAATGTATATCAAAGAGCCTATGTTTCAAAGCTCAAGTCATTTCGAGTCCGTTTGATAGGTTTTTGGATCCCCCAAAGTTGGTCTTCCAGAAATGTCTTGTTTCTCTATTCTGCCCAGTTTTCTGAGTGGCCCTATTTGAATGATTATAACTTTTGACCTTGTGACCTAATTAAGAAAATTCCTATTGTACTGTATTCTAGAGGTCAAATAATCCTTGTGTTTCAGTTTTCAAGCCATGATGAATCCGTTTGTCTAGTTTGCCAATCTAATTCCGTTTGCAATTTCTAACTTTTAATGAAGATCTGATGCACAGTTTAGTCGGAGGCCCTGTTTGGATGATTGCATCTTTTTCTCAGAGATTGATCATAATGTGTCAGTTGTTGCATCATGTTGTACACTTGGGAATGAGTCATCATGCTAAGTTTTAGCATCCCATGTGCCCGTCTATCCTCTTTGCCATGACTATTTCAATTTGTAGATTGTGAAGTCTTGCCAGAAGTGCATTGTTTAGAATTTGGAGTAGCCTACTTTGAGGCTTTGTAATTTATACCTAGTTGAATGCCTTGCATAATTGAGTTTTCCCCTGTGTTGCAAATTTAAAAGTGTATCATCCCATGGATTTTCAGATTCACACCAATCCAGTTATCCACTTTGCCAGAGCCTTTCCATTTCCAGTTTATTAAGATTTCACTGTATTTGCAAAATCTAGAATTAAGTGGCCTACTTTGAGGCCTTATAATTTGTTCCGTGTCCTTGGTCTGGCATAATTGGAAGTTATCCCGTATTGTAAACCTAAAAGACTACTTACCGGTGGATTTTGTGGTCCTTGCCAATCCATCTGATCACTTTTCCAACTCGATTCCAAATCAGATTTCTATGATTTTCACTATTTTAAATTCTGAACATGTTTGGCAGGCTAACTTTGACATTTTATTGTGATTGGTTTTTCAACTTTCGGAGGAATCTAATGATGGATCTGTACTCTTTGAGTGAGGGTGAATCAATGCCCAGGCTTTCAGCTCTTGAAAGTTTCATTTTGTCAGTTTTTGAGGCCGGTTTCAGAGGCAACTTGTGTGATTTTGGCAGTGTGCGGAGATTTAGTTTTCAAGATGCCATGTTTGACCATTAATATCTTCTGGCTCATATCTTTCTGGGTAATCTCCTTTGGCAAGTATGATAACGTGTTGGAGGTGAGCTTGTCTTCCTGGTGACATGATCTTGTGATGGCTTTTTGTCAGTTTTTAAGGTCATTTCTGAAGGCTAGTTGAGGTAAATCCAAAATTTAGAATCGTTGTGCACATAAAATGGGGTTGCTAGACATAATTAACAAATGAACAAGGGAGTTATGTGTCAAATGAAGATATCTATAAGCAATGATGTATGCTGCTAGTCACAATGTCTGGGTATGTCTTATGTATGGTAAAGTAACAAAAGAACCAAATTGAGTATATTTAATACTTAAGGATATTTGTGAAATCATGACAACGCATAAATAGTGGAAGGAACCTCTAAAATCATGCTTTCCTTGGAATTTGTCAACTGCCTGTGTGCTCAGCTAGTGCAGTATGATTCCCATCCAAAGTATCCTTAATGCTAACAGACTGTACATAATTCAGCGAGGATATGTGATTCTTGAAGCATGTTGTTGTCAGGTTAAATGTGTCATGTGTGGCTAGCACCCATTCATCAAATAGAAAAAGCTTATCTTCCTCAAGAATTAAAATATGAGGTGCCTACACATTAGTTTAAACAGCCAGCATGAAATGATATACATGGGGGTCCCTTGCGCATATGAGCTGGAGGCGAGGTATATGCATGGCCTACCCTACTGTAAATACAACTCAAGGCTGACATGAATTAACAAAGGACTAGTGTGTGAGAAACTTATAAAATGGGATGAAGGAATTTGTGTGAGATAAGTTGGGAGGTTGTGCAAGGAAAGCACGTGGAAGCTTCACACAAATGAGTTAGAGTCCAATACAAATGAACAGGTCCACGTGGTATGGAGGAGATAAAGTGAACCAGCTCATACAATACAGAAAATATTTCAAAATCATCAAGAAAGTATGATGCTAGCCAGCGTGAGTGTTTGGTGGGGCTTGTGTAAAATTTTATGATGCCTTGCGTAAGCCAAATCATTGAAGACCTCACGCAAATGGCAGGGAGCTCATGTATTAGATAAATTGGGGGGCTGTGAATCCAAACAATGTGTATTTCCAACAAATTGAAGTTTATGAAAAGGCCACACACATTCGAAAAGCAGATGTATGCGTGGAGGGCCAGCATTGGCATGAAGGTTGGTTGTTGTTCAGATTTTAGAGCCTCACATAACATTGGAGGCTTCCATTTTAGAATGAAGTACCTCACGCATTGAGGAAAGGGATCTTATGCATGTATAATAGAATGTAGTGCTACGTGTATGGAGAAGCCTGTGAAATGTTGGGATCAAGGCTTCATTGTTTGAAAGAGAAGGCCAGCACATATGTTCCAATAATGAACCCATCATTAAAATGAATATGAGGAGGCCCTACGCTAATATAGGGAGCTTGCGCAATGTTTAGGGGCACTCACGCAAGTGTGAGGAAATACCCACATGGTAGGGAGCTTCCGCAAATGGGAAGAAATTCACGCAAGAGACAATATGTTTGAAATAGTGTGAATATAAACAAGGGGTCTGTGCAATGGGAAAGACAACATACACCAAAGCATTAGAGGCCAGCATTTGTTTTAAGAACAATGAATGGAAACTTCAAAAATGGTATGAGATTATCAGTTTCTAGGAATGATGGACTGGCTAATCCAGAGTGAAACATATTGCATGCGACAAATTCTTCATACAGAGTGAATGATCTATGTACAAATTGTGCAAAAACTTCAAAATTGCAACAGTAATTCAGTAGATATTCTCGTTGAAACTCCAACAGGGAAAATGGGTATTTCATCCTGGAATCTATCTAATGAAGACAGAGCTAAGGGGTGTGCATTTTTTGATAATGTATCAATTGGAGAAAATAGCATGAGAAACATGCTAAGAAGAGTTTTTTAAAAAAAGGGGGAGAGCTTGAAAATACACAAATCATTATCCCACATTCACTACGCTGGGCTATCAACTAGCATTTATATACACCACCGCTCATGTAGATTGTAAAGTAAAGTGGAGAGAGAGACTTGTGTGGTCGCTTATGTCCATGTGGGGCCACCTCATAAAGCATGTCAACTGGGCGCATAGGCCAAATTTTGACTAAGTGTTTAAAACAGTCAAAACTAATATCCCACATCAACCCCAAAATTGTACTTTGAGATGTTCAAATACAAGTCCACTCACATATGAACTAAATCGAAGGCTACAAGCTATGCTCACATGCGCTGGAAGTCACCTCAATTTTCGTACCGACGGGCCTAGACTGGATAAATTTTGCAGGTGACTAGTGGTGATGATGTGGCAAAGTTGACATGTGGCACATGGTCATTGAATTTTAGAATGGAGCTGGTGGTTAGGCAAAGTTTGCATAATTTTGTGGGCGATTAGTCACCAAATCTCGACAGTTAAGGCTAATATCCAGTGACCTAGCTGGTGGTTAGTCGCCAGGTCGTGTAATCCTAGCAGTTAGGTGTTTGAGATCTAGAGACTTGGAGATTAACTACGGTCGTGAGGTCTCGTGATGCTGGCTGACAATACGAAGATCATGAGACTGCCTAGTCGCCAGGTCACCAGAAGAAAATCCAGAGACTTGGAGACTGCGGCTTATTGCGGGGTCTCTTAACTTAACTGTGGTTAAGGGTTTGATTCTGAGACTTAGAGAATGGTCTGTTTGTGCAATTGCTGAGTTTAACCAGTGTTAGTCGGAGTGTTTAGAGATCTGGAGAATGCATGTGGTCGCCTGATCTCCAAATGAGGGTGGTCAATCCGATGTTAATCTAAGTAATGAATGAGTTGGTGACAAGTGGCATTCTCTGGTGCCTTCTGAGGGAAAATGCAAAAATGGTTAAAATTTGCAGATTCCAAAGAATTTAAAAGATTAATATAGTTCAACTATAGGCGAAAATTCAAAAATTTAAAAGACAGAGCCACTCACGGAAAAATGCCTGGGAGATTTATTTTTTTATCAAAACATAGCAATATAATATGTTTCCGGAAATGCTAGAAGATGACGGATGCGATAGTAGTGGAAAAAATCTGATTTGATTGTGCAGATGAGAGCAGTTAAAGCTTTTCATTCAGATTAGATTTTGTAGAGATATTTTATTCCAAGCATATTTGATTTTGCAAATCTGACAGAGGGCTTTCATTATTGATTATTCTCCCAGGAGTAGAAGATAAGATTTGATTTTCAAAGGACAGAGGGTTGTTAGATCAAATTTCCAGTAGATGACAGTGAGATCAGGTTTGCAGAAGATAGGTGTTGATCAAACATTGATTTTAGGGTTTCATCTTATGTTATTTATTCTCTTCTCTTCTCTATTTTAGGGGTTCCTTTTCCCGTTCTTGGAGGGTTCCTGTACTTTCTCTGTTGAGAGAAGGTCCCTTGATGATGAATATTGAAAATACAAGTTTTGCAGACCAAACTTCTCATTTCGAGTCTCAGCTTTTTGAGTAAAGAGTTTTTGTATGTATTGATACACTTTTCATGAAATACAATACAATTTCTATCCTATTTTGTTATTGTATCTTAGCTTTGTATTTGTTCTTGTATGTTTTCATTTGTAAGTCACATAAAAACATACTAGTTCTAAGGCAATTACTCTAATTGTTTCATGAGTTTCTTTCAAGGAAAGGATTAAATCCTCATGTGCAATTTCAGAGAATGAACACATGTGTTTGGATCTTGATGATAACAATCTAAGATTGAGAAGATAGTTTGTCAGGAATTCTTTCTAAATTGTATGTAGTTTGCAAGGCACACTATCGTATTTTCTTGAAATTTCTCTGTTGATTCATGTTAGACTCTTCTACCCAAAGGATTAGGCACTGGTCTGATTTTTGTTCATGCAACTACCTTTCTATCATGAAGCACAAAATTTCATCATTACCAGTATTTTCTATTTTTAAGTTCATTACCTATTATGAAAGGATTGTATCTAGGTGATATAGTTCAATTTGTTGATTCCTTGAGAGAATCTAGAGGTTAACCTTCCTTGAGTTGAACTCATAAAAAGAAGAAGGATTTATATCCTTATTACCATTGTCTATGCTGTTACATTTACAATTTCTATTGTCAGACTCTGCATCGGGATATTCTCAGTTGTTTATAAAGTAATCTCTAATTGAAGTATTTTAGAAGCCTAGATAGCATAGCAGTGAAGACCTAATCCACTATTTGAATGTTTACTTGAAACATAGTAAATCATTATAGGCAATACCCACCTGAGTCCTGTGGAGCTCGAAGCAGAAGGAGGATCTTATCCAATCCTCATCAATTAGGCTTTTCTTGCAAACTTGGAGTCCTTTTTAACTAAGAATCAAGCCCATATATTTGCCAAGTTTGATCCCAAAAGAAAAATCCCTAACATATGCTAAGAAGTAGAATGAAGAAATTGAACAGATTTTGAAGGATAGAGTTGGGAAGAGTACAAGAGAAAAAATATATATGGAATGTCTGGTAAAATGGAGGAATAGATTGATGTAAGATAGTTCATGGATTTCATAGTCTGAGTTGGATACAGCTCAGACCAGACCTACAAAATGATTCAGAGAATCATTTCAAAATACCCCAGGTGTCTGATGCAGGAGCATCTCGGGTCCTTGGCAATCTTGTGTCACCAAAACAAATTTGGAGTTTGTCTGTGTTGCTTGATTCCTGCTTTGGCTGAGTTGGTCGGTAGTTAGTCAGTTTCCTTTGGTTACCAAGTGTGGTCGGTTATCTCCTAGGCAGTCGGTTGTTTCACTAGCGCTCGGCGTTGCTTGTCTGTTGCTCAGTTATCTTGCTCACCGACGGGTTTAGTTTTAGTTGTTGTTGTGGCTGACTTATGCATTTATATTGGATCATGGATTTAATGTTAGAATCCATAATTGGGAAGCATGTGGTCCTAGATCTGACCGTTCCTTCCTTTGATTATGGATTTGAAGGCCGGCTCAGTTCAGTAGACTCTTGTATAAATGTAGTTGTTTGGTTGTAGTTTCGGATGCAGGTTTTGGGATAGGAGTTTGGTAGAAGATAGGATTAGAGATTTTGATAGATCATCACATGTTTTGAGGCTTCTGTATTTCATTGTAATAACTGGCCCTAACCGAGAAGGCCTTATAGCCCGGCATGTATGGTTCTATTTGATGAAAATATATGAAAGCTTTTGCATTCTCTCTCTCATTGTTGTGTTTGTTTACTTCCGCATGTGTTGAGCAGGCTTGGAGAATTAGGGTATGCCATTGTTTGGCCCCTCTTCCATCCCTGTCATGCATCAGAACCTTACTAGAAATAAATAAAATTGGTTTAATATTATGTTTGTACAAAATAATTGAATAAGGAAATATTTACATCAATTATTGAGTATGCAAGGGCTCCCCACAATGTTCAAAATATGGAAGAATGTCCTCAATTGCAGGTTTGTCCTCCTACAAGGCTTGAATTAGTAGGTTAGTGATGGTTTAAGAATTATTTTTTGGATGATATTTGGCTTGATGAAATACCCCTTTCCTTTCTACCATCCTTTTTTTATCTCTTTAGGTTAGCTAAATGACTCTTTGGAGTCCGAGTGGAGAACTATATTGACTAGTCTAGATCTTGGAAAGGCATTCAACTTTGATGCCAAGGCCTTCAATAAATGATGCCTCTTCTATTGGATTTACAAACAATACTAAAGGAGGAGATAATTACAATGTTTCTAAGGGAGGATATCTTTGTCTATAAAAATAATTCAAATGGTGATTTCATGGTGAGGTTCTCTTATCTCATGCTCATTTGTTGTGGTAATGATGATAAGGTGTGGAAAAAGGTCTGAAACTCCCTACTAATCCATAAGATCTACATATTCTTGTGGGGGGTTACGCATGAACAAATTCCTACTCTATAAAATCTCATTAAGCATGGGTTTTAGCTACCAAAATACTCTATTCTATACAAACAATATGAGGATTCTATTAATTATGTGTTCATACACTACTCCTTTGGGACGAGTTGTGGCAAAAAGTCCTTCACTTACTCCAAACCAAATGGTTGATGAATAGGGATGTCAAATACATGTCCTTTAACTAGGAGGGGACCTATTTCAATCCCAATATCAAACTAGAATGGTGGAAAATTCTTCCACATATATGTTGGGAAATTTGGAAGGAGAGGAAGAAAAAATCTTTTGTGAAAGGGAATGCTCACTTGATTTTTTTTTTGGTATTTTTCATAGGATTCTATTAGAGAATTTAAGTGTCACTAGATTGCCTTTACCACCCATTCTTCCTTCCCTTTTTGATCACCAAATCAAAAGGAATTGGGGATTCATAGATTCCTTTGGGAAATTTGATCCATCCAATAAGCTCAAAAGGAAAAACACAAAATGAACCCCCCTTGGCCAGGCTGGTCCAAAATAAAATTTGATGGTACAACTAAGTATTCCCACATATTAGTTGTTGTGAGGGGGGTGATAAAAAATTACTCTAGGAACTTTTTTGCAGCTTATAGTGGTGCATTTCCCAAACATATGAATAACCAAGTTAAGGGAATGGGCCTTCTATGGGGCCTCAACATTGTGCTCTCAATTGAATTAGAGAACTTTCAATCAAAGGGGATTCCAAGCTCATCATTGATGTTGTTAAATGGTTGTCCAAGACCAACTAGTATGTGGAAGGCATTCTGGGAGATGTTTATAGGATTTTGTAGGGATTTGACTCCTTTTTTATGAACTATGTTTACAAGGAAGGAAACACAGTTTTAGAGTCTCTTGTTGCAAATGGTTACAATTTGGAGGAGTTAAGGTGTTGGAAAAACCCTATTTCTCTTTGAGTTGATATTCAAACTCTCTTGGATGGAGAGTGCTCAAAATCTAATAGAAACAATGTGTAAACTAACACCTTGTAGTGGAAGTGGTGCCTCCTTTGTACTATACGATGTTGGGTATCCCACAACCCTAACTTGCTATGTATTGGGTGGGAGTGGTGGATAGATAAAAATATTTTAAATTTGAATATGGGAATGATGACATGGCATGAAAGTTTTGATTTATAGAAAGGACTTATCTAATAGGGAATTATTTACTTCTTATGGAAGTACTTTTCCTAGGGTGCCTCTAGGTAATCATGATTATTACACTAATATGAAAGGGTACCTTATAATGATGAGATGGAATTACGTGATAACTAAATGTGGTAACATTTTCATTTATCATTTACTCTTTCTTAATAAAGGGTTCTCCTTATGCACTATAATGAAAATATTTCCACTTGTGGGAAATTTTATCTTGCATGAGCCTAATTTCTTGGGAGGATGGTTAATGATGTCACCCAGCTAGATAAACAAACATTTTTATTTCCTTTAAATCAATTCATGATAATAAAAAGTCTCCCTTCCATTTTAAGAGTTGTAGTGTTCTCCTCAAAGATAAATACCCTATGTATTCTATTACAGTTATGGGGGGACTGGGTTTGCATTGATCTTGAGAAATTGGAAAAATTTTAAAATTTGACCCCATGGTATGGAATATATACAAGGAAGAGGGTTTCCAAATTTATCAAGTCTATTAAAGGATTTGATGAGAGTTTGTCTACCTATTTTTCTATCTCCTGGGATAACAAGAGAGTTTTGATTGGGGGTATTTCTTTTGAAATAAGTGAAGTGGTTATCACTAAGGCCATTGGGTTATCTATTGATATAAGGAAATGGAAGAATACTAGCTGGATAGTTGGTAATGATATTTTAAATATGTTCTTTAAGGGAAGAAAGGCCCCTATCAAGAAGAAAGGAGGATATGAAAGAGAAAAAATTCCATCACCTCAAGATCAGGTTTGATTTATGATGATGAGATAATTTACATTGGAATGGTATTTTAAGGTTTATTATTATTGTCATATTTCACTTCTTAATCACTTCAAGGATTATGAAATCATCTCATTCCTTTTTTTCTTGTTAAATTGTCTTTATAGCTCTGTGTTTGATGTTAAGGAAAGTGCTCATTCTTAGGGTAAAAAACCAATTTACTTGCATCATGGCCTTATTTTTATGCTATAACAATTTCACCTAGCCCTTTTCCCTCCTAAACCTATCATTTTTTATGAGGATTTTGTCTCACAGTCCCCCCCCTAGATAGTATTATTAATATGCCAATCCAAAATAAAAAGAAAGGTAATTAAAAATTTGGGGACCATTAAAAATGCCTCCCATCCTAACACCCCCAAATTTTTGAACTCTAATGCTTCTATCCTTGAGGCTTTCCCAAAAGGAAAAGACTGTATGTTCTAAACCTCTAAGAGGAAAGGCACAAATCCTTCCCCCTAAAAAAATTCCAAATTTGTTTCAAGAGGTAAATAGTGAAGACAAGGGGGAGGTGGAGGAGGAGCATATCATCCCTTGTAGGTCCAATAGATTGACCAATAGGTCTGTTAAAGTAAGGAAAAACATTTCTTTTTTACTATGAATATGAGGAAGACACATAATAGGTGTAATGTAACAATGAAACACCCCAACCGTATGAAACACTTCCATCATATTGCACCATGCAATTCCACCGTACTAGATATTACATGAGGAATGATACATCCTATAAGGACCTAGTTTTCAAGATTAGCTGCAAACTGGGTCTTGAGGAAACAAGGGGCTTTGGTAGAATCATAATTATGACTGATAATTCTTTATTGGTGGACTTGTTGGGAAATGTGACTTGGGAGGGAAATGAAATTTAACTATGCTTTTGTAGGATGAGCAGGGCTATGTACAAGGGGACCTAACAATATTGTACGAGCACAAGCCAGGACACTATATACAACAAATATTCTACAAAGATCAAGGAAATAATATAGATCAATAAATGATGATTATATACACAGCTCAGGATTTGGGGATAGGACATGCCTTAGTATGTACAAGAAGCTTAGGATGTTGGATAGTAATTCCTTCTTTCTGATGTGAGGATGGGAACACCTTGGGAATAGGGATGTGTGAATGGTGTGAAGGCGGGGAGATGATGGTCGAGGGTGCATTTGGTTGTGGAATGAGATTTTGATAGATAATGATACAGTCCACTATTTATGGAACTAGTTTCCAGGTTTTCACCAACATACTTGTCCAAGACACTTGATTGCCAAATTTTCACCATTGGACGATTATTTTTTCTTCACTTTTTTCATTTTATTTTTTTAATGTTTTTGATATTATCAGGGCACCTATTTACCAAGTTTTCACCAAGATAATGATTTTTTTAGGACTTTTTGTAATTTTTAGGGATTTTTTTAGATATGCAAGAGATGGTTCAAGTGTAGAATATCTTCAGATGGATGATGTTAATGGGATCATTTAGGGGATCCCCTTCTGGTGTAGATAGCTGATAGGATCCTAAACCAAAACATGTTGTGACAATATAAGGACCCAACTAGGTAGGTTCAAATTTGCCTTTTTTTTTTATTTTCTTGTACCTTCTGATTCTCTTTAAGGACCATGTCTCCCACTTGGAACTTTCTAAGGTGGACCTTATTGGTGTAGCTTCTCTTAAGATGGTTTTGGTACACAATCAAGTGATCATAAGCTTATTTCCTGATGCAGGGGCATTCTAGGGTACTTGGTGAATCTAAATGGTGGTGTGTTGTTTTGGTTTTGTTGTACTTGGTTGCAACTTTAACCGTCAGTCTCAGTTATTGAAGGAAGATTGATCACTAAAGGAACTTGGTGAAACCTCTTGTGCTTGGTGGAACTTGTGCTCGGTGATGCCTGTGTTGCTTAGTGTTGTTTGGTGCTCAGTTGTTTCTCTAGCGCTTAGTTGTTTTGGTTTACCGACTGGAGTTCTTGAGGGTTTGGTTGGCTCACTTAGTGCATTTATTGTTGGTATATTTTGTTGTATTCTCCTATGTAGATCTAGAGGATGACATGGAGAATTAAATGTTTGTAAGGCTATTTGAGAGCCGACTGTTGTTGCATTTAATATTTGTTTATAATAGAAGCTGACTTGGCTTAGGAGTTAATTGTGTCATCCAACTGACTTGTGGCTGAAGATTAGTATTTAAGGAGTGTTTGGGGTAGTTGTTTAGGGGTCCAGTGGAAGTTAGTGATTAGATCTAGTTCCTATGAGATCTTGAAGATCAGATTGTTATCTGATATTTTGTAATAGTAGAGCTAGTGGTTGTTTTCTTGGAGACAAGGAGATTGCTTGGAGGCTTGCGAGCTCAAGTTTAGATCTACCTTAAGGTTTCCATTAGTTGTTGATTTTTTTTAGAGTTGGAATAGCTAAGAGATTGCAAAAATACTTTTGATTGTAATTGGCCTAACCTGGAAGGCCTTACATTCAGGCATGTTAATGAAAATTCAATTGAAAACATTGTCTTGTTGTGTTATTCCATATTGTGGTGTTTGGATTCTTGTGAGGACTATCCTCACAAGAAGCCAAACACCACAATGTGGAATAACACAACAAGACAATATTTTCAACTAAATTTTCATTAACATGCTCGACTGTAAGGTCTTCTGGGTTAGGGCCAATTAAAATCAAAAGTATTTCTACAATCTCTTAGCTAGTCCAGCTCTAAAACAAATCAACAACTGATAGAAACCCTAATGTAGATCTAAACTTGAGCTTGCAAGCCTCCAAGAAATCTCCTTGTCTCCAAGAAAACAACCACTAGCTCTACTATTACAAAATATCAGATAACAATCTAATCTTCAAGATCTCGCAGGATCTAGATCTTATCACTAACTTCCACTAACCCCCTAAAAAACTACCCCAAACACTCCTTAAATACTAATATTCAGCCACAAGTCAGTTGGATGACACAATTAAATCCTAATCCAAGTTGGCTCCTACTACAAATAAATATTAAATGCAACAACAATCAGATCTCAAATATCCTTACAAACATTTAATTCTCCATGTCTGCCTCTAGATCTACATAGGAGAATACAACAAAAGATACCAACAATAAATGCACCAAGTTGGCCAACCAAACCCTCAATAACTCTAGTTGATAAACCAGAATAGCTAAGCACCAGAGAAATAACCAAGCACCAAGAAACACTGAGCAACACAGGCATCATCGAGCACAAGTTCCACCAAGTGCAAGAGGTTTCACCAAGTTCCTTTAGCAACTGAGCTTCCTTAAATAACTGAGACCATCAGTTAAAGCTGCAACTGAGTACCACAGAACCAAAAAAACACACCAACATGCAGATTCACCGAGTACCCTAGAATGCCCCTACATCATTGCCTCTTTTCATCTAATAGGTCTAGCTGGGTAAGGTGTGCTATGTGATAGTCTTCATCAGTGGTATAATTCTTCATGGACATGCATAGTGAGGGAAGATCAACCTCAATTGGAAAGAATACCTCAACACCATATACTAAGGAGTATGGAGTGGTGCCTATGGGAGTGTGAAAAGAAGTGCAATAAGCCTAGAGGGAAGGATTAATTTGGAGGTGCCAGTCACGATCATAATCATTGACAACATTTTGGAGGATTTTAATGATGGTTTTATTGGTTGCCTCAGCCTGGCCATTTCCTTGGGGGAAGTATGGGCTGGAAAAATGGTGTTGGATGTGGAATCTAGTACAAAGCTCATCCACATGCAGGTTTTAAAAAGGTGTTTCATGATCTATGAAGATGGTGGAAAGGATTTCAAAGTGATAGATGATATGTTAAAGGATGAACTTAGATATCTGAATGCTCGTAGTTAAGGTGAGTGGAATTGCTTCAACCCATTTTGTGAAATAATAAGTGGCAATTATGATATACTTATGACCATCAGAAGAAAGGAGAGTGATAAGACCAACAACATCAAAGCCCCAACAAGAAAAGGGCCATGGTGGAATAATAGGCTACAAGTCTTGTGTTGGTGCATGGATCAAATTAGCATGTTGTTGACAAGGTAGACACTTCTTTATAAACTCACATGCATCATACTCCATTGTTGGCCAATAATACCCAACTTTGAGAAACTACTTTGCTAAGACCATGCCACTTGTGTAGGCACAAAATTCTAGCGTGAACCTCTTGTAAAGAGAGGATAGCCTCATTCAAATCTAAACACCGAGAGATGATGTTTTGATATCCATGACAATATAGGGTGTTGGCTATAAGGGTGTAGTGAGAAGCTCTATGAATAAGGTTCTGGCATTGGGTGTTTGTGAGGTGAGGGGATATGATACCATTCTTTATATAAGCATGGATTTCATGGTACCATGGGAACTGAGGACCAACCAAAAAGCACACCATTTCAGAATTAGTGTTCTTGTAAGAGGGTGTGTGTAGCTACTTGACTAAGAATTCATATTGCACTGAATGTCAAAGGATTTCTAGTAATGACCTGGTAGTTCCCATAGTGTTTATCTATTTTTTCTAAAGCTTGGGCACTTGTGTGAACAATAAGTTGATGAAATTTTCTTTTAGTGTATCCACAAACTCTTTGTATGGTAAAAACTTGTCATCCTTAGTTTGAAACTCATCTAGGACCCATTTGATGATCAATTGTGAATCTCCAAACACTTGCAGTTCTATGATATTCCATTGAATAGTTGTTTTGAGGCCTGAGATGAGAACCTCATATTCTGCAATATTATTTTTGTAAGGGAACTGGAGCTTGAATGACTTGGGGATGTAATCTCCTTGAAGGGTTACGAAGAGGATCCCTACCCCTGATCCATGATATGTGTATGATCCATCAAAGTATAACTTCCACGTGGGTTTTTCATTGACCATGTAGAGATGTTCATCCAAGAACTCCATTACTAATGGATATACATCCATCGGGGGTGCTTCAGCTAGCTGATCTGCAATGAATTTCCCTTTTATTAATTTTATGTCAACATATTGGATGTCAAATTCACTTAAGAGCATAACCCATTTTTCCATTTGGCATGTAAGTGTCATTCTTGAGAGAAAGTATTTAAGTGGATCTACCTTGGAGATGATATTTATTGTGTGGCTTAGCATGTAGTGCTAAAGTTTTTGAGTGGAAAAAACCACTACAAGGCATGCTTTTTCCATGGGTGAATAGTTTATCTCATAGCCCACAAGTGTTTGGATAATGTAGTAGATGGCCCATTCTTTTCCATTATCATCAGGTTGTGCCAGTAGTGCCCCCAATGCTTTCATGGTTGCAAAGATGTATAGGATAAGAAGGAGCCCTAGCATTAGTGGCACTAAGATGGGTGAGTTATCCAAGTACTCCTTAATTTTTTGAAAAATTCTTTGACATATTAGATCCCATTTGAAACTTTCATCCTTGCACAACAAATGTATGAATGGTTGGCATTTGTCTACTAGTTAAGATATGAATTTGAAAATTGATTATGGCTTACCCTGTAGACTTCCTATCTTCTTAAGTGTGTGTGGTGGATGCATGTCCATAATGGATTTTACTTTCTTAGGATCAATCTCTATGTGCCACCATGACACAATGAACCCTAACATCTTTCTTGATGTGATGCCAAAGATACACTTCCTCGGGTTCAATTTAAGACCATAGTGATGTAGGAGATTGAAAAAATAATCAATAATATCAAGGTGTTCTAATCATGTTCTTGACTTGGTGAGGATCTCATCCACATAGCCTTCAAGTACTTTTTGGATCATGTCATGGAAGATAGAGGTAATCACTCTTTGATATGTAGCTCCTATGTTCTTTAAGCTAAATGACATCATATTATAATAGAAAGTGTCCCATGGTGTTGTGAATGTTATCTTGTGTTGGTCTTCTTCTGCTATATGGATTTGGTTATATCCTAAAAAACCATCCATGAAGGATAACATCTAGTGGCCTTCTGTTAGGTCAACAATCATGTCAATATTTGGCATGGGAAAGTCATCTTTTAGACATGCTTTGTTTAAGTCTTGGTAATTCATATAGATTCTAATTCACCCGATGGTTTTGTAGCTGGCACCATGTTGGATATCCATTTTGAGTAATCAGTGGTTTGGATGATATTTTCTTGTAGGAGCTTCTCGAGATCTGCCTTTACTAGTAAGGCCACCTTCGGATGCATCTTGCATAGCTTTTGTTTGACTAGTTTTGTATTTGGATCTACTGCAAGGTGATGAACAACCAAATTTGGATCTAGCCCAAGGATGTGAGTGTATGACCATGAAAATTTGATGGTTACCTCTTGGAGGACTATTTTGAAAGCTATCTCTTCACCCTCAGTTGAGGATATTGCAATGTATGTGATCCTTTAAAATACTTCTATTCCCAATTTGTTAGGCTTGATGTCTTTGATTAGGATATATGATTGTTCTAGTTTGTAGTCGTGGATGGGGGGAAGAGGCAAGTCCTCATCCTCTAGCACCTCAAAGATGTTTTCACTATAAGATACACCCTTTATTTTTACTTTTTTGGAGTTATAATGTTCCCTAGAAGGGTTTTCACAAAAGGACTCATCATTTTATTTTTTATTTTTCATTTTGTGGTTGAAAACCTCCTCTTCCCCAAAGTATCCCTTGGGGTCGAGCTTGTAGATGTATGTTGATTCTTGCCCCCAATTTGATTGTTGGTTTGAAGCTCCCATAAATCTCAGGAGTGCTTCCTCACTTTGGAACTCATTGATGTGTGCCATGTTTGGTTAGTCTTAGTCTATGAGTTCAGGATGGATGAGGGGGAGGTCGATTAGGTTAGTAGCGAGTTGATGGAGGATAGAATTTTACAGGAAGGTTTCATCATCAAAAATATCATCATAGGATTTCTTTTTTTCCTCTTCTAGGATGTCTTCAATTTCCATAAGTTCATCCTAGATGTTCAAAAGGGTAACATTGGGAGAATTCCTACCCCCAATTGTGGTCTTGGGTCCTTATATGTGTAGATGAGGGGTATTGAAGCCAAGGCCCCGATGTGGTAGATTTTGTGAGGCTTCTATTGGGTCCTTCGTACCAACTTCCTTAGGTCCTAGACCACCATCCTGATAGTTCCATTGTTTCGTGGCCCATTTATGCAATGCATGGTACTTGTCCTTGAATTATTCGAGGAGCTTAGTATCAGGAGGTAGATTGTTCTTGTAAAACCATCTATTAATGTCAGAGTCCATTTTCTAGCTATTCATAATTCCATGGGAGATGAATGTTGACGGTTCCATTTGCTTGACTTTAGGATCTTCTTTAGTGGATTTGGTTTGATGAAAGGGGTGTCCCTGAGTATGTGGATCTAGTGGAAAGGCCCCTACTATAAAGGCATTCATCAAGTTGTATTCACCTCAGCCCCTATTTTTGATCTTGACATTGGAAAGGGTGGAGACTCAAATAGTCTTTGGATCACAGTGGGATCAAGATGAATTGGCGACATATGTGCCAATTTTGATGCCATGAAAGTGGGTGTAATGGGGGAAGGAGGCTTCCAATGCATGACAGTATGCAAATGGTTGGGGATTGGCATGGATGGTGATTTTAGTGCCTTGATGTGGGAATTTGATGCACTAATGATATGTGGAGGGTACAGATTTGATGGAATGGATCCATGGTCAAACAAGGAGAATGTTATATGGGAGGTCAAGATCAACAACATAGAAAATGGTCTCTTGAATTGTTGGGCCTAGCTTGATGGGTAAAAAAATAGTACCTTCTAAGGTATGCTTCAAGTTTCCATGGGATTTTATGGTGATGACTTCATGTGAAATGTCAACCTCTGTATACCCCACCTATTGGATGAACGCCAATGTGCATAGGTTTAGGGCTGAACCATTATCTATCATGACCTGCTTGATGGAAAATTCATTGACCATTACGGTGATGTAGAGTGGAAGATTGTGATCTAGCTCAATGGATGACATGTCTGAAGGTTTGAAGGAGAGAGAGGATGATGTAGATAAGTTCCCCATGAGGTCCTTGAACTGAATGGTGTTGATGTCTATGGGGACATGTGCCCTTTAGAGGACATTATTGAGGATCTCTTGATAGAGAGGTGAAGTACAGAGGAGGTCAAGGATATAAATATGGGTAGGTGTATTTCCAAGGTTCTCCAAGAGTTTATACTATGCATTGGAGGTGGTCATAGGATTAACACCGACAACAGATATCCAGCCTCTGCGTATGGTGACTGCACATTAACTATTGATGCCTTTGACATGGATGACATTTACAGTGGTCTCAACTTGGGAAATGCAACCAAAAAAATTATCATAATTGATATAGGAACCGATATAGTCCTTTCTATCAACATTATTGCCTTGTTTTCCCTTGCCTTGGTTCTGAGGTGGTGGATTAGTTTTAGCTAGGTTCTTTCCTGCATTGTGTTGAGGAAACACATTTTGATATATTTTCAAGTTGGTCTTAGGTGACGCTTAGGTAGATGCATCAACCGTGATCTCCTTTTTATCAATGAGGTCCTAGACATAGTGTTTGAGTTTCATGCATTTCACAGTAGTGTGACCCTTGACATGCTGATAATCAAAATACTTGTTATCTTTGTACCAGGTTGGTTTGGGGGTTGAATCATCAAATGGATGGGTTTGGGGATAAATAATTAGGTTAGTGCTAGCCATATGATGAAAGATGGCATCCAATGGTTCGCTAAGAGGATGAATGTGCACTTTTAATAATTTAGGATGCATGGCTTATTTTGACCTTGAGTAACTGATATTGCATTGGTTTGGTTGGCCTGAGGTTTCCAGGGCAGCTGGGGTTGTTGGTAGGAAGGTTCTTGTTGGTAAAACACTAGTGTAGGTGGACTAGGACCAGCCATAATGACCTGAACATGCTTGGTGTTGGTGGCCCCATCTGTAACAACATTCTCATTTTTGTTCCAGTAACAAGGTTAACCATTACTGGGTCTATTTTGTGAGCTTTCCTTATAATGCCTAATGGTACCCTCATCCAAGAGGCCTCATTAAATATCTATCCCTTTTCCATTAATGTCTTGGTAGGTCTATGTTTAATTCATCCTCATGAAGTGGGATAACTTCGGATGTAGATTATCAATGAATATCTTGGTGAGATGATTTTCTGGCGATTGATATGATAGTCTCATGGTGAGATTTTTCCATCTTTGCAAATAGTTAGCCAGGCTCTCACCTCCCTTTTTTTTGGAATTGTATAGGTCTAGTAAGGATAGCTCGTTCTTGACATTGTGTGTATATTGTGCTACAAACTTCTCAAAAAGCTTGATAAAGGTTGTTATTGATCCATATGGTATCTTATAGAACCACTCGATGGTGGTCCCTCCCAAGATTTTGGGGAAGAGACACATAAGGAAGTTATCATTGTATGCAACCTCTTAACAAGCCATGTAAAATTATTTGATGTGGCTGATGGTATCTCCCTTCCCCTGATATTTATCAAATTTGGGAGTCTTGAAATTCTTGGGGAAGGGAACCATTGTGATAGATCTATCAAAAGGATAGGGATAAACCTCCTATAATTTGAATTTCTTTCTCTCATTACCATCTTTGAGCTCCTCAAGAGAATTCTTCATATCTTCCCATTCTAAATTGACATGTGTTGGAGTGGGTGCTCCCATTGGGAAGGGGTCTGATGACAGAGGTGAGTATGGATAGTTTTGAGTTGGGTATTATGGGAAAGGGTATTGTCCTTCAATATAGGTGGATTGAAATGGATTTTGAGTTTCTTGTTGGACAATGTAGTGTTGCTAGAATGTTGATGTGTGTTGCTGCATGGGATATCATGTTTCTTTTTATTTCTAGGGAATGAGGGGATGTTTTTGTTGTGCTAGGAAGTACTATTGTTGTGGGGGAGGTAGGTATAATGGAGGGGGTTTTTGATAGGATTTTCCTTCAGCTTGTCTGATATACAAAGGATGCATTCTCATGTTTTTAAGGGGTGGAATAGTTTCTTGGGCATGGATAATAGGAGGCAGTTGTGTGAGATATCTTGTGAGATGAGAAGAACTTTGTTGTTGTGGTGAGATAAACATTCAACAAAACAAATAAAAAAAAACTTATACTAAGACAAAAGAAAGATTGAAAAGAGAGTGTGAACCACCAAAAATACCTTCTTGATGTTTTGATTTGTCCAATAGATTGGATGTGTGCTCATAAGAATTTTCTCAAGCTTCAATGTTTTGGAGGAATTATGGCATAATAATGGTAATTTGATAGTTTTGGGCTCTCAATTTAGGTTTATAACTTTACTTTGATGGTGGATGATTTGTAAAGGGAAGAGGGTTCAATTTATAGGAAAGAGGAGAGGTGAATGAATGGTCAAGATGCAAATCTAAGGAAGGATCGAGATGCATTTGAGAGGGAGCACATGGATTGTGCTTTCTCAAATGCCTCTCAATATGACAAGTGTCACAATGGGATAGGTTGGAAGGTGTGGGAGAATGTGACCATTTTGGGTGATGTGAGAAGGGACAAATGTTTAAGATGAAAATGGAGTGTGTAAGGGATGTGTAAGATCATGTAAGGTTGACATGAAGTGAGGGAATTGAGGCATGTGAGGATGTGACATGAGGGTTGACTTGGGTTGCATTAGGATTTCTTAATCCATGGATTATGATTGTGTAAATGTTTAGGGAGTTATTAGGCTTGGATTAGGAGGCAAGTGGGAGAATTAGGAGGATGTGGTGGGAGGAGAAAGAATGAGTGGGGAGTTGGATTAGCTAATCATGGATCATTAGCTAATTAAGGGTGATTAGTATGTGTGAATGGGTTGGGTTGAGTAGGAACTCAAGGTTATGTTGTTGGGATTGGTTAGGTTAGGGTTTAAAGTTAGGAGCCATGTGCTCAAATTGGATTAAATTTTTTATTTAAATCCATAATAGAAAGAAAAGGGGTTATGAATTAATTTAAATAGATGAACATATTTATTTAAATTAATAGAGGAAGGAGGTTTTAATTAATTATCAGACTATGAGTTATCATTTAGATAATTAATTGGACTATAGTTAATTAATTAATTAGGGAATGACATAAATAAATTAAATAATTAATATTTAATTAATAAATACCCTAGGAGAGAACTAAATAAGATTATTTAATTGTGTAATTAGATTTAGGTGTCTACACACTCAAAAAACATACCCATCCTATGGTGGCGCTAGTGCACATCCAACTTACATATACCAAACTTATGGCCAACATGCATACCAACCCAAACAATAACTACCCCCTCAATACCAAAAACTATTACAACCCTAGAACACCTACTCTACTCAACAAAACCTACCACCACCACCACCTCAATATCATGCTCAACCACCATCTCAATATCTTTTGTATGCAGTAGGGAAATCCCCTTATCAAACCTACCAATATCCCCTTCAGAATACCCCATATTCCCTAGACCCGTACCAAGCACCTGGATCCAACATGCTTGGGGCACCCACTCCACCACCTACCAACCTCGAAAAGAAAAAAATTAAAAATGACCTTAAAGAGTTAAAATATGGCATTGAAAGAAAGACCTTCAAATTTAAGAATTTTGTCCTTACTGATTCAATCATTCTCTCACAACAATGCCCTTCCCCAAACACTTTGAAACTCCCAAATTTGAAAAATATAGGGGGAAGGGAGATCCAGTCAGTCATGTTAAGGATTTTTACATGGCTTGTCAAGAGGTTTCCTATAGTGAAAAATTTATCATGCACCTTTATCCCAAAATCTTGGTGGGAACCACTCTTGAGTGGTTCTACAAGATACCTTATGGATCAATTTCAACCTTTGCAGACTTATCCAAAAAGTTCATAGAACACTATGTGCATAACATTGTGAATGAAATATCTCTCCTGGATCTTTGCAACTCAAAGTAGGGAGGTGAGAACCTAGCCGACTATCTTCAAAGATGGAAAAACCTCACTACAAGACTATTATATCAACTCCTAGAGAAGAATTTGGTGAAGATATTCATTAACAACATACATCCTAAGTTATCTCACTTTATGTGCATGAATTGCATTTAGACTTACCAAGATATCAAGGGAAGAGGAATCGACATTGAGAAAGGCCTCTTGGATGATGGTATTATCAAGAATTACAAATAAACCCATCTTGATATGCCCAATAATGTCTGTCCTCATTAAAAGAACAAGAACAATAATGTTGTCACTGATGGATCCACTGATACCATGTTGGAATTGGTTTTGTAATATGTGTTTACTCTCATTATTTTTCATTGCTTTCAATATATGTTTCAGATGAAGGGAGATAGACTGGTTAACAATGATATATGGATGACAGACATAAGTGTACAAATACTCTATGAATATTTTAGAGAATGCAAAGATAGGAATATGTACATGGATGAGTTTTGACCTTATGTCTAAGGTATCTTGGCTTAATAGTACAGATGGAGTGAGTTACAATGAGTTATAATTATTTTAGTAAAGACTGGTTATTGGACTATGACAGTTGATAGTAATAGAGTTAGTCTCTATATTTATGAGATAACTCTTATGCAAGCATGATTTGTAACTTGTGAGATTAAGGCATGATATAAGACATATTAGAGAATATTATTTGTGATTATGGACTTTTTGTGTTCATGGTGACATCAGTTGAAGCGTTTGGTCTTGCAAAGACCTAGTTGGAGCTGACTGGAGATGTGTAATGTGTTGTGAAGATGATGAGAATGTATTTTGGATCCTAGAGTGTATTTGATGTATTTTAACTATTTTATATTGGTGTAAGGTATAGTGTATATCTTAGCAAGTTTTTATTTAATTATTTGTTCATTGGGGAAGTCTTAATTGGCCGACCTAATTGATTATTTTAATAGGGTATAAAGAAGAGTTGTTTTTGGAGAATAAAATGTGGTGTATGTATGTAAGTTGAAAGCTTCTATTGTGAAGTCTATTGGATGTAGATCAGAGGTTTTGATTGAGGAGATTCATTGGAATTGATCAAGGAAAGACAATTGCTAGCAAATAGTTCATTGGATTGTATATCTTCTATTGAATTGTATTTCGGATAGTGAGTCCTAAAGGTGGATTTAACCTTCTTTAGGAAGTGTACATGGGTAGTGAGCCTACCATTTTTCTCTTGAATCCTAACAAGTTTTTTCCTTTAACAGGGACTATGTACTGTATACATTAATAAGCTCCTAACAAGGTTAAATCTTTTAGCAGGGATACTATACTTTCAGTGCATCATTTATGGATGATAATTCCCACCAAAGTTTTGCCTTTAACAGGGTTTCCTCAACAACACAATATTGTGTTATGGTGTTGCATTCATTGTGTTGATATTATGATTAAGTTTTTTTCTTTATAAAGTTTAAATTTTAATATTCTATCTCACAACTAAATCACCCCCCTCTCGGTTGTGTTGGTGGATTGTTATTCCTAACAATTGGTATCAGAGCTTCTGGTCCTCGGAGAGAAATATTAACAACTTGTGGTGATCTTGGAGATGGAATTCTATAGGAAGGAAAGTCCAAAGTTTGTTAATGATAATTTTGACAGCTAGAAGAACAAGATGAGAACACATCTAATATGTTTGGGTATTGACTACTGGAAGATAATAAAGAAAGAAGAGAAATTCAAGCCTGGAGATGAATTACATAGTTCTACTAATAAGGAGAAGAAGATGTTCTCTTGTAACATGGTTGCAAAGGAAGAATTGATTAGTGCACTCTCTGAAGGTGAATTTACTGGGGTTAAGGACTTGGATTCAGCACACAAAATTTAGTTGAGATTGGAAGCACTATATGAAGGAGAAAAATTTACTAAACAAGAAAAGTTGCAGAATTGGAAGACAAAGATGGAGACTTTGGGAATGATAGATGATGAAAATATTAGAGATGCATATGTATAGAGAGTTACAGAGGTTGTTATTGGAATTAGAAATTTTGGAGGCACATACAGTGAAGAGGAAGTGATCGCAAATATTCTTAGATCTTTGATACCTGTGTATAAGACTAAAGTGAAAGTGCTAGAGGATATCATACCTTTGAGAACAAAATTTAACAGAGAGATATTGATTGCTAAATTAACTACCTTTAACACTGCAAAACTTGGAGATTTATTACCTAAGCTTGAATCAACATTTAAGGAGATTGTGCATACTGAAAAAAGGACTTTACCAGGTCTAGCAAGAAATAGCATAAATGATGTGCGAGAAGAGCTTGGTGATTATGTTGATGAATGAGAAAAGATACAGGAAGAAGAAAAGAAGTTAGATGAGATTGTGGCCCTGATGGCAAGAATAAAAAAGAGAGTTAAAGGTAAGTTTGAAGGAAAGCTACTCTTGAAATGTTTTTCATGTAATAAGATTGGTCATTTTGCATCTAGATGTCCTACAATGGTTCCTAAGCACAAACCTAAGTTTCATAGACCTAATTACTCAAAGGATAAAGAATGTTACTATGCTAGTGAAGGTGTTTCTGATGAGGATGAAATAGACTATGATGAGATTGGATTTATTGATATTAAATATGATGAACCTATTCATGAAGAAAAAGCCCTAGTTTCACATGTTGAGAAGAAATCAGAATGGATCATAGATAGTGGTTGTTCACATCATATGACTGGTGATAAAAATAATTTTTTTAAGCTAACAAAGTATGATGGTGGAGTAGTTATATTTGGTGATAATGTTCCTAAGTTTATCATTGAAGTAGGATTGATTTCTCTAGATGGTAAGATTAATATTAATGATGTACTACTTGTTGATGGACTTAAACATAATTTTTTAAGTGTTGGACAACTTGTAGACAAGGGTTATAAACTAAATTTCATTAATGGGAGATGTCCTATCAAAAGAAAGTCAAGAGATTTGATTGCAATTGGTACTAAATCAAGAGGTAATGTATTTGAGCTGAACACATCTGAGGCTTCTTGTTTTGTTCTTCAGATTGATGATAGTTGGTTATGGTACAAAATATTTTTTCATGTGAATTTTGATAAAATTATGAAGGCAAGTATGAAAAATGTTGTTAGAGACCTACCAAAGATTGTAAAACCATCTAACACCATGTGTAGATAATGTGTAATAGGGAAACAAACTAAAAGAATTTTTCAAAGAAAATCTTACTTAGCTAAAGGGAAGTTGGATCTAGTGCATACAAATCTATGTGGACCTACAAGAACAAGATCTTATTATGGTGAGAGGTATTTTATACTTTTTGTTGATAATTTCTCTAGGATGATGTGGGTTGCATTTCTTAGAGAAAAGTTTGAGGCTTTTGAAAAGTTTAATATTTTTAAAGAAAAAGTTGAGAATGAGTCTAGTTTAAAGATAAAATATTTAAGATCAAATAGAGGTGGAGAATTTACTTCTTATATGTTTAATAAATATTGTGAACAAAATGACATATAGACAAACATCAGCTCCTAAGACTCCACAACAGAATGGGATTGCAAAGCAAAGAAACATAACAATTTTAGATGTTGCTTGAATTATGTTGCTGGAAGGAAATGTGTCACATATTTATTGGAGAGAAGTCACCGGTGTTGTTGTTTACACTTTGAACAGAATTTAGATCAGAGAAGGTACAAGTAAGACTCCTTATGAATTATGGTTTAATCATACTCTTACTATGAAATATTTCAAAATATTTGGTAGTAAATGCTATATCAAAAGAGATGATGACATAGGAAAATTTGATGCTAGAAGTGATGAAGGGATCTTTCTTGGTTATTCTACTAAGAGCAAGGCTTACAAATGTTTTAGTTTGAGATTGAGAAAGATGATTGAAAGTGCTAATGTGAGAATTGATGAGAAGTTTCAGATTCAAGAAAGAGTTTGTGATTACAGTCAGAATTCAAATAATAGAGAAGTTGTTACAAATCAAGAAGGACCTTTTGAAGTTTATCATGAGATGGAAATATGTTTGAATGACTACTGATATTTAAAAGACATCAAGGTATGTAAAGAAGAACCACCCTGAAAATAAAATTATTGGTGATGCTAATAAAGGAATGTTGACAAGGTCTAGATTAAGGAATGAAATGTGTTTGATTTCTCAAGTTGAACCTAAAAATATCGATGAAGTTTTTGTGGATGACATTATTTTTGGGGGAAATGATGAGATGAGTAAGAAGTTCTCTAAGGAAATGGAAAATGAATTTGTGATGTCAATGATAGGTGAAATGAAATTTTTCCTTGGCTTAAAAATTAATCAAAATAAAGATGAAATTTTCATTTCTCAGACAAGGTATCTTAAAGAGATGTTAAATAAATTTGGAATGGAAGATTGTAAACCTATTGGAACACCTATGGTTACTGGTTATAAACTTACTAATACTAATGAAAGTTCAAGTGTTTTTTTATAAAAAGTACAGATCAATGATTAGAGGCCTACAATATCTAACCCATACCAGACCTAACATAGCTAATGTTGTTGGAATTGTGGTGATATATCAAGAAAATCAAAAAGAAACTCACCTTGTTTCTATGAAAAGGATATTCAGATACTTGAAGGGAACACTTGAGTATGTATTATGGTATGAAAAATATGATGACTTTATGTTACATTCTTATACTAGTGTTGATTGGGCAGGAAGTGTGGATGATAGAAAAAGTACTAGTAGAGGTGCATTTTTCCTTGAGAAAAGATTGGTTCCATGGATAAGTAAGAAGCATGACTATATAGCTCAGTCTACTGTTGAATCATAATATGTTGCTGTTGCTATGAACTTCACTCAAATTGTTTAGATGAAGAAGATAATGAAAGACATTGGAATATTTTTTTTTAAGAACTTGTGGTTATACATTGTGATAACACTAATACAGTGAATATGTCAAAGAATCTAGTTATGCATTCTAAAACAAAGCATATATTAATAAATTATCATTTCTTAAGAGACAAGGTAGAAGAGAAAGGGATCAGATTGGAGTATATTAGCACAAAGGAACAAATAGCAGACATATTTACAAATCCTTTTCAAAAAGACACCTTTGAATATCTTAGAGGTATGCTAGGGCTGAGAGCCCCTCCTTGTGAGAATTAGTTGATGTAGGAATGCATCAATCTAGTGATTTTTAGAGATATATCACTTCTAGACTTGATGCTTGGATCTATTCCTCAGGGGGAGTGAGCGCATGAACATAATAAAGAACATTTGGATGATTTTACACCTGAGATGAGATAATCAGAGATAAGATAATGGAACCCTTTTCCATTGATGTCAAAGGGGGAGAGATTTAGTGAAAATCCCTACTATTTTAGGGGAGAGATTTTGACAATATTGTGTTGAGGATATTGAGAAGATTGTAAAGAGGATATTGAGAAAGTTTTATTGAGATGAGTAATTTTGGGTTGATGGATTTTATCATATGTGTCCATCAATTCCAAAGGGGATATTTTTGGAATTGGTTCTATAATATGTGTTGACTCTCATTTTTCGTCATTGTTGTCAACATATGTTTCAGATGAAGGTAGACATACTAGTTAACAATGATATATGGATGGTTGACATAAGTGTATGGCTACTGTATGGTTTTTTTAGATCATGTAAAGATAGGAATATGTACAAGGATGAGTTGTAACCTTATTTCTAAGGTCTCTTGGGTTAATATTGTAGATGGAGTGAGTTATAGTTGTTTTAGTAAAGACTGGTTACTGGACTGTGACAATGGACAGTGATAGAGTTAGTCTCTGTATTTCTGAGATAACTCTTATGCGCACATGATTTGTAACCTGAAAGCTTAAGGCATGATAGAAGACATATTAGATAATATTATTTTTTATTATGGAGTTGATGTTTTCATAATGACATCAACTGAAGCATGTGGTCTTGTGAATACCTATTTGGAGCCAACTGGAGATGTGTAACATGTTGTGAAGATGGTGAGCATGGATTTTAGATCCTAGAGTGTATTTGATGTATTGTAACTATTGTATACTTGTGTAAGGTACTGTGTGTAGCTTAGCAAGGGTCTATTTATTTATTTATTTATTGGGGAAGTCTTAATTGGACAACCTAATTGATTAATGTAATAGGGTATAAAGAAGAGTTGTTTTTGGAGAATAAAATATGGTGTATGTATGTAAGTTGCAAGCTTGTATTTGTGAAATCTACTAGATGTAGAGTAGAGGTTATGATTGAGGAGCTTCATTCGAACCGATCAAGTAAATAAAGTTGCTAGCAGACAGTTCATTAGATTGTATATCTTCTATATAATTATATTTCAGACAGTGAGTCTTGAAGGTGGATTTAACCTTCTTTAGGAAATGTGCATGGGAAGTGAGCCTAATTGTTTTATCTTGACTCCTAACAAGATTTTTCCTCTTATAGGGACTATGTACTATATGCATTAATAAGCTCCTAAGATGGCTAAATCTTTTAGCATGGATACTATACTTTCAGTACATCATTTATGGGTGCTAATTCCCACTGGGGTTCTACCTTTAATAGGGTGTCCTCGACAAAAAACAATATTATGTTATGGTGTTGCATTCATGATGTTGATATTTTGATTAAGTGTTTTGGTTTATAAAGTTTTAATTTTAATATTTTGTCTCACAACTAATTCACCCGCCCTCTTAGTTGTGTTGGTGGATTGTTAAATTCCTAACATACCAAACACGTCTAGGTTGTTATGGATGGTCCTAAACCACCCACACTAGCATACCAAAAACTTGCACCAATCTACTAGCCACCTGATAGTCTATCAATTTTCCATGCAAAATTTTCAATCCCTAGAAAACCAAACCAATGCTATATCAATCACATAAGGACAAACCAAGCCATGCATCCAAAACAATCAAAATTGCACTTTCACCCCTCTTAGTGAACCATTGGATGTAATATTCCATAGGATGGCCAATGCCAATTTGATTATGTATCCTTATACCTAATTACCATTAGATGAGTCAAATCCAAAACCTACATGGTACAAGGAAAACAAATATTGTGACTATCACTGTGTCAAGGGACATGCCTCAATGAAGTGCATGAAACTCAAACATTACATTCAAGATCTCATAGACAAGAAGGAGATCATAGTTGATACACCTTCCTAGGCCTCACCTAATGCAAACCTACAAATTTATGAAAATATGTTCCCTCAATACAACACCGAAAAAGGCCCAACTAAAGCCCACAACCAAGGAAAGGGTAAACAAGGTGACCATGCTAATGGAGATGATTACACCGCTACCTATATCAACTATGATAGATTTTTGGTTGCATCACCTAGGTCAAAACCATTGTTAATGTTATCCATGTCAGAGGTGTAGACAGTCAATGTGAAATTACCACACGTCAGGGTAGGATATTCGTTGCTAGTGCCAACACTATTTCCTCATCTAGTACTCAATACAACCTCCTAGAACACTTGGGGAATACCCTTACCCAAATCTCCATCCTAGATCTCTTTCATACCATGCCTATCCATTAAGAGATCCTTAAAAAGGCCTTACAAGAATCACATGTCCATAATAACATTGACCCAAGGCAATTCCAAGCCCTTTTGGGACACCTATCAGCATATTGTGGCCTACCCTTAAAATATTTCAACATGCCTTGCAATGAACTAGATCACAACCTCCCGCTTTGTATTGTCATCATGGTTAACAATTTCATTGTCAAACAGGTCATGATAGATAATGCTTCAACCCTAAATTTATATACCATTAAATTTATAAATCAAGTGTGGTACACCAAAGAAAACATATCACATGAGGTCATCACCATCAAGGCTTATGAAAACCTAGAACTTACCTCCAAAGGTACCATCTCTCTACCCATCAATTTTGGACCAGTAGTATAAGATACTATATACCATGTTGTTGATCTTGAGATTTTGTACAACACTCTCCTTTATTTACCTTGGATACATTCCATGCAAGAAATTTCCTCCATATTTCACCAATGCATCAAATTCCCATATAATGGAATTGAAATCACCATTCACACCAATCCCCAACCTTTCACATACTTTCATGCATTAGAAGATTCATTCCCACATTCCAATCATTTCCCAAGAATTGACATTGGTAATTCTATTGCTAGTTCCTCTAGAACCCACTCGGATCCAAAAACCATTCTTGAATCCACCCTCTCCACTATCAAGACAAACAACATGGGTTATGGGGAATATAGCTAATCAGATGCTTTTGCAATTGGGGCCCTACCACTGGACCCACAAACTTAGGGACATCCATCACATCAAGTTCCATCAAAATAGAAAGATCTACAACCTAAACAAATAGGTTCCTCTACTTTCCTCTCCAATGACATTCTAAGAAACCAAAAAATGGGGCTCAACAACAAAAAATGATTATACTGAGATTCTCCACCTCCTAAAGACAAAATCCTTAGTTACTTTAAAAATAAATACCCCAAGTATCATTGATTGGATATTGAACAATGGAACTACCAAGGAGTCAGTTTAGGTAGAGAAGAAAGTGGCACAAAGGTACCACTCAAACCCTCACTTCGACCAAGGAATCAAGGGATTGGATTTAGCCTAGACATGAAAGGAGACACCAAAAAAACTAGCTACACCTATCATAATACCTTAGGTGAAATTGTTGAGGTTGAAGAAATCCCCGAAGAAGAAGTTAAGAGATCCTATGAAGATATATTTGATGATGAAACCTTCCTAGAAAAATTTTCCTTCGCCTACTCTCCATAAACCTCACTAACCTTCCACTCATCCACCGTGAACTCATAGATTGGGACCAACCAAGTGTTGCAAATATTGATGAGTTCCAAAGAAAGGATGCTCTCTTAAGATTCATGGGAACAAAAAAAAAAAAACAAGACTAGGGGCATGCTTCTGCACATGTCTATAAGCTATATCTCAAGACATACTTTTGAGAAGAGGAAGTCTTTAGCCACAAAAATAAAAACATGATTCTTTTGGTGAAAACCCTAATGGGGCACTTTCTGACTCCAAAAAAGTAAAAAAAAGGGTGTATCTTATGGTGAAAACCTCTCTAAGGTTCTATAAGATAAATAATTTCCTCTTCCTCTTATCCATGATTATAGGCCGGATAAGTCATCTATTCTTATCGAATAACCCAAGCTTGTCAATCTAGGAACATAAGAATGTTCGATAATCACATACATTGCAAAATCATTATTAGAAGCTAAAGAAGCATCTTTTACAACACTTCTCCAAGAGGCTACAATAAAATTTTCATGGTATTATGCTCACATGCAAATACTAGACCCCAACCTAGTCATACACCATCTTGCAATAGACCTGAATGCCAAGCTAGTCAAGAAAAAGATTTGAAAGATGCACCCTAAGGTGGACTTTCTAGTCAAAGAAGAATTGGAAAATATCATAAAAGCTAAGATCATATGTGCCATTGACTATTCATAATGGATTTCTAACATGGTTCAAGTTTCCAAACCATTAGGAAAAATCAGAATATGCACAGACTTCTGATATCGCAACAAAGCATGTCCCAAAGATGATTTCCCCTTGAAAAACATTGATATGATCATTGACCTCACTACCAGACATGAGATTTTTTCACTCATGAATGGTTTCTCTATATAGAATTTAATATGCATCATAGAAGAAGATCAACATAAGATATAATTCACAACCCCATGGGGTACCTTATACTACAACATGATGCCATGACTATCATATTCCATGACATGATCTATAAGATCCTTGAAGACTATGTGGATGATATTATTGCTAAATCAAAAAAAAGGTTAGATCACCTCAATGTGTTGGAATGTGTATTTTATCACCTTCATCATTATGGTTTAAAGCTCAATCCAAAAAAGTGCATCTTTTGAGTCACATCTAAAAAAATCTTAGAATTTATTGTATCAAGAAGAGGTATATAAATTGATCCAAAGAAAGGTAAAGCTATAATGGAAATGCCTCCTCCTAGGACACTCAAGTAGTTATGCACTCTAAAATGTAAGATATAGTATGTCCAATTAATAAGAAAACACTTTATTACTCTAACACCCCCCCTTAAGATAAACTTTGGGAGAAGCTAAAAACCTAGAAAGAACTACTAAAAGCAAATGGGTCTTGGCAACAAAAGGCCTGATTAGGTACCCAAGTACAAAAAAGAGTCTCTACAAAGTGGAGAAATAGAGAAAACCACATGGGAAAAATTCTACTCCAAAAAGAGACAAATACTAGTCTGAAGGACTGGAGAATCCTCCAAAACTAGGAATGTTTCAAAAAAAGGAACAAGGATGAACATGTACAACATCACTGAAGCATGAAACTACAAACTCTATCAAGAAGAAATTGATGATTTGAAGATCCTCCACATAGATGTGACCAGGTTGAGAAGACTGTAATCTGCATGAGTACCCTCAAATAACACTACTTGAATCAGGAGGCAAACAAAGGCGAACACCTGAACTCAAAGATACAAATGTCATAAACACCAAAAGTCTGAAGAACTGATCAATCAAAGTTGGAAGAGTGCATCCAAAAAAAAGGAAATAAAGAGTGTCCATATGGTAAATGATCCATCTCATCGGAATGCATAGGTACCCAGCCACTGCAACTGCCTAGTGCATAAAATTAAATATTGAATACATAGCTCACACTATCGAGCCAAGTGTTGACACATGAAAATTCAGGTCCTAAATATGTAAAATATCAAGGAAGTATAATATTTATTTTACTTTTCATATTATTTTCCTAGGTTAAAAAGTTAAACAATTAAAAAAGGCCTCAATAATTACCATTATTCTATTTTCATGTTCATGGAATAATCTTTTAATTATTTTATTTCAATGAATTAAATGCATGTATATTTTGAAATAAAAATAATTATAAAAAAGAGTAATTAGGTTGTTAGGCAAAAGGGTGGCAATTGGGAGTTGAACACTCAACCTCCCAAACCAACCCTTTTTCCTACCTACCTACCCTTCTACCCTCTAACCAATTAGTCTATTGTTATTCCTTGAAAGGCTTTGGAAGTGGAATTAATTTATTTACATTTTCATGTGCATGTGAGAAAATCCAGACAAATTTTCACACAAGGAGTATATCTTATCAAAACAATTTTAATTTTCAATATGAATATTCTTTTCTTATATATTATTCACAAAATTAGTTTCAAGAAAAAGAGTGGGGAGAGGGAGTTGAACACTCGACCTCTCGACCCACCCTTTTTCCTATCCTAACTACCCATCCTACCCTAACCAATTGTCCTATTGTATTCCTTGGGAATATGGGTAGAGGAGAAAGGATAGATTTAGATTATTTTCTACCCTGTAGTAATTTTAGGAATCAAGTATTAGGGTAAAAAGGTGTAGTGGAACTTATTTTATCTTATTATTAGTACTTGTCGATAGGCTAGCAAGTACTATTGCAATGAGTTTTGCATTTCCTGGTTTAACTAGTGATTAAAACAATGTCTCTCCACCAATAAAAAACTACTAAATTTGTTATTGTATTATATATTTTATATTTTATATAGTAAAAATGATAAATTTTAACTTTATCATATATACAAATTATTTATTAAAATCTTGATTGGCTAAATAATTTGAAGTGTTATACACGGAATTTGCGGAATTCTTCCAACTGCTTACATTATTATTTTAAAACTCATTTAAAACTATTTTGAATAGTTTCTTTATTTTTTATTTTTAATAATCTAGATATATTATATCGTTAAATGCCCTACCCACGAATATCATTTTTTTTACGTTAAAAATAGAATTATTATTAATAAATATTTATTTTAATATAAATTATTTCACATATTTTTATTATAGATTATAAAATTTTATAAATTTATATTAAATAATTATATTTTTAATTTTTACAATTATGACTATTGATATAAGTTTTGAAAAAAACTATAAGTTTTGAAAAAAACTATGAGTTTTTATATACTATATTATACTTATTAATATATTATTATATAACTATAACTATTATAAAATCTTAATAATTAATTATAAAATTAAAGGCACTAGCCAAAATTTAAGAAAAGAAAGTAAAAAATGTATAATATTTTATATAAAAACATAAATTTTACCTGATGAAAATGATTGTGTGAGCTCATAAAACAGATAAACGAGATTAATTCTTATAGAGAATAAAGCTAAACAAAGAAAATGGTCACTATTTAAATTAAGTTTTCTAATTATTAGTGTATCATAATATTTCTTTAAAATGATGGCACTTCCAGATCTAATCCAAGCAAATCAGGTATCCTAATTTATTATTTTAATGCTAATATTATCATACCAATGTGTAAGAAGATTGATGAAGGCACAAATAATAGGGCTCAACTTAATGCTCTTAGTTTTGGTATCCATTTGAATATTTCTCTTGAGATGAGGGATATAATTATTGAGGGAGATTCTATGTTTATACTATATTATCTTACTAATAAGAAATTCCACAACTAGAAGCTTTAATATCTTTTGGATAAAGTTCCATTGTAAATTCACTACTTTAATTCTTATGTAGATTCTCATTGTTATAGAGAAATTAATTTTATTGTTGATATTCTTGCAAATAACGACATTGATGAACTTGTGACTTTCTAGGAAGTGTTTGGTATAGACCTTCCTCCTCTAATTAAATAAACTATGTACTCATATAACGTTAAACAAGAGGGTGGGGTTTGATCACCCACTTGCTCAGCTCCTGCCATGGCAATTACTATTATATAAATATTTATTTTAATATAAATTATTTCACATATTTTTTTATTATAGATTATAAAATTTTATAAATTTATATTTAATAATTATATTTTCCATTTTTACAATTATGACTATTATATAAAGTTTTGAAAAAAAACTATAATTTTTTTATATGCAATATTATACTTATTAATATATTATATTATATAACTATAACTATTATAAAATATTAATAATTAATTATAAAATTAAAGGTAAGTACTAGCCACTACGTGGCACTTGTTATATTTGATTTATATTTTTCACCTTTCTTGTTTATTGAAAATATTTACTAGGTGATTTAAATACATTTTCTCCTTTCATTATGTTTTAAATTTATTTTATGAAAGTGCATAATTCATTAGGGTTTTATTTTAAAGAGTGTAAAATTCTTAAGCTACCCTAAATTTGTTTTAAAAAAATAGAGAAGCATATTTTGATTAAATGTATTCTTAACATCATGATTCCTTAATGTTTGAAAATAGTTGAAAGGAAATAAGGTTTTATGATTTAAAAGTATTTATTCTTAGAAAAAGGGAAATAATAAGTTCTTATTAATGTATGTTTTCTTGAAGTGATTAAGTTGCCCTAAAATCAAAATGTATTTTTATTTTCATAGAATGGGTTGTGAAAGTATATTTTTATTTTACCTTGGAATGAATTGCATAATGTTAGGGTTACTTTCTAAAAATTATCCTCTTTCTAAATGTTAATGGTATTACCCTATAAAATTGTTTGAATTATCATTTTAGGGAAGGTTTTTTACTTTTTATTTTCTCGGTTGAATTAAAGTGTTTATAGCTTTTTTACCCTAGATTTTAGGAACATATTTTTGTATGTGGCAAATATTATTTCACATTGTGGAAAAAACATTTTGAAAGAGAAATATATTATGTTTAAAATTTGAAAGTAAAAATTCAATTAAAACATTAAATTATATTATCTTCCTATTAATGGATTTTAGGGTTGCCTTATTAATAGGATTCCTAAACATTGCAACAAGTATTTTGATGTGATGTTTTATTTTGAAACATTATTGACTATTGGATATTATTAAGTAAAAGTTTATTTTAGGGTTATCTGATTTTTGGTTTGGTGTGCAGGAAATGTTAATAATCAAGCAAATTATTTGAGGAATTGATAAATGCACATTATTTGTAAATACGGGAAATGTTTTATTCCCTCAAACCATTTATATGGTTATTTTGTTGTAATGTTCTAGGGTTAGTTGTAGGATTAGGTATTTGTGAAGAGGTGTGACTTTTCACAGGAAACCTTTGAAATAGATATAAATGTTGAATCATTTGAAATTAAAAAACAACACGAAAAGTTTTGTGAGAAAAACCCCAGTGACTACAATTTGAACCATCATGTACAAAATTTAAAATGCCAAATGAGATAAGTTATTTTCTATTTATTTAAAGTTATATGTTATTATTTTCAATTAGTCCTTCGGATACTCTGTACATTGGAGTGTTTCACTATGTTATATTCCCTAAATATTATAATTCAAAGTTAATATATATAACTTGAATATCAAATGTAAGATCTGTGTATCTTCTATTGTTCTTATCGGTCTCTTAGTTTGAGTTAAATTCGATACGATTAGTTGTATAAATTGATTTGAATTGTAAATCAAGTGGAAGCTTGTGGACTGATAGTCTTGATTTATTAAAAGTAAGTTTTTAAAACTATCTCTGATTTACGTAGGATTAAGAATTTTTGACTCTATAACCCAAATGTTCAATAGGCACTGATCTTATATTTGTTTGAAATTGTTGTTTGGTTCTTCTATTGTAGTTCGTAAATAAATCTGATTACTTTTCTAAAGCATTTACAATTAGGGTTCTTAGTGATAATTCATTTAATTTAGATTTTATAGATTAAAGCTATCAGGAGATTATAGTGTCTTCCTCCAAAGATCATTTACCACTTTGGAAGGAACGTTGTTCGTCTATGCATGCAGTTGTGTAGCATAAAGAATTTGATAATTTAAGGTGAATTTAGGCCTACCAGCCTTGGCTTGATTAAGCCAAAATTGTAGAGGTATCAGTGTGTACCTGTCAGTTGGCCAAAAAAGGTCCATCATTTTTGGGCACCAACAAATTGGCGACTCTGCTAGGTAGCAATATCTGTGAAAGATATTTTCAGAATTTCTGGTCAAGATAGTGAATTGTGATAGTTTCTCTACTGGAGACAGAACTCATAATCAATTGTATGATTTTATCCTTCTTATGAAGAAGGTGGTGACTCTATATAATTTTTTTTAGATTTCTACTTAGGACAAGCAAGAAAAAAAATATTTTCCTCAAGACACTTGAGGTGGCGACTCTGTGTGTCAGAAGTTTTCAGTTTCTCCATTGAGGGAGAGAACTTGGAAGGAATGAATATTTGGCCTTCAATTAGAAATAGAAAGTTTATTACACCATGTTTAAAAATCTATTCAGAAACATATTGATGCCTATTGACTTCAGGCCTTTGCATTTTAGAGAATTTCAATACGGTACTATTGAATGGTTCTCAAAATATTTGCAAAAGGTTCCTGAATTCTATGGATATTATGATGAATCAGCTATTGATCATCTAGATGCTCTTTATATATTCCTTGACAAATATGGAATTGATACAGAAAATGGTGCCATGAAGGTATTTTCCTGGTCACTAAAGAAGAATACAAGGAAAGCATATGAATCATTACCCATACACAGCATCTCATCTTGGAAGGAGTTTGAACAGTGGTTCTTGTATGCATTTCATAATGAAGACAATAAATACTATGAACAGGAAGAGAATGACACTATGGAAACAAAATCTTACATGTCTCCCTTAGATGCATTTTTCAATGTAAAAAGACAAGAGGGTGAGTCTATAGCCCATTTGTTCATAAGGATGAGGGGTCTCTATTTAGACATACCATCATGTATCATGCCTTCAAGTAGGGAATTTCGAAGAAAACTTTATGATTTAGGAGTTTCTATAGATGACCCTGATTTGAGGCTCCTTTTTTAGAAAGTAAATAATGAATGCAACATGAAACATACAAGAGATGAGGCTCCAGATTCTAATGAAGAGGAAAGTGTGAATCAGATGGAAGAAGATTCCCTCCAAGATGATATTTGTGTGGAATTGGATATAAATTTTCATGATCAAGAAGAAAGTCTTCTCGGTGCAGAAGAGATTTCAGATTTATTAGATCTTGAATATCAGAAATATGTAAAGAAAAATGGTCCAGAGTTTTTCCCTATTCACCATGATAGGAAGGCTGATAAATCAATATGTTTTGATAAAATAAATAAATCTTGTGAGAGTGAAACATTTAATTGTTAAAAAGGAAATGTTTTGGTTAATAGTTTTGAAAGTATACCAAATTTCTTGAAAAATAATGAAGAAATGTTTTCAGAATGTGGATCATTATTTAATTCGCTGAGTGGGGGTCAAGCAAAATCATGTAGGTTATTTTTTGGTTAATAGTTTTGAAAGTATACCAAATTTCTTGAAAAATAATGAAGAAATTTTTTCAGAATGTGGATCATCATTTAATCCACTGAGAGGGGGTGAAGAAAAATCATGTAGGTTATATGAGCAGGAGGATGTTCTACAAGATCACTTTGATATTTGCCCAATGGATCATGATTTTCAGGAAAATGTATTCGACCAAGGTATGCATGAATTGTTTATAAATCCTTTGTTTGAAAAGGAAGGAGATGTAGTTAAAAATAATTTTTTAGAAGTACTATATAGTAAAGATATTGCAGAAAATGAAAAAACATCTGAAGAAGAAAATGAATTATTATTGCAAAATATTCCAGAAGGTGAAATATGTCCAAAAGCACTATATGAAAGAACAGGAGAAAGTAAAGCATTTAAGGATGATTTAAATCTTTCAGATCAAATACATAAGGAGAGTAAAAAAGTAATATATGATGTTGTGGTTGAGAAGGAAAGATTAGTATTTGAGAAAAATCTCATTGGATATAAATTTCATTTTAATATGTTCTGGGAACATAGTGCAAAATACAAAAAATTAGTCGAGTGTATGGTACTTCAAGATATAATTATTTAGAAGGGGAAGCTTTGGGATTTGCAAAAGAATATTATATATTCAGAAGAGAGGTTATGCAGTGAGAAGGATACTCATATTTATGACATTGAAAATTTGTGTGAAGATTATATTTGGGTGATACCATTGGGACATATTTGTGGCAACTATCGTAATGAGGTGGTTAAAAGGAATAATATAAATAGTGAAGCAAACACTGATATCTCTAGAAGGATTCTGCTGCTATTAGATCAAAATCGAATCTTTGATAGAGGAAGGCATTATCATCACATATTGGGATCTATTCCAGGGAGTTGTTTCTTCCCCTTTGTATTCTATTATTTTATTTTAAATTATTTCTTTTATTTTATATATATATATATATATATATAATGTTGTATATGCCTTACATTTATGTTGTGATGTCAATCTTATTTCTTTCTGTGAAGTATGCAGAAAAGGATATAACAAACCAGAGACCTGAAAGGACAAATTCATGCTCACTTTTAAGGGAAGTATATTTTCTCTATGATTTTAAAATTTTTATGCTTTTGAAAATTGTACAAACCCTAACATTAATATTTCAAGTATAATTATATATTATAATTCTTCATTATTGAAATCATAATTATTAAAATATTTAAATTTAGTTTTGCATTATTATATTATGATTATATTGCTATATACATTTATATGTATTATGAATTACATTGAGCATAAACATGAGATCCTTTTCATTTGAAATAATAGATCTCTTAATGGTTTACGATGTAGTAATCATAATATAAAGATATATATATTTTTTAGATTACTGGTGAAGAAGATGAATGACATTTTTTGTATTTGGGCAGAAATTTGAAGTTGTTTTTGGGCTTCAAACGACTATCTATACATCCAAAAAGGTTCCCAGACCTTTCCCTATTTATGAGAAACAAATTTATGATAGTTTTACTTATTTTGATGAAGCCAACAACAACAAAAATACCCAAACATTTGTAAAAATGGCCCAAATTTATAAATAACAACCGGCATAAGAGTTGATGAGATAAAAGGTGATGATTGTGGTATGTGCACATGATACATTGGTTGAAAGTTTTTTAAAGTATCAAACAAATGAGAATTACAGTTATCAACAAAATATGCAGCCCGAAGCATGGAAGCCCACCCTTGGCTAGTCTACTGCACGCTCCTCTCCCTTTTTCTACATTTCTTTATCCACCTTTGGACATGTTGTCATGGTAGATGGAAATATTTCTATAAACAAATTGATTTTTTAATAATTAGTAGGGCCATGGCAAGACAATAAAGCTTACGTCGCCAAGAGAAAGTTCTCCATGCTTTTGAAATTCTCAAAATAGCAATGTGAATGGGGAGATGATAGAGATTGATGACAAGAAATAATACCTGCCTAGATAGAATCATATTAGTGTAGTTATATATATATAGGCTATTTCATTTGTTCAACACACTGAGTAATCAAATTAAGATGGCTGCAAATTGGAAAAAGACATATTTAAAAAACTAAAGCTAGTATCTTGACTCTATATCGATCCAAATCAGGCTCAATGGAAGCTGAGGAACCATCGGTAAATAACTATATTGGCAGGAGAGCGAGAAGTACAACATTAGATGGAGCATATGCCCTTTGATTTTAAATAGACAAATATTTTGGAATACGCGAGGGAACATCTCTATGAGACGTCTTGGCCAGGATAGAAAATTACTATGCCTATTTAATCTTATTGCCAGGTATTAATATAGATCATGACGAGTAAGGGTTAAGATGATTCAAGGAAGATTGATGATGATTAACAAAGTAGTAAATTCTTGAGAAAATATATCGAATTATCCTTCAGCCAATGTTGGTCAGCCAAAAGAAATTTGATTGAGTGGATTAAGCATTTTATAAATCATCAAAAACCCTAAACTTAAACTCACTTGGCATCATTGTAATAAATAATTTTTCTTCAAATGTTGAAAGAGGTAATAATCTACCTTGAAAAAGGGTAATAGAAGTAAGTATATATTGAGGTAATAAAATTTTCTTTAATTATTTTGATATTTAAAATATTATTGTTTTTCCTATGATTTTATTATTTACATTTTTAATAGGAAAACATGTTATTATGAAACATCCTTTTAGTATTTGAAATAATTTGCCTTCAAATGAGCATTGTGATAAATGATAATGATTTTGAGTAAATTTTTTAATTTATTATTACATTGACATTATGCTTCAAGTGATTTGCTTCTTCCAAAGATAACTGGACTCTTGCTGCATCTAGGCATGAATGCACGTCCCCAATAAGAGCCACTATTGACACCTGAAAATTCAGGTCCTAAATATGCAAAATATCATTGAAGTATAATATTTATTTTACTTTTCATATTATGTTCCTATGTTAAAAATTTAAACAATTAAAAAAGGCCTCAATAATTATCATTATTCTATTTTCATGTTCATGGAATAAGCTTATAATTATTTTATTTCAATGAATTAAATGCATGTATATTTTGAAATAAAAATAATTATAAAAAAGAGTAATTAGGTTGTTAGGCAAAAGGGTAGCGATCGAGAGTTGAACACTCAACCTCTCAAGCCAACCCTTTTTCCTACCTACCTACCCTTCTACCCTCTAACCAGTTAGTCTATTGTTATTCCTTGAAAGGCTTTGGAAGTGGAATTAATTTATTTACATTTTCATGTGCAGGTGAGAAAATCAAGGCAAATTTTCACACAGGGAGTATATCTTATCAAAACAATTTTAATTTTCAATATGAATATTCTTTTCTTATATATTATTCACAAAATTAGTTTCAAGAAAAAAGAGTGGGTAGAGGGAGTTGAACACTCGACCTTTCGACCCACCCTTTTTCCTATCTTAACTACCCATCCTACCCTAACCAATTGTCCTATTGTATTCCTTGGGAATATGGGTAGAGGAGAAAGGATAGATTTAGATTATTTTATACCCTATAGTAATTTTAGGAATCAAGTATTAGGGTAAAAAGGTGTAGTGGAACTTATTTTATCTTATTATTATATTTGATTTATATTTTTCACCTTTCTTGTTTATTGAAAATATTTACTAGGTGATTTAAATAAATTTTCTCCTTTCATTATGTTTTAAATTTATTTTATGAAAGTGCATAATTCATTAGGGTTTTATTTTAAAGAGTGTAAAATTCTTAAGCTACCCTAAATTTGTTTTAAATGAATACAGAAGCATATTTTGATTAAATATATTCCTAACATCATGATTCCTTAATGTTTGAAAATAGTTGAAAGGAAATAAGTTTTTATGATTTAAAAGTATTTATTCTTAGAAAAAGGGAAATAATAAGTTCTTATTAATGTATGTTTTCTTGAAGTGATTAAGTTGCCCTAAAATCAAAATGTATTTTTATTTTCATAGAATGGGTTGTGAAAGTACATTTTTATTTTACCTTGGAATGAATTGCATAATGTTAGGGTTACTTTCTAAAAATTATCCTCTTTCTAAATGTTAATAGTATTACCCTATGAAATTGTTTGAATTATCATTTTAGGGAAGGTTTTTTACTTTTTATTTTCTCGGGTGAATTAAAGTGTTTATAGCTTTTTTACCCTAGATTTTAGGAACATATTTTTGTATGTGGCAAATATTATTTCACATTTTGGAAAAAAAATTTTGAAATAGATATATTATGTTTAAAACTTGAAAGTAAAAATTCAATTAAAACATAAAATTATATTATCTTCCTATTAATGGATTTTAGGGTTGCCTTATTAATAGGATTCATATACATTGCAACAAGTATTTTGATGTGATGTTTTATTTTGAAACATTATTGACTATTGGATATTATTAAGTAAAAGTTTATTTTAGGGTTATCTAATTTTTGGTTTGGTGTGCAGGAGATGTTAATAATCAAGCAAATTATTCGAGGAATTGATAAACACACATTATTTGTAAATATAGGAAATGTTTTATTCCCTCAAACCATTTATATGGTTATTTTTTTGTAATGTTCTAGGGTTAGTTGTAGGATTAAATATTTGTGAAGAGGTGTGACTTTTCACAGGAAACCTTTGAAATAGATATAAATGTTGAATCATTTGAAATTAAAAAATAGCACGATAATTTTTGGGAGAAAAACTCCAGCAACTACAATTTGAACCATCATGTACAAAATTTAAAATGCCAAATGAGATAAGTTGTTTTCTATTTATTTGAAGTTATATGTTATTATTTTCAATTAGTCCTTCAGATACTCTGTATATTGGAGTGTCTCACTGTGTTATATTCCTTGAATATTATAATGCGAAGTTTATATATATATAATTTAAATATCAATTGTAAGATTTGTGTATCTTCTATTGTTCTTATTGGTCTCTTAATTTTAGTTAAATTTGATAAGATTAGTTGTATAAATTGATTTGAATTGTAAATCAAGTGGAAGCCTATGGAATGATAGTCTTGCTTTATTAAAAGTAAGTTTTTAAAACTATCTCTGATTGTACGTAGGATTGAGAATTTTTGACTCTATAACCCAAATGTTTAGTAGGCACTGATCTTATATTTGTTTGAAATTGTCATTTGGTTCTTCTTTTGTAGTTTGTAAATAAATCCGATTACTTTTCTAAAGCATTTACAATTAGGGTTCTTAGTGATAATTCATTTAATTTAGATTTTATAGATTAAAGCTATCAGGAGATTATATTATCTTCCTCCAAAGATCATTTACCACTTTGGAAGGAACCTTGTTCGTCTATGCATGTAGTTGTGCAGCATAAGGAATTTGATAATTTAAGGTGAATTTAGGCCTACCATCCTTGGCTTGATTAAGCCAGAATTGCAAAGGTATCAGTGTGTACCTATCAATTGACCAAAAATGGTCTATCATTTTTGGGGACCAACACCAAGGAAGCCGTAGAACCAACAGTAGAAACTCCCCCCATACTACTGATAAGGGACTAATGACAGGTACATTGAAAAGATCATCCAGTATGAACTGCATGATGAAGAAGAATCTAAAACATCGAATGTGCAGAGTGAGTACAAACACATACAGAGATACCTGAGGCTAATGTCATTGGAGGAATGCTCACATGAAAAAAGAAGATGGAAAACAAAGGCAAACATCAAAACCCCCCTGGCCCTTTATAATGGAGTGCAAGTACATAAAGCATGAACATGTGCAAGATCCCTTACATACAATAGAATGACAATTTATCTCAGTGCGTGTGCATAAAATAATGCTACAAAAAATGAAGTATACACTAGTCAAAGAAGAGTGAAGGCTGCTAAAAAAAACAACAGCCTAAGACGAGCCATCCCTCAAAGGGAAGAGATCCTGGGACTTGTAACATCCAAGATATCCACCAGACTGTAAAAATGAAAGAATCTAAATAAAATGAACTTGGAGAAGTATCTAGAAAAATGACTTAGAACACTTGAAATCTCTTTGAACAAGCTTTCCAATGATATATCATTTTCTCAAAACAGAGTCTAGATGCGCAAGATAGAGCTCTCGGAGTGTAGAACTAAACATCTGGCTTTGATAGTGAAAAACACCATCAAAAAATTAAAAAAAATTAAACCTATTGATCTGGAAAGAGCTCAAAATTATCTTTTCGATGATATCTCATTTGCCAAATTTTGACACCGTATGCTCAAGATATGAGCAAAAAACCAGCAGTTGTGTTGGAGGGCCCAAAGAAGGTGTCTGGAAGGATCTAAGGATGGGTGACATTAGAAAAAGGACAAAATCACACATGAAACCATCAGATCTAATAAAATCTTAGAAATAGCTTTCTGAAAATATCTCATTTACCAAAAATGGAGCCTAGATGCAAGAGAAATTGATCCCAGAATGCAGGAGGTCTGAAATGCCGAGAGCCAAGAAAACATCTAACTTTGACAACAAAAAATAGGATCAAAATGGAAAAATGATGAAACCATATGAGAAAATTTAAATAGAGCTTAGAACCAGCTTTTTGACAGTATATCTCATGCCCGATTTTGATTCGGGATGCCCAAGATATGGGCAAAAATCTGCATGCCTTTCTAAGTTGAAGAATAGAATCATCAAAGCCAAAATGAATGGCCTAAAAGGTGGATAACCGCTAGTAGTCCACAAACTACAGTGGTAACCATGGTGGTTCTCACTGGCGGGGGCATTAGCGGTGCCGCTAGAGGGGCCGCGTGCGGTGGTGCCTAGGTGGTGCTGCCAAAAAATATATATTTTTTGAATTTTTTGTGAATCTATACTGTCTCAATCTGCGTCCCAGGCCGTATGGCCTGGGACGCAAATTTTGTTTTGTGTCTAAGGTCAACTTGTCCAAATCAACAACTTTTATATGGATTTTGGGTATTTCAGATGCTCCAAACACAACAATGAGGTCTGTTTGGGTCAGAAGTGTTCCAAAAAATAGTGATTGCCTCAGGATCTGTGCTAGGGCCTATTGCAAAATTCTTTTGCTAGAGATTCCAACTTTATCCAAATTAGACAAATTTTATATGGATCTTGGGGTTCTTGGATGCTATGAATGCAACCGTGAGGTTCGTTTGAAGCCAAGATGAGCATAAAAATAGGTCCCCCCAGATCTGACATGAAACCCTTTGAAAAAAACAACCTAAACTCCCAAGAACACCTACACACAAACACCTATCACAGAAAGAGAGAGAAGCAAACAACTATGGAGACCTGAACATATGGATCCATGAGAGAGGAGAAATCCTTGATGAGCAAAAATAAAATTTGTAATCAATAATGAAATGTCAAAAAAGGTTACAAAGTGTTATGAGATCAATCCTTATAAAAGGAGATCAAAAACCCTAGGTTGCATAATAATAATTAATAAAGAAATTAATTATTATATGCCTAAAGTTTGGCTTAAGTTGAAACTAGTAATAAGTGACTTAATAATTAAATCAATATGATTCAATTAATAAGCAAACACTTTAGTACTCTAACACCCCCCCTTTTGATAAAATTTGGGAGAAGCTAAAAACCTAAAAAGAACTACTGAAAGCAAATGGGTCCCGACAACAAAAGGCCTGATAAGGTACCCAAGTACAAAAAGGAGTCTCTACAAATAGGAGAAATAGAGAAAACCACATGGGAAAAACTCTACTCCAAAAAGAGACAAAGATTAGTCTGAAGGACTAAAGAAGCCTCCAAAACTATGAATGTTCTAGAAAATAGGAACAAAGATGAACATGTACAACATCATTGAAGCAAGAAACTAAAAACTCTATCAAGAAGTAACTGTTGATCTAAAGATCCTCTCCTGAAATATGACCAGGTAGAGAAGATCGTAATATGCATGAGTGCCCTCAAATGACACTACTCAAATTAGGAGGCAAACAAAGGAAAACACCTAAACTCAAAGATACAGATGGCATAAACACCAAAAGTCTGAAGATCTGATCAATCAAAATTGGAAGAGTGAATCCAAAAAATAGGAAAGAAAGAGTGTCCATATGGTAAAAGATCCATCTCACCGGAATGCATAGGTACCCAACCACTGCATCCACCTAGTACATAGAATCAAATATTGAATACATAGCTCACATTATTGAACCAAGGAAGTAGTAGAACCAATAGTAGAAACCCCCCCATACTATTGACAAGGGAGTAATGATAGATACACTAAAAAGATCAGCCAATATGAACTGCATGATGAAGAAGAATCTCAAACATCGAATGTGCTGAGTGAGTACAAACATATATAGAGATACCTAAGGCTAATGTCATTGGAGGAATGCTCACATGACAAAAAAGGATAAAAAAAAAGGCAAACATCAAAACCCCCTGACACTTTATAATGGAGTGCGAGTACATAAAGCATGAACATGTGAAAGATCCCATATATACAATAGAATGACACTTTATCTCAGTGCATGTGCATAAAAGAATGCTACAAAAAATGAAGTATACACTGCTCAAAGAAGAGTGAACACTGGTGAAACAAAAGAACAACCTAAGATGAGCCACCCCTCAAAGGGAAGAGATCCTAGGACCTGTAACATCCAAGATATCCACCATACTGAAAAAATGAAAGAATCTGAATAAAATGAACCTAGAGAAGAATTTGGAAAAAAGACTCACATCACTGGAAAGCTCTCTAAACAACCTTTCCAACGATATGTCATTTTCTCAAAACAGAGTCTGGATGCGCAAGATAGAGATCCCAGAGTGTAGAACTAAACATCTAGATTTGACAGTGAAAAATCCCATCAAAAAAGAAAAAAAAAGAAAATCAAACCTACATATCTGGAAAGAGCTCGAAATTATCTTTTTGACGATATCTCATTTGCCAAATTTCGACACTGTATGATCAAGATATGAGTAAAAAACCAACAGCTACACTGGAGGGCCCAAAGAAGGTCTCTGGAAGGATCTGAGGATGGGTGATGTCAACTAAAGGAAAAAATCACACATGAAACCATTAGATCTAATAAAATCTTAGAAAGATATTTTTGACAATATCTTGTTTACCGAAAATAGAGCCCGGATGCAAGAGAAATGGATCCCAGAATGCAGGAGGTCTGAAACGCAGAGAGCCCAGAAAACATCTGACATTGACAGAAAAAAATAGCATCAAAATGGTGAAATGATGAAAGCATACTAGAAAATTTGGATCGGGCTTGGAACCAACTTTTCGACGGTATATTGCATGCCCAATTTCGATCCCAGATGCCCAAAATATAGGCAAAAATATGCCTACCTGTCTAAGTTGCAGAATAGAATCATCAAAGCCAAAATAAATGACTTAAAAGGTGGATAACTGCTAGCAGTCTACAAATTGTGGCAGTAACCATGGCGGTTCCCACTGGCAAGATCATCAGCATCATCGCTAGTGAGGCTACTTGGGTGGCGCTACCAAATTTATTTATTTTTTTGAATTTTTTGCAAATTCATACTGTCTCAATCCACGTGTCAGGCCGTATGGCCTGGTACACAAATTTTTTTTGCGTCCAAGGCCAACTTGTCCAAAATTGACAAGTTTTGTATGGATTTTGGGTATCTCGAACACTCCAGACGCAACTGTGAGGTCCGTTTTGGTTAGAAGTGCTCCTAAAAATAGTGATTACCTCAAGATCCATGCCAAGGCTGATTACAAATTTCTTTTGCCACAAATTCCAACTTTGTCCAAATTGGACAAATTTTATATGGATCTTGGGGTTTTTGGACACTGTGAACATAACCGTGAGGTCCATTTTAAGGAAAGATAACTAGAAAAATAGGCTACCCCCCATATCTGACAGGAAACCCTTTGAAAACATAGATCTGATGAACACAACCAAATCTCTCAAGAAGAGGACAGGGGCAAGAAGATTTGAACCTCTAATACCATATTGGAGTTGATGAAAAAACAACCCACATCTCCCAAGAACACCTTCATGCAAACACCTATCACAGAAAGAGAGATAAGCGAATAGCTATGGAGACCTAAACGTATGGATCCATGAGAGAGGAGAAATCCTTGATGTGCAAAAACAAAAGTTGCAATCAATAATGAAATGTCAGAAAAGGTTACAAAGTGTTATGAGATCAATCCTTATAAAAGGAGATTAGAAAACCTAGTTTGCATAATAATAATTAATAAAGCAATTAATTATTATATTCCTAAAGTTTAGCTTAAGTCGAAAGAGGTAATAAGTGACTTAATAATTAAATCAATATGATTCAATTAATAAGAAAACACTTTATTACTCTAACAAAAATATCTCTTTATGAGCCTACAAATCACATAAGTTCCTAGATTATATAATAAAGAAATAGATGCAATGGTTACCATCGGATCCCTTTTGAAAATCCCTCGAGATGCAATATAGTATGAATTCTTAGTTGAGCATCTCTATACACCCATTTATGAGAATGCTAATCCTAAAATTATGTGTGTCTTAGTTGGTCCCCAGTCCCCATGGTACCACGACATTCATGCTTATCTAAAAAATGGTATCATATCCCCCCACCTCACAAACACCCAACGCCAAAAAATTATTCACAGAGCTTCTTACTATACCCTTTAAGCCAACACCATATATCGTCAAGGTTATCACAATGTCCTCTCTAGGTGTTTAGACTCAAATGAGGTCACCTAGGCTTTACAAGAGGTTCATGCTGGAATATGTAGTTCCCACATGAGTGGTATGGTCTTAGATAAGTAGCTCCTCAAAGCGAGATATTATTGTCCTACAATGGAACATGATGCATGCAAGTTTATGAACAAATGTCTACCATGTTAGCAATATGTGAACCTGATTCATGCTCCTGCACAAGATCTACATCCCATTGCATTGCCATGGCCCTTCTCATGCTAGGGTTTCAACCTCGTTGGTAAGATAAGTCCCCTTTCCTTGGATGGACACAAGTACATAATATCTTCTATTGAATATTTTACAAAGTGGGTTGAAGAAATCCCACTCACCCTCACAATAAAGTGTCTAGATACCTAAATTTATCCTCTATCATATCATTTACCATTTTGGCATCCCCTCCACCATATTCAAAAATCATGGAACACCAATTGAGAACTAACACATGAAGGATTTGTGCGACCAATTCCATATTCACCACCATTTCTCCAATTCATATTTTCCCCAAGGAAATAACCAAGCTTAGGCAACCAATATTACCCTCTTAAAATCCTCAAAAAGGTTTTCAATGATTTTCGTCATGACTGGAATCTTCAATTCAATCCTTCCCTTTGGGCCTACCGTACTTCTTACCTCTCCCTCATAGGTACCACCCCATAATATCTTGTAGATGGTGCAAAATTTGTCTTACCAATAGAGGTCAAGTTTTTATTATTGTGTGTGTCACTCAAAAACTTGGTCACTAATGAAGACTACCACGTAGCATGCCTCACATAGCTAGATCTGTTAGATGAGAAGAGGTAGAAAGCATATGATCACTTGGTTTTATATTATAAAAAACTTAAGAGAAGCTACAAAAAGAATATTTTCCTACGACAATTTCAAGTAGGGGACATGGTTCTAAAATAAAATTAGAAGGTACAAGCAAATCAAGAGAAGAAAGGAAAGTTTGAACCCACTTGGTTGGATCCCTACATTATCATACCTTTTTTTAGCTTAGGGGAATATCATTTGTCTACACCAATAGGAGAACCTCTACATGATCCTATCAATATCATTCACCTCAATAAATTCTATGCTTGAGTCACACAGTGTACCCCACTTATCTAAGAAAATCATAAAAAATAAAAGAGAGAAAAAAGTCCTGAAAAAATCATTATCATGGTGAAAATGTAGCAAACAAGCACTATGATAATTGTATCATCTTAAAATGGAAGCACTTCCATGTTAAGATCATTTAGCCCTCTGAGTAAGTGGTTTAGGGTCATGATTGGCATCTTTGCATTCTCCCTTGTCTTCCACTTCTTCTCTGCACTTGATTTCTTCATTCTAGGTGAAATTAGGGTTAAGGTCTTAAGGACTTTCCTAATTTTCCCTCTTCCATGGCTCTATTTTCTAGGTAGGGTTTAGAAATGAGACCTCCTAGTCCTTCATCACACCAAATAGAGGATTTTCTATCTATTCCTAACACTGGGTCCTATTCGGATATCAATTTCTAAGTTTCTAGCATCTCCTGAAACCTCTGCTGCAAATCCTGACAAAGTTAGGGTTTGAGGTCAAAGTCAACCTCGACCCTGACTAGGTCATAGTTGACATCGACCTTGACCTCTTCCCACTAGGATTTCAAATAGTCATCTAACGGTAGTTTAGCTTTTGGGATAATTATTTCTCCGCCTCTGGGTTGGCTATTTCAGGCTCTGAAACGGTAAATCCTTTAATTGTATTTAATCAAGGTATATTTTCTAAAGGTGAGGACCTAATTGGGATTTAATTCTTCAAGGTGGCCCATCTAGAGGAGTGTGCCCTAGATCACTATAAAGGGAGGCCTTCCTCTCTCATTTTCATCATCAAGTTTTGGCAATCAAGCTCTCAAGTTCTCAAGGTGATCAAGCAAGCATTCATTCAAGTATTCAAGTCTTCTTCTTCATCCAAGTTCTCCATTGAAGATCAAGGATTAAAGAATTCAAGCTATTGAAGGGATTTGGATCAAGCATTCAAGATCTATCATTCAAACCCTAGATCTAGCCACCATGGTGGTGTGATCTTCCTTCAAGATCCTTTGTTCATCTTCAAGATCCATATCATTGTTTCCTCAAGGTGGATTTCAAGCATACAATCATGGAGGTTTGATCATGTTATGTTCAAGCTTTCATATCAATATATTTGATTACATTCCAAATACATTAGCATATCTATTGAATTGCATAGCTTCATTGTTAGATTCATTTCTACTACTTGCTAGCATTCTCCTATTTCAATTTCAATATTAAGGTTGATTCCAAATTGGGGTTTCACCAAGGCAAACCCCCCAAAAAAACAACAAAACCATTTTTCTTGTAGGCACATGTGTGGAATCTCAGATCTGAGAGTGAATTTGGATACCCTTTTTGGAAATCTTTCAGGATTTGTGAACAGAATCAGAATTGGACTTCAAATAAATAATGTGGTCTTTGACCTTTTAAAAGGTCAAAGTCGACCTATGTGAATTTGGAGAAAAGATTTTTGGGTTTTGTCCGCCTTGACATTTCCACTCCAGAATAGGTGACAAAATCTTCAGAAAGTTCATACAGAAGCCAGAATTCAGAGTTTTCCAAATCTACCCTAATTCAAGGTTAGTATTTGCACTTCAATTTTCAAAGCTTAATCCAATTATAGGGAAATATAGGGTCTCTCTCTCTTTCATATTCTTCATAGATTGATTCGATTGTGTATTAACCTTTTTGGTTGATCAAATTGGATCCCTCCATTGGGAATTTGGATTTAGGAGTGAATCTCACATTTTCCCCCACACATACACAAATAGTGGTGATTCCAAATTACCACTATTCAATAATATAAAAAAAAACATTAAAAAAAAAAGTAAACAGAAATAATTTTCCAATGGTGAAAACTTGACAATTAAGCACCTTGGAAAATTATGTGTGGTGAAAACCTAACAATGCACATCACACATAGTGGACCATGTCATTATCTATCAAAATCTCACTCCCATCTACTCTCATCCACTCAGCCACCAAACCCCATTAAGAAAGGTCCCTTTCACAAACCCATATTCCTTAGGTGATCCCACATTGTGGGCACATGTTGAAAATTGTACTACTATCCTGATCCATGAGCTTCATGTCATTCATTTGTATATTAGGTCATATCCCAATTCCTGATCTTTGCACATACCATTGTATATATTGGTCCTTCAGTTGTATCATAGTGTCAATCCAATCCTTTGTTCAAGACCCAGTGTACATACCCTCATCCTTGGTCGGTTATATTGTAAAAATATGATCCAAACTATTTTTTCCTCGAGTCCAATGCTTTAGCAGGTTCCCTCAAAGAGATTAATGATTATCCTTGATACATCTTTTACAATCCAGAAACACCAATTTGTAGCCTACCCCATCAACAGGTCCTTACAGGATGCATCCTTCCACATGTTTTACCTAAATTAAAACATCTCTCAATCAATTAAGCTCTTTTGGAAAAGGGAATCTTTTGGATACTGATCTTGATTTGAATTACTTTTCGGTTCCTGATTATCATTTCTAGACTTCTTGGTTGTTCTCCTCCTCAAAGTTGCAATGATCTTTTATATCATGGTATGTTGTGAATGGATGCACCAGGGACAAGGTCTTGATCTCTTTTTCTTCTCATGAGTCATTCGAATGTGACCCTTGCATAATGTGATCCCTTTGTAGTTATATGATGCACTTGGGAAATTTTGTTTGTTCATGGGTCACCCAAAATTGTTATCATCTTGAATCTTTCAGGATTCATGTGTGATACTGGGGCAATCCTTGCATGTTCGTTGTGTCAGTCCCATGCAACATTGGTGACAAGGCCTTGAGTTCCTAATAACCTTGGTAGGTCTCTAATATTTCTATATCAAAATAAGTTCTCAAACTACATGGTGGTATTCCATTTTAGAGTACCCCATGCTCAATTTTCAAAAGGAATCCCCCCCATCAAAATCAAAAGATCCCTCTCAAAAACATCAAATCAAAATTCGAGAAAAAATCAACCCCAAAATCCTAGAAAAAAAATCCAAGCAATCCCTCATTCCCCAAAAACCCTCAAATCCCTCAATCCCCCACAAACCTCCATTCCCTAAAAACCCTTGTTTCCCTATCCCTTGATCCTCATGGATAAGATTGTGCAAATGTTTCCCCCATTCTTATAATTGGCATCTAATGACACAGGTCCAATCAAGCAGTGATATATTCCATTTGCATCCCACCCATACATCTCACTGCATCTCTGCATCATTTGTCACATGTATTTTGCATCTAAGATTGCATCCATTAGTTTACACACTAATATCACAATCATTGTACCTTGCATTCAATTGCACTACATTTAAGTGTGTTTTATAATCACTTTAGATTGCATTAAGTTGCACTTTCCATAATCCATTTAGATTGTGTATTAATTACATTTATCGTATCATTATAGCTTTCATTTCATAATCATTTTACTTGCATTACATTTGATCACATCCTAGATTACATTAGATTTAAATGCATCTCATAAATCACTCTAGCTTTCATTCAATTGTGTTTCATTTAATTTCATTTCATAATCCATTTTAGCTTACATATTAATCACATTTAAATCCATTTAGATTACATTTAAATTTCATTCATTAAAATCATTTTAGATTGCATTCATTAAAAATATTTTAGATTGCATTCATTAAAAATATTTTAGGTTACATCTAGATTGCATTTATCATATCATCTTAAATTACATTAAGTTGCATTTCCCATAAATCCATTTAAATTGCATTTATCATATCCATCCTAGATTGCATTTTGTTAGAAAGTAAAGACCACCAAGATAACTGAGAGGGGGGGGGGGTGAATCAGTTATCTGATAATTAAACCATTTATCAACTTCAATAGCTTTAAACCATATAATCAATGCAGTAACCAACCATAGAAAGATAATCATACACAATGACACAATAAGACAAGATATGTTAACTAGGGAACCTCTTGATCAAAGAGTAAACCCCAGTGGGAATGATGCCCACAAAATGATGCACTAATATGAAAGTTCCTTGTGAAAGGATGGACCCTGTTAGGAGTCTTATGAAATACATTCAGTACATATGAATCTCTGTTAGGAGATTTTGAATCCATGTTACAAGATTCTAACCCTGTTAGCAGTTATGGAAGACAGAAGGACCCACTGCCCAAACAGCTTCAAGGCAAGATCTCTGAACTCACTGTCCAACAGATCTTAGGATTATTCAATAGAATAATATAAAATATGTTACCTCCTTCACACTATGCCAAAACCACACTGTCTGCTACACAAGATCACAAATCCAGATCTCTGAACCTCACAAGTCTTCCTTCATTACTGAATTAGCTCTTTTCTTCACTTCATGCATATATTCGCATAAAAAATTTCACAATTTCATATCACAACTATTACAATCCCATTAAAACAAGGAAAACATTCCTTCCTTTATACCACACTCAAATAATTAAAAATGAGTCAGCATGCAAATACAAAATAATAATTTCAACACGCTACATCAAAATTACATAAAGCTGTCAGCTTCCAGATACAATAACTTTCCAATAATGTGACCTTGAAGTTTGCACTATGAACCATGTCACCACTAATGAGTCTCAAACTTCCCTTTAACTACACAGAATCAGATTCCATCACGGTTAGGAGATATCCTCCGATTACCAAAAATCGCTACTTAGGAATACTGCCAGAATACTGCTTCCACCAAAATGCTTATAACTTTCATGAATAAATGAGTTTCCTTTTGTGCTCTTAACCATAGGCTAATAACACACCAAAGAACATACCATCAACTATGCATAACTCAATTTGCAATATAAAATGTGCCCAAAACAAAACTATGTCTACTTCTCTACTAAACTCTAGAATATCACTATGTTGACATCAATGACAATCATAGCCATGAATGCAACAACCACTAATACAGAATGACTGCCAAAGGCTTTATCATTCATTCCTAACAATCTCCCCCATTGGCATTGATGGCAACATAGATGAAAAACATCCAATGTTCCAAAAATGCAATCACTGCTGCTCAACTACTCTACTGCTCTTCATCAATCAAATCTTACTTCGTTATCCTATTCAATCTCTTCAACAAATGTAGTTCCTCAATTTTTTTCATGATTCTCTCCCCCATTAACATCAATGATAGAAATTCTATCACAATGTCAACAATAGCTCAATGTCAAAAGACACTGTTAAAAAAAAAAAATTCACTAGAGTCCTCAATGACTCAGCTCAGATACACATACTCCCCCATAGAGGAAGTACCAACATCCAATCCAAAAAATAGATAGGGAAATATTCCACTGGACGAATGCTACCAACTGCATCATTACTCAAAATTAGGTTGGGGCATAACCCCAAGCATACCTCTTATATACTCAAATGTATCCTTAGGCAAAGGCTTTGTAAATATATCTGCTATCTACTCCTTTGTGCTTATGTACTCCAATCTAACTTCTTTATCTGCAACTTTCTCTCTTACAACATGATACTTGATCTCTATAAGTTTTGTTTTAGAATGTAAAATAGGATTCTTAGACATACTAACTATACTTGTATTGTCACAATGTATGAAAATAGGCTCATCAAACTTGATTCCAATGTCCATCAACATCTGCTTCATCCAAATTATCTGATTACAATTGTTTGTTGCTACTACATATTCTGCTTCTGTTGTACTCTGTAAGATACAATTCTGCTTTTTGCTCAACCAAGAAACTAATCTTCCTCCAAGAAAAAAGGCTCCACCACTGGTGCTTTTCTTATCATCAACGTTGCCTCCCTAATCACCATCAATATATGCACATAGGGTAAAATCATCAGAAGTTTCATACCACAATCCATAGTCCATTGTGCCTTTAAGATATCTCAATATCCTCTTTACTACTGCATAATGTGATTCTCTAGGTTCAGCTTGAAATCTTGCTACCATTCCAACTGAATGTTGTATATCTAGTCTAGTGTGTATCAAGTACTACAATCCACCAATCATAGATCTGTACTTCTTTTGCTCAACTACTAGTGTATCATCTTTACTAGATAGTTTATGTCCTATAACCATAGGTGTTCCAATTGGTTTACAATTCTCCATACCAAATCTTTTCAACAAATCATTCAAGTACCTTGTTTGACTTACAAAGATACCATCTTTGTTTTGTGTTATCTGTAATCCCAAAAAGTATTTCATTTATCCAATCATACTCATTTCAAATTTTGTCTTCATTTCATTGGCAAATTTGTCACTAGCTTCATCTTCTCCTCCAAAAATAATGTCATCAAAAAAAATAACCAAAAATAACAATCCATTCTCAATTTCTTTTGTATATAGGTTGCTATTAGATGTTCCTTTTGTAAATCCCAACTTTAAGAAATACTTATCTAATCTAGCATACCAAGTTCTAGGTGCTTGCTTTAGTCCATACAATGCTTTCTTTAGTTTACATACCATGTCTCCTTCTTGAGTCAAAGGAAAACCTTCAGGCTACTCAATGTAGACTTCTTCTTCTAATTCACCATTCAGAAATGCTGACTTCACATCCATCTGATACACTTTAAATTTCTTAAATGCTTCATAAGCCAAAAATATTCTTACTGCTTCAAGTCTTGCCACAGGGGCAAAAGTCTCTTCATAGTCAATTCCTTCTTGCTGTGAGTATCCCTTACATACCAATCTAGCTTTGTTTCTAATTACTTCTCCTTGTTCATTCATCTTGTTCCTGAATACCCATTTAGTTCCAATCACATTTTTGTCTTTAGGTCTAGGGACCAATTCCCATGTCTTGTTCTTTTCAATCTGATCCAATTCTTCTTTCATAGCTTTAATCCAATGTTCATCTTCACAAGCTTCATTAGTAGATTTAGGTTCAATTTGAGAAATTAAACATAAATGTACCTTCTTTCTAGTCATAAGTCCTCTGTCCAAACTTCTAGTAACTTGTTCAATAGGATGATGTCTAGATAGATACCTGTTCAGTGTCATAGTCACTGATCTTTCTTCAACTGTAGATTCTTCTCTATTTTCTTCAACATGACTTTCACTCAACAATTCACTGTCAGTCTCAAAAAATTGTTCAGTAGTTTCAATGTTAGGCTAAGGGTTAGTTCCTTCATTAGATTCATAATCAAGCATTCTTTCCTGAATTTTTAACTTCTCATCAACTTTTACATTTGCACTTTCAACAATAGTCTTAGTTCTCTTATTGTAACATCTATATGCTTTTCTTTTCAAAGAATATCCAAGAAAAATTCCTTCATCACTTCTAGGATGAAACTTTCCTATATCATCATCTCTCTTAATATAATATTTGCTTCCAAAAATTCTAAAATACTTAACTGAGTGTGCATGTCCAAACCACAATTCATAAGGTGTCTTGTCTGTGTCTACTCTGATTTGTACTCTATTCATTGTATATATTGATGTATTCACTGCTTCTCTCCAAAATGTCTTTACCAAATCACCTTCAAACAACATAGCTCTAGCTGCTTCAGTCACTGATCTGTTCCTTCTTTCTGCAATACCATTTTGTTCAGTTGTTTTAGGGGCTAATAATTGTTTCTTAATACCATTTACTTCACAAAAGGTGTTAAACTCTTTAGATGTAAATTCTCCACCTCTATCAGATCTCAAACATTTAATCCTCATTCTTGATTCATTCTCAACTTTATTCTTCATGACCTTAAACTTATCAAATGCTTCAAATTTTTCTTTCAAAAATGCAACCCACATCATTCTTATAAAATCATCAACAAGAATCATAAAATACCTTTCTCCATAGAATCCTCTAGTCCTAGTAGGACCGCTCAAGTCTATATGAACAATCTCCAACTTCTTTGTAGATGTGAACTTATTGCTAGGAAATGAACTCCTTTTCTGCTTAGCCATCACACATTCCTTGCAAATCATGTTAGTAGGCTTCATAATCTTAGGTAAGTCTCTTACTGCAAGTTTAGAACTTACTTTCACAATATTATCAAAGTTTATATGACAGAACCTTCTATGCCATAACCAACTATCATCAATTTTAGTCATCAAACATGTCATCTCAATAGGGTTCAACTAAAATACATTACCTCTGGTTCTAGATCCTGTTCCAATCAGATTTCCATCTTTATCCTTAATCACACAAGTTTTCTCAGTAAACCAAACTTGATATCCTTTATCCACTAACTATCCAACACTCAAAATATTATGTTTCAATCCATCAATAAAGTAAACATCATTAGTATTAGTCTTTCCATCAAGAGTAATAGATCCTATACCTTTAATCAAACAAGGTGCATTGTTACCAACTCTAAAAACTCCTCCATAATAATTGTTAAACTTTATGAACTTTCTTTTATCACTAGTCATATGATGTGAACAACCACTGTCTATAATCCAATCAACTTTCTTTTCAACCTGGGAAACTAAGGCTTTCTCTTCTTTAATATCAGCTTCAGAATTTTCTTCCTTAATTGCTACAAATCCTATGTCATCAAAGTGATCATTATCACTATCACTTAAATGTCTTTCAATTCCTGCTTCAATTTCTTCATCATTTGCATAATAACATTCTTTAGATCTTCTAGGCTTAAAATTGTTCCTACACTTCTTAACTCTCTTAGGACACTTAGATGCAAAATGACCATATTCTTGACATGTCCAACATTTAAAGATTTTCTTACCATCTGGTTCTCTTTTCACAAGAAAGGCAATACCTTCTTCAATCTTCTTATCTTCATCAGATTTGGATCTACTACTGATGGCATATTCTCCATTCACACTAGTACTTCTAAACAAAGTAGGTCTGATGCTAAGAGCACTGAATGTTGTCTCCACTCTAGGTAGTTCTCCTAATAATCTCAAATTCATCTCTATTGCTTCCAATCTTCCAAGAAGAGTCTCTCTTGAAAAGTTTGGTGTACAAGGTATCACTTGTTCAATCATTTGTGTAGTCTGCCTGAATACCAGTGTCAATGTTCTCAAAATCTTCCATATTACTTCATTCTCTATCTTTTCACCTCCACAAGACTTTATTCCTGCAACAATTTCTGACATCCTACCAATATAGCTTCTAACAGATTAATCCTCCATCATTCTTATGTCTTCAAATGCATAAATCCAATTATGTAACCTAGCTTTCTTTGCACATTCATCACCTTCAAAAGTAGAATGTAAAGCTTTCCAAATATCATGAGATCTAGTTAAACCTATTACCTAACTGTATTCATTCTCTGGAAGTGCTGATAAAAGTGCTTCTCTTGCAAGTATGTTACACATGAATAGATCTACCTCATCTTTAGTACTTGTTTCAAGATTGTCTTCTTCAATTATAGTCCTTTCATTCTTTGTAATCAACCAATAACCTAGTCCTAAACACAAGAGATGTGTCTTCATCTTTTCTTTCCAGCTGTCAAAATTTACTCCATCAAACTTAGGACTTTCTTTTCTAAAATTCACCATGGATCTCCTTAAGTTGTTAAACTTCTCTTTCAAGGACCTGTTGCTCTGATACCAATTGTTAGAAAGTAAAGACCACCAAGATAACTGAGGGGGGGGGGGGGGGTGAATCAGTTATCTGATAATTAAACCATTTATCAACTTCAATAGCTTTAAACCATATAATCAATGCAGTAACCAACCATAGAAAGATAATCATACACAATGACACAATAAGACAAGATATGTTAACTAGGGAACCTCTTGATCCAAGAGTAAACATTGGTGGGAATGATGCCCACAAAATGATGCACTAATATGAAAGTTCCTTGTGAAAGGATGGACCCTCTGAGGAGTCTTATGAAATACATTCAGTACATATGAATCTCTTTCAGGAGATTTTGAATCCTTGTTAAAAGATTCTAACCCTGTTAGGAGTTATGGAAGACAGAAGGACCCACTGCCCAAACAGCTTAAAGGCAAGATCTCTGAACTCACTGTCCAACAAATCTTAGGATTATTCAACAAAATAATATGAAATATGTTACTGTAGACACCTAAAAATCCTTTAGAAAATAAATTATTTTTTATTTTCTAAAAAATCCCTGATGACATCATCATTTATTAATTAATTTATTTATTTATTTTTATGTCATTAAATCCCTTTATCTTAATTAAAAATATTTAATTAAGAAATCCCTTCCAAAAATGTTTAAATCTTATTTAAACATTATCTCCTTATTTATTAATTATTTTAATTAATAAATTGACCAAAATCCCCAAAAAAATAATTATTTTATTTTTTAACCAAAAGTTGGCCATTTTTCCTAAAACCACTAACCTCTCCCAAAATCTTCTAATTCCTTCTTAAATCTCGATTAAAAGGCTAATCCCATCTTTTCTAACCCTAATCCCAAGGCTAAATATTTAATTAAGATTAAATATTTAAATTTCATATTTATTGAAAATATTTCAATAAATATTCCCAAAACTTAAGCTTTTGGAATAAATAAACTTTTATTCCATAAAACCAAGGAGAACTCTAGACTCTTCTAGAATCTTCTCAAATCCAACCTCTTCACCCATCCTAATCCTAATTCCTCCCTTAACCTTGTCACATTCCCTAAACAAGGTTAGCCAACTCTTAAGCTTACCCCAAAGTCAACAAAGAGGGCTTCCCTTTTTGAAATGCATTGAAGGCATTTAAGGCCTCCTTATCCCTCTTACATGCACTTATGGTGCATTTAAGAATCCCCTCATCCCTTTCTGACACCCTTTGACATTAGGCACATTTCCCAAATTGTGTACATTCCTCCCATCTTTCAATCCAATGCCCTTGTGACACTTGTCACAAGGAGGTGATCCCTAAACTAGCACAATCCATGTGCTCCCCTTTGAGTGAATCTTGGCCTCTCTTAAGGATTTCAATCCTGGCCACTCACTCTTCCTACCCCAAGCCTTTAAGAATCCTATAAATACCCCTCCTTTCAAGAGCAAAAATCAATTAGCTTACTTTCATTCTCATGCATTGTTATAATGCCATTTTCATGTTAGATCTTAGCAAATCATTCTAATTAGCTTACTTTTTAGCATTTTAGCTCATCATAGCTTAGCAATAATGGATTAACATAGTCTTTCTTATTGTTTTGCACAGCATAGCATCATACCACATCTCTAATTTGGTCTAAAATCAATCTTAGCATAATCATATTTGCATTGAATCTCCATTAGAGCATTCTTGAGCCTCTTGAAGCCTTAGGGGCAAATCAAGTGTTCTATACCTATTTTTGTGTCATTTTGGGGTTTTCATGAGCTTCAAATCATCCTAAAGCATGCCCACATCCCCCTTATCAGAGAAAATCAAATAGTGCTTGGGTGCACCTATTTTTGGCTCAATCTGAGGTGGCTTAGCTTAGAGTTTATTTGTTTTGTTTTGATTGCATGCTTAGATTAAACTCTTAACGTTTGATTGATTTAGGCCTTTCAAAATAGATAACAGGTACCCTCGAAAGCCTTGCTCACATTCTGGCACGCCCGGTGGGACTCAAACCATAATCAACTTGATCAAATCACACTTTTTCAATCTCCATGTCGTAGGAAACAAAAAAAATCATGCCTTCAAAAAAAGAAATGTCGCCTACAGTAATGAAATCATGCCTTTGAGAAATCAAATCACGCCTTGAAGCAATCAAATGACGCATACAGACACTGTTTTCACGCCTGGTTACTGGCAGATTTCCGCTAGTGATAACTCCTATTCTGCCTCTACTTCTTCTTCTGTCACCTGCATGTAATTAAATCACGCCTTTTCAGAAATAAATCATGCCTCTGAAACAAACTTTCACGCCTTCAGGTACAAAAACCTCGCTTCTGGTATTTCTTTTATCACTTTTGAGCATTTAGGTGTCGCCTGTAAGTTTTTCTCTGCCGCCTCTGGTCAATCATTTGTCGCCTGTAAGAATGAAATGTCACCTCTGCACTTTCCAGCGTCGCGTATAAGCTAGACAGTGTCGCCTTTTGGTGTTTTTCTGTCTTGAATACTTGGGACTGGATTTATTTTTATTGCAAACAAAAGGTCAAACTCAATCTTGAATGAAACTAAAGGAAAGAACTTAGGTCCTAAAGTGTCATTGTCATTTTGAAAATCAAATCCAATCTCGAATGCACTAAAAGGAATGAACACTCTATTCCCTCTCTTGTTTCAAATTTCAAAGCAAGTAAACAAACACAATCTTGAATGATCTAAAGATAAAACAAAGCACATTTTCAAAGTTCCTAAATCAACTCGCAAATATCAATCTTGAATGCCCAAAAGGAAAGAACTTGCAACCACTCAAATCATTTACGTTTTGAAGAAAGAACAAATCAAAATCTAAGCACGTGTGTCTTCATTTTCAGAAGTTCAAACACACTTACTCAATTTGGGAAAATGAACAAACTTGCTTGATGTGCATCTAGGAGCTTTATCTTCTTGCAAAATCATTGTTAAAGTAAGAAACGTAGAACATTTGGACTCGGACAAGTTCACTTGTTCTACTTTTAGCGAGGCCTATCTGGGGAGAAAAGCGCTTCCTCCTCGGAGAATGACCTCAAACCGGTATCCCCCCAGCCGGTATATAAATAAATTGAAGGAAAAAAGTACTCACTTACATCTCCTAATCATCGGGTGTCTTGTGCCAAATGCAAATGTCTGGGGAAAGGTAAATATTCCTCCCCCAGCGTTGTTGGCTAGGCTCTTAAGTGAGTCACAGGTGGTTAGTATAACCAGGTATGGAGACTCCACAGAACTATTAAAAACCTGATAAAATAGAGGCTACCCTATCTACATCCGAAAGTATCAAAATCCTTGTGCAAGGACCGATTCTAAGGGGTTTACCAGGTCGCCTCAAGATTACTCACCATTTGTATTCCCTTTTGGGGGATACCAAGCTGTGGGCAAGCGATTTTGATACTCACCTTCCTTAGGTAGATCTGTTTGAAGTGCTTGACAGTCAAAGACTCCATGAAAACACTTGTTGAAACATACACTTTCAAAGCTTTATTAGAGTCAGTCATCCTGTTTGTATCCCACAAGGTTGTTTTTCCCTTTGCGGAGATTGCTTTGTCAGAAGTCTTTTTAATTTATCCTTTGCCACTTGAGAAAATCAAACCAATCAACAAACTTGATACTCAGAAAATCTTGCAGAAATCAGATATCCAAAGAGCCTTTTGTTCTCAAACCAAACCTATCAAAATTTTCCCAAAGATATGCCCAATTTGATCAAACATCCAAAAGCCAAGTTGCCCAAATCCAAAGATTATCAAGGGAAGAAAGTTGCAGAAAGAAACCTCAAGAACCATCAATCCTCTATCCAAGCAACCCAAGCAGAAGAAAAATATCAAGAAAAGCTTGATAATATTGGCTATAATGCAAGAGTCAAAAAGTTTTCCTACCGTTTCTGAGTAAACCATCACTACATCAACCTTGAAAGAGAAGATTAGCTGGATCCATCACATGTCCTATTCTACCTTCAGATCTCACAATCCTATCTCGGCAGTCCCTCATCCTAGCTTCATCCTAGTTTCACCCCTGCATCATCACCAAACCTTAGTTACATCCTAGAGTCCTTCTTAGTTGCATGCACCATCATCCTCCTAGTAGCATCATAGATCATCCATCCCACTCGCATCTGCATCATCCCTTTAGAGAGAGCATTGTTCCATTATCCTTCATCAGCAGTCCACCATCAGAATCCCATATCCTTCATCCAAAATCCAGCATCCATCATCTAAATCAGAATCCACCATCTTTTGTACCAAATCCAGAGATCCAAATCCACAAACACTTAGTGTTCGAAACCTTTGAGTTGTTTCCATCCCTTATCCTAAATCAGAAAGCATCCCCTTTTTGATAGAGCATTGTCTAAAGGAAATCCAACTTGTCCTTGCCCAGCCTCATCATCTTGAGCAAGAGATTGGCTTGTATTGATAAGCATCCAGTTAACCGAAGATCATTAGTCTATCCTAGGTTGGCCCAAATCCTATCACTGATCCTCCATCAGGGAAAAATAGCAGCTCATTGTTGACACTTAGTAATCTTCCACCAGCATCCCACCAATCCTCCACCCAATCTTGACCCAAATCAGAGCATCCCACCAAGCCTCCATCATCACCAAGCTTTTTTTACCAATTTGCCACCATCTCCCATCAATCTTCCACCATCCTTGATCCAAATCCGAGTAGTTCATCAATCCTTGCATCACATTCTAGAAATTCATTATCCTTAGAAGTTCCTTAAGCTTGCATCCACCATCCTTTAGAGTTCTTTAGGAAACATCTTGCATCCATCTAGCATCTGCATCTCCATGCCTATCGAGACAAGATCTGGATCTAGGAAGCGAAGGCACATGAATCCTTATCCAATCACCAGCTCATCTGATCCCAACATTTTTACCAGTGCAATGGTAGCCTATGATCCCCAAACACAAATTGGAAATACATGGGATGATCCCAATATCCCCTCAGCTCCTCTGGCTATAGAAACATTTGTGAATCACCCAGAGAATCCACCAGTAGTCAATACACTCATAGCCCAAGACCAGTAGAGCATGTTCACTAATTTTGCACAAAGGCATACTCCCATTGCACCATATCTCCATCCTCATATTCCCATAAGCACTATCCAAATCCCAGTACAAGTATACTCTCCATTCATCCAACCATTCCCTGATCCCACCTTGCAAGCATTTCAAGCAACCTCCACCATTCCCCTTCTTTTGCAAGGAAGCTTCGCAAGCCCTGTAACACAAGCTGTCACACCATCTACTCCATTCCCTATCACAGGTACTTCATCATTTTCCATGGCCTCCCAAGCTCTTGCACAAATCCAACGCTTGTCACAAAATCAACTCCCACCTCTTACACATCCATTTACACAAGTAGCTCCATCTCCTTCCACACCATTCTTTTCAGGAGGGATGCAATCATCCTCCCCCCTTACTCCACAAGCTTCAACATCCATATCATCTTTCCCAGGGTCAACACAATCGTTTCCCCCTTTCACCCAACAAATGCCAACATCATCTATTCCAGGGGTAGCGCAATCACTCCTCTTTCCTCCTCAGCAAGCTTTCGCATCAACATCACCCTTTTCATGGGGAACGCAAACATTCCCTTCCTTTCCCCCCCAAAAAGCATCTACCCAGGCACAAGCCCATTAAAATGCCTTCACCACAAGGATGCCTTCCATGGGCTGTTCCAATCCACCATTTATATCCCAAACTCCCATCACATCCACCTTCCCGGCATCCACTGCAACACAATTCCCACCACACACTGGCTCTTGTTGGGGCCTCACTCAAGAAGAAATGAAAGCTTGGGGCATACCAACCCATTCTCCTACATCTATGTTTGGAAACCAACAAGCCACCTCCTCACAAGCAGCACAACAACCATCACAACTTCCACCAGCTTCATCCTTTGCAAACTATCCATTCACAACATCTAATGCCTTTCAGCAAGTTCCTCCACCTCAACAGAAAATTTCATCCCATTTCGCAAGTTATCTTACCCAGCCACCCTTTGCTTCAAGCTTCCCCACATCAAATTCACCCTTAAGCAATGCAGGAATGCACTCGACCTACATCAGTCAACCACAAAGCCAAGTTCAACAAGGACCACCTTACCAGCAAGTGGTGTCATTCCACCAACCTCCCCCACAACAAATCCCTATCATTCCCCAGCAACAACAAGCTTCCTCCTACCAGGTGTAGCAACAAATTCCTATCATCCCACAACACCAGCAAGAAATCCCATATCCATCACCGCAATATCCCCCTATGCCACATCAGCAGTATCCTCCCCAACAAACATTGCTCCAAAATCCACTCCAATCCACCTATCCCACTGGGCCATCTCCATATCCTGCTCCACAATACCCACCTCAAATGGGAGTACCTGCTCAAACACCAATCAATGCCGAGTGGGAAGCCATGAAGAATGCTCTTAAAGAGCTCCAAACTGGTACTGAGAGCAAAACCTACAAGTTTGAAGAGGTGTGTCCTTACCCATTTGACCGATCCATTGCTGCTATTCCCTTCCCCAAGCACTTTGAAACACCTAAATTTGATAAATATCAGGGGAAAGGAGATCCAGTCAATCATGTTAAGGAATTCTATATGGCATGCCAAGAAGTGGCTTACAGTGATAACTATCTCTTGCATTTATTCCCCAAAAGCTTAGGAGGAACAGCTATTGAGTGGTTCTATAAAATACCCAGTGGGACCATCACAACCTTTGCTGAACTCTCTGAGAAGTTCATCAACTATTATGCCCACAATGTTGAGAATGAGTTGATCTTGTTAGATCTCTGCAACTCAAAACAGAAAGAAGGAGAAAGCCTAGCAGAATACTTGCAACGATGGCAGAACCTTACCACCAGGTTATCATACCAACCGCCAGAAAAGCATTTGACCAAAATCTTCATTGATAACCTACATCCTAAGCTATCCCACTTCATGAGGATGAATTGTCTCCAAACCTATCAAGATATCAAGAGCAAGGGGATAGGTATTGAAAAGGCCCTCCTAGATGAAGGCACAATCCGGCACTTCAAAAATGATGCCCAAAAACCCAGCAATGATAAATCCCGTTACTGGAATCATAACAAGAATGTTGTTACTAATGGAGCCACTGATACCAAGCATGTCCAAATTGTTGTAGCTAGTCCTCCGTCAACTCCTGCATACCAACAACAACAAGTGCCCATCCATCAGCAACCTCCTCAAGTCCATCAACAACCCATGCAAAAATATCTTTCTCAGAATAATCAGCAGAATTATCAGCAGCAAGCCCATCAAGCCTATCAAGGTAACCCAAACAATCAAGTCAATGCCGTCAATATTGCTCCCAAGCAGAACAAACCCAAAGCTCAAAATTATCCAAAGAAGACCTTCACCCCACTGGGCAAACCTCTGGATGTTATCTTTCATCAGATGGCCAAGGCCAACTTGATTACATATCCACCAATTCAGCCAGTTGATGATACCACTCCCAAGCCTGATTGGTACAAAGATCATGAGTACTGTGATTATCATCATGTCAAAGGACACACTACCCTGAAGTGTATGAGACTCAAAAACTATATCCAAGATCTCATTGATAAAAAAGAAATTCAAATAGATACACCTGTTCAAGCCTCACCAAATGCCAATTTACAAATCTATCAGAATGTGTTCCCACAACACAATGCTGGGAAGAATCAAGCTAATACCAATCATCCCCAGAATCATGGTAAAGGAAAGCAAGAAGATCACACTACTACCTACATCAATTATGATAAATTTGTTAGATGTATAACCCAAGTTGAGCCCACAGTCAATACCATCCATGTCAGAGGAGCAGACAGTCAATGTGATGTTACCACCCGTAGGGGTTGGATAACTATTGTTGGTGCCCGTCCAAGGCCAGTACAAAATACACACAATGCATAGTACAACCTCATAGAACATCTTGGGAATACACCAGCCCAAATATCCATCTTGGACCTTCTCCACACTTCACCTCTCCATCAGGAGATCCTCGACTGAGCTCTCAAAGAAGGACATGTCCCCACAGACATTAACACCACCCAGTTTGAGACCCTTGTGGGACATCTATCTACAGCCTGTGCTTTATCCTTCAAACCATCTGACATGCCAATCATTACACCTGACCATACTGTCCCTCTCCGCATTGCCATCATGGTCAGAGACTTTTCCATCAAATGGGTCTTAATAGATAATGGCTCAGCCCTAAACTTGTGTACTTTGAAATTCATTTAGTAGATTGGGTTCACCCAAGCCGATATAGCACATGAAGTAATCACTATCAAAGCCTATGACAACTTGGAGTGTACCTCTAAAGGTACCATTACTTTGCCCACTTAGCTGGGCCCAGTAACACAAGATACTATTTGCCATGTTGTCGATCTTGACCTACCATTTAATATCCTCCTAGGCCGACCATGGATTCATTCCATTAAGGCTGTACCATCTACTTACCATCAGTGCATCAAATTTTTGCATCAAGGCACTAAGGTTACCATCCATGCTGACCCCCAACCCTTCGCATACTATCATGTGATGGAAGCCTCATTCCCTCACTCCACTCATTGTCCTGGAACTGACATTGGTACTTCTATTTCCAGCTCATCCCGATCCCATTGCGATCCATAAACCATTCTCACCTCCACCCTCTCTTCCGTCAAGATCAATAACTAGGGTTGTGGTGAATATAGCCTACATGATTCATTTTCCGTAGCGGCCCTCCCGCTTGATCCACATACTCAAGGGCGCCCAGATCACCAAAGCAAGCCTATTGAAGAGCATCATGAAATCAAGAAAATTGGATCTATGACTTTTGAATCCCATGGCAACATAAATAGTCAAGAGATGGATCCTGACATAAATAGGTGGTTGTATAAAGATCCCCCATCCCCTGACACTCAACTTCTTGGCTATTTCAAAGATAAATATCCAAAATAATATAAGTATACCACTAAATAATGGCATTATCAAGGCGGTGGTCTAGGGCCACAAGAAGGTGGCAACCAATATCCCATCACACCATCAAAGAATCCTGAGCACCAGGGTCTTGGCTTTAATACCCCTCGCTTGCATATACAAGGGCCCAATACTGCAACTGGGGGCACCAACATGACTAGCGTTCCCCTCTTAAATAGCTAGGATGACCTCATAGAGATCAAAGACATCCCTGACGAGAAAGAAATCAGATCCTACGATGATATCTTTGACGATGACACCCTCCTAGGGACTTCTGTCCTCCGACAACTTGCCATAAATCTCATAGAGCTTCCCCTCATCCACCCTCAACTCATAGACTGGGACCAACCAAGAATCACACACATCGATGAGTTTCAAATCACGGAAGCACTCCTAGTGTTCATGGGGGCATCAGGCCCACAACCAATTCAAGATTTAGAATCATCTCACATCTACAAGCTTGACCTAGAGGGATACTTTGGGGAAGAGGCACGCTTTAGCTGCAAAAGAGAAATTAAAAAAGTACAACATGAGTCCTTATGTGAAAACCCTTCTGGGGCACATTCTGATTCCAAAATAGTAAAAATAAAGAGCGTATCTTCTAGTGAAAACTTGGCAATTCAAGCGCTAGAAGATGAAGACTTGCCTCTTCCACCTATGCGAGATTACAGACCAGAGAAATCACCTAACATCATAGAAGAAACCAAGCCGGTCAACTTAGGCACAGAGGAATGTCTGAGGATCACCTACATTGTAGCCAACATGATAGAAGGTGAAGAAATGGCTTTCACTGCGCTACTTCAAGAAGCTACTACGAACTTTGCATGGTCATATGCATATATGCCTAGGCTCGATCCTAATCTTGTCGTTCATCATCTAGCAGTGGATCCTAATGTCAAGCCAGTAAAGTAGAAGCTACGCAAAATGCATCCCAAAGTAGCTCTATTGGTAAAATCAAAACTAGAAAAGCTCCTGGATGCAAAGATTATCAGAGCTATAGATTACTCAGATTGGATCTCCAACATGGTACCTATCACAAAGCCTTCCGGTGACATCCGAATTTGTACAGATTTTAGGGACCTAAACAAGGCATGTCCTAAAGATGATTTCCCGCTACCTAACATAGACATGATTGTAGATCTTATAGTGGGCCATGAAATGTTGTCACTAATGGATGGTTTCTCTGGATACAATTAGATTCATATAGCAGAAGAAGACCAACACAAAATAGCATTCACCACTCCATGGGGTACCTTTTGTTATAACATGATGCCCTTTGGTCTAAAGAATGCAGGAGCCACATATTAGAGAGCGATGAAAGAAATCTTCCATGACATGATCCACAAGATCCTAGAGGACTATGTGGATGATATTCTTGCAAAATCAAAGACACGCCATGAACACCTTGACATTCTTGAGAGTGTGTTTGATCGCCTGCAGCACTATGGGTTACGGCTCAATCCAAAGAAATGTGTCTTTGGTGTTACATCTGGAAAGCTCCTAGGTTTCATAGTACCATGCGAGGCATAGAGATTGACCCTAAAAAGGTCAAAGCAATAACAGAAATGCCTCCACCAAGAACACTCAAATAGCTCAGAAGCCTACAAGGAAAGCTTCAATTAGTGCATCGGTTCATTTCTCAGTTAGCAGACAAGTGCCAACCTTTTACGCATCTCTTATGCAAAGACACAAGCTTCAAATGGGATCTCATATGTCAAAGAAGCTTTGATAAGCTTAAGGAGTATCTTGCCAATTCTCCAATTCTAGTACCACCAATTCCAGGATGCCCTCTCATACTCTACATCTCGGCAACCACTATAGCATTGGGGGCACTCTTAGCTCAGCATGATGATGACAACTAGGAGAGAGTCATCTATTACATTAGTCGAACTCTTGTCGGATATGAGCTTAATTATTCACCTATGGAAAAAGCATGCCTTGCAGTGGTCTTTGCCACTCAAAAGCTTAGACACTACATGCTCAGTCACACAATCCGGCTCATTTCAAAAGTGGATCCCCTCAAGTATCTCTTATCAAGGACAACCCTCACAGGCCGTATGGGAAAATGGGTCATGTTACTCAGTGAGTTTGACATCCAGTATATTGATCGCAAAGCAATCAAAGAGCAAGTCATTTCCGATCAGCTAGTAGAAGCACCACTGGTGGATGCCTATCCACTAATCATGGAATTCCCTGATGAACACTTATGTATGATCGAAGAACAACCCATGTGGAAACTATACTTTGATGGCTCCTACACATCACATGGATCAGGGGCAGGAATCCTATTCGTCACACCTCAAGATGACTACATCCCAAAATCATTGAAATTGGGATTCCCATGTACCAACAACATTGCAGAATATGAGGCACTCATCTAAGGTCTCAGAATAGCCATTCAGTGGAATATCACAGAACTGCAAGTGTTCAGTGATTCACAACTAATTATCAAGCAAATACTAGATGAATATCAGATAAAGGATGACAAGTTGCTACCTTACAAAGAGCTGGTGGACAAACTGAAAGAGCATTTCCTAAATCTACAATTCACACAGATCCCAAGACTTCAGAACAAAGTAGCAGATGCAATGGCAACCATCGGATCCTTGTTAGAAATCCCACATGACGCATCACAGTATGAATTCCTAGTCGAGCAGCTACATACACCAGCTTATGAGAACACCGATGTAGAAATGGTGTGTGTCTTGGTTGGTCCTCAGTCCCCATGGTACCATGACATCCACACATATCTAAAGAATGGTATCATATCTCCCCATCTCACCAATAACCAATGCCAAAACCTTATTTGTAGAGCTTCCCGCTACACTCTTGTAGCCAACACCCTTTATCATCACGGGTATCACAATATCCTCTCTAAGTGTTTAGATTCAAATGAGGCCATCCTGGCTTTACAAGAGGTTCATGCTAGAATTTGCGGTGCCCACACGAGTGGCATGGTTCTAGCTAAGCAGTTGCTTTGAGTTGGGTATTATTGGCCAACCATGGAACATGATGCTTGTGAATTTGTCAGAAAATGTTTACCATGTCAGTAGCATGCAAATTTGATTCATGCACCAGCACAAGACTTGCAGCCCATTGCACCACCTTGGCCATTTTCATGTTGGGGCTTTGATCTTGTCGGCTTAATCACTCCCCTTTCCTCGGATGGACACAAGTACATAATAACTACCACAGAGTGTTTCACCAAATGGGTTGAAGTGATTCCGCTCACCCTAACTACTGGCATCCAAATATCCAAGTTCATCCTTTACCACATCATCTGCCACTTCGGCATACCATCTACCATTTTCACAGACCATGGCACATCTTTTGAAAACCAGCATGTGGATGATCTGTGTGCCAGAATCCACATCCATCACCATTTCTCTAGTCCATATTTCCCTCAAGGAAATGGCCAAGCTGAGGCAACCAACAAGACTATCTTGAAAATCCTCAAGAAGGTTGTCAATGACTCTGGTCATGATTAGCACCTCCAAATTAATCCTGCCCTTTGGGCCTATCGTACTTCTTATCACACTTCCACAGGCACCACCCCATATTCCCTTGTATATGGTGCTGAAGCTATTTTGCCAATCAAGGTCGAGCTCCCATCATTGCGAGTCTCCATGAAGAACTACACCACTGATGAAGACTATCGTGTAGCCCGTCTCACACAGCTAGACCTATTAGATGAAAAGAGACAGCAAGCATATGATCACCTGGTTGCATACCAGAATCAACTCAAAATGAGTTATAACAAGAAGGTCCATCCTAGACAGTTCCAGGTCGGTGACATGGTTCTAAAAGAAAATCAGAAGGTCCAAGCAAATCGAGAAAAGCAAGGCAAGTTTGAGCCTACTTGGCTGGGCCCCTATGTTATCACAGCATGTTTTGGCTCCGGAGCTTATCAGCTATCTACACCAGAAGGAGAGCCTTTGAATGATCCAATCAACATCATACATCTAAAGAGGTTCTATGCCTGAACCAGATCCTACATATTCAGAAAATCCCTAAAAATTTGAAAAAAGCAGAAAATATACAAAAAAAATCAAAAAAGCCAAAAAAAGAAAAAGAAAAGAAAATAATCGTCCAATGGTGAAAACTTGGCAATTCAAGCACCTTGGACAAGTATGTTGGTGAAAACCTGGCAAATAGGTGCCATACATGGTAGACCAAGCCATTATCTATCAAACTCCCATCCCCATCTCCATCCACCATCCCCCAGCATTCCTTTTTCCATAAACCTTCAGCAACACCACAATCCCTCTTGCACATATCTTGTACCATATCTTGCACATATCTTGTACCATATCTTGTCTCCACTCTTGTATATCTTGTACACTCCCTTGTGTAGCGCAATCCTTCTTGTATATCCTGTATAGCGAGATCTTCCTATCCCCAATCCTAAGCTTCTGTACGTATCCATTGTATATCTTTTCCCGTCCATTGTACATCAGTCCTTGTCAGTCCTGCAGCAGCATTTTGATCAGAACACTTTGTCCTACCCAGCCTTGTACTTCAACAACATCAATTGTCGACTATTCTTGATCACCGTGATTATTCTTTGACTTCATCATTTGCTAGCGAATAACAACACTCATTCTCTCATCAATCAGCGGGTCCTTGAGGATGTATCCTTCCTCCTGTCAGACCTCATCTTCCCCCCATCAAATCAGTCAAATCAAATCTCTCTCCTTGGCAAAGGATGTCTTTTTGGAGTTATCATTTTGACCTTGGATTTTGTCCTTTGGGTCTTCCTCATCTTTTACAGCTTCTCATTATTCTCTACTCAACGTCACCACGATCCTTTATATCATGGTGTGCTGCGAATGAGGATAATCTGGGGCAAGGTCTTTTAATCTTTTTCTTCTACCTATGAGTCAGTCGTGTGTTTGTGGTTTCTTCAGCATCATTTCCACCATGCCTCCTTTGAGTTTCATGTGTGATGCTGGGGAAACCCTGCGTGTCTTTTTCACGTCAATCCTATGCAACACTGGTGACAAGGCCTCGTGATCCCAGTATCCTTGGCAGGTCTCTAGCATTGCTATATTAAACTAGGTTGTGCTCTCCACATTTGCACTTGGAGCTTCCCCAAATCCCCTGCCTCCTGCATCATATAGATTAATCTTGCATCTTACATTTTGCATTCCATCTCATCTTGCATTCACTCATCTTTGCTCTTGGAAGTTTGGTTATTTATCTCCCCTTCTTCCTAGGTCCTTCCTTCCCTGTTTCTTTTCAAAAAAATTTCACAACGTTTATTCCTTGTGTTATTTTCTCGAGGGGGCACAACTCCTTATTCCTCCAAATTCTAGCCTTGGGCATCTTATTTTCTTGTCTTTGATGCCATGCCACTTGCGGCATTGCATCAAAGAGGGGCAAAATGTAGACACCTAAAAATCCTTTAGAAAATAAATTATTTTTTATTTTCTAAAAAATCCTTGATGACATCATCATTTATTAATTAATTATTTATTTAATTTATTTATTTATTTTTATGTCATTAAATCCCTTTATCTTAATTAAAAATATTTAATTAAGAAATCCCTTCCAAAAATGTTTAAATCTTATTTAAACATTATCTCCTTATTTATTAATTATTTTAATTAATAAATTGACCAAAATCCCCAAAAAAATAATTATTTTATTTTTTAACCAAAAGTTGGCTATTTTTCCTAAAACCACTAACCTCTCCCAAAATCTTATAATTCCTTCTTAAATCTCGATTAAAAGGCTAATCCCATCTTTTCTAACCCTAATCCCAAGGCTAAATATTTAATTAAGATTAAATATTTAAATTTCATATTTATTGAAAATATTTCAATAAATATTCCCAAAACTTAAGCTTTTGGAATAAATAAACTTTTATTCCATAAAACCAAAGAGAACTCTAGACTCTTCTAGAATCTTCTCAAATCCAACCTCTTCACCCTTCCTAATCCTAATTCCTCCCTTAACCTTGTCACATTCCCTAAACAAGGTTAGCCAACTCTTAAGCTTACCCCAAAGTCAACAAAGAGGGCTTCCCTTTTTGAAATGCATTGAAGGCATTTAAGGCCTCCTTATCCCTCTTACATGCACTTATGGTGCATTTAAGAAGCCCCTCACCCCTTTCTTACACCCTTTGACCTTAGGCACATTTCTCAAATTGTGCACATTCCTCCCATCTTTCAATCCAATGCCCTTGTGACACTTGTCACAAGGAGGTGATCCCTAAACTAGCACAATCCATGTGCTCCCCTTTGAGTGAATCTTGGCCTCTCTTAAGGATTTCAATCCTGGCCACTCACTCTTCCTACCCCAAGCCCTTAAGAATCCTATAAATACCCCTCCTTTCAAGAGCAAAAATCAATTAGCTTACTTTCATTCTCATGCATTGTTATAATGTCATTTTCATGTTAGATCTTAGCAAATCATTTTAATTAGCTTACTTTTTAGCATTTTAGCTCATCATAGCTTAGCAATAATGGATTAACACAGTCTTTCTTATTGTTTTGCATAGCATAGCATCATACCACATCTCTAATTTGGTCTAAAATCAATCTTAGCATAATCATATTTGCATTGAATCTCCATTAGAGCATTCTTGAGCCTCTTGAAGCCTTAGGGGCAAATCAGGTGTTCTATACCTATTTTTGTGCCATTTTGGGGTTTTCATGAGCTTCAAATCATCCTAAAGCACGCCCACATCCCCCTTATCAGAGAAAATCAAACAGTGCTTGGGTGCACCTATTTTTGGCTCAATCTGAGGTGGCTTAGCTTAGAGTTTATTTGTTTTGTTTTGATTGCATGCTTAGATTAAACTCTTAACATTTGATTGATTTAGGCCTTTCAAAATAGATAACAGGTACCCTTGAAAGCCTTTCTCACAGTTACCTCCTTCATACTATGCCAAAAATACACTCTCTACTACACAAGATCACAAATCCAGATCTCTGCACTTCACAAGTCTTCCTTCATTACTGAATTAGCTCTTTTCTTCACTTCATGCATACATTCACATCACAACTTTCACAATTTCATATCACAACTATTACAATCCCATTACAATAAGGAAAACATTCCTTTCTTTATACCACACTCAAATAATTACAAATGAGTCGGCATGCAAATACAAAATAATAATTTCAACATGCTACATCAAAATTACATAAAACTGTCAGCTTCCAGATACAATAACTTTCCAATCATGTGACCTCAAAGTTTGCACTATGAACCACATCACCACCAATGAGTCTCAAACTTCCCTTTAACTACGTAGAATCAGATTCCATCCCGGTTAGGAGATATCCTCCGATTACCAAAAATCGCTACTTAGGAATACTGCCAGAATACTGCTTCCACCAAAATGCTTATAACTTTCATGAATAAATGAATTTCCTTTTGCACTCTTAACCATAGGCTAATAACACACCAAAGAACATACCATTAACTTTTCATAACTCAATTTTCAATATAACATGTGTGCAAAAGAAAACTGTGTCTGCTTCTCTGCTAAACTCCAGAATATCACCGTGTTGACATTAATGACAATCATAGTCATGAATGCAACAACCACTACTACAAAATGATTGCCAAAGGCTTCAACATTCATTCCTAACACATTTATCACATCAATTTCATTTAGTTCCATATAAATTACATTAAGGTGCATTTTGTTATTCCATTTTAGGTTGCATTCCTAATCATTTTAAGTTGTAATCATCTTACGTTGCATTAATACAATCATTATTATCTCCTTTTTATTGGGTACATTAGTGTCTTTTATGTAGCACTAAACATATTAGTTTACATCCATTATTAAAAGGTCCCATCATTTTAGTGTCAGTTTCATTTAGGTACATTTTCTTAATATACATTAATCATCTAGTACCCTAGGTTGAACTCATTTGTTATGTTATGTCTTTAGGGTTCATTCACTTTAGGAATCCATGAAGTGTCATAAGTTAATCTTTCATTTTTAATTCATTACATTTTTTAACCCAATTAGAGTGCATTTAATATAACTTTACATTATTTTTTCATTTATATAGCATCATACACATTAAGTTACATGTCCAATCATTTAGATTCTATTTATAAATCTATCACATAAATAAAAATCCATCATATAAATCACATGTACATTGCATCAAATCAAATCCATCACATAAGAACATGTATATCTTCATATAGTTCATATTTACATCACACACAATCACATAAAATCCATCACATAGATATCATAAATGCATATCCTTTATCCTGCATCATAAACACGTCAGTAATCACATCATGCATCATATAATAAACCCATCCTACATCATATACATGTCATTCCATCATGTCCATACATATAGCCATCCATAAATAAAAACAATACAATGAGCACATGGTACATAATCCCACCCAGCTCTATTATGTGTGTGTGTGTGTGTCTATATATATATATATATATATATATATATATATATATATATATATATATATATATATATATATATATATATATATATATATATATATATATATATATATATATATATATATATATATATATATATATATATATATATATATATATATATATATATATATATATATATATATATATATATATATATATATATATATATATATATATATATATCCAACAAAAAAGACTATCCCTTCCCATCTAGGCCTCTGGGCCTCCTATGGGCAGCTAGCTATCTGGGTCCTGGGTGGCAGTGGGTGCTACATCCTACGTGGGCTTGTTAAGCAGGGAAACCTACATGGGAACCTATGTAGAGGTGCTATTTTTCACCTGTGTTCTCATCACCTATGGATGTGGTCTCTCTAGGGTACTATTCCCCCTGTCCCTATCTCGGCCACCTATGGTGGACCCTTCATCCCTATCTCCCACCTCCCCGAGACACCTATATCAAATCCATCAGCCTCCTCCATCTAAACTAAGCCCCTGGCTAAATGTCTCTAACTTTGTATGTGTCTTGGATGGTGGCTCAAGCCCTCCCCCCTATGAGATGAAGATACCCCCATTTGTCCACTCCCCATCGTCTACCTTCTAGACCCTACACTTGTGGCATCTGTCACTATGGCACCAAATCTTGTAGCCCTCTAATATAAATCTTGCCTAGGACTTCCCTATGGTACGTCACCTAGTACCACCCCACCTTCTCTTTGAGATCAGCTATCTCCTTGGTTAAGCTCAAAATCATAGTTGTATGATCTGATCCACTCCCTCGATCTACCACCCTAAACCTCAAAACTCATAACTCCTAGAGAGTCACATCTCTCTCCCTCATCCACCCCCCCTCTCCTCTTGACAATTGTCCCTCTCCTACCTCAGACTATCCCTCTCATCTACTAAATCCAATCTATCTTATAACACCTATGATAGCTCTCCCTAGAGGTCATCCCTCTCTACCCTAGCATCATCTCTCTCTTGGGTCACCTAATCCAACTGACCCTACAACTCCTACACCCTCCCCACTATCTAATCCCTATCTCTCTAGGTATCTTGCAACATCTAAGTAGTGGCCACATGAGCTTCCTATAGAGAAGAATATCACACTGCTAGAAAGTCCTCCCCACTAGCTAAGAAAGATTCTCCTCCACCCCCTACTAATGTCGCATGTCCTCCCTATCTAGCATCACTTCCCCCATCTCTAGCTCCTACATCAACATCCATAGCATCCCACCCCCCCACTCTATCTCCTCCAACATCATCTCCTCCATCTCCATCTTCCCCTCTCCCTCCCCAACCTCGATCCCTCACTACCCTTCTCTATATAGTAGAAAGCACTCATTACACCACCTATCCTACCCTCCCTCCTCCTCCTCCTCCTCCTTTCCCTTCACCCTCTTGATTTCTAATATCTGCCTCTTCAGTCATGGTACCGACCATTGTAATGCCCCAAAATTGGCACCTAATAAATTCAATCAATTTTGGTGCATTTTCATCAATTTTACATCTTCAAAGTCCTACTTTGCTAGGCAATTTTCTCTCTCCTACCTAACTTATTTGACTTGATGTCAATTGCAAAAACCCTAAATTGCATTAATCAAATATTATAATTAATTACTAAAATCTTTGACTTTTATTAGCTAAATTACCCCTATGATAAATTAATTTAATTCTAAAGTCCTAAGGGCTTTAAATTAAATTAAACTCACCCCTTTAGCTAAATACACATAAAAAAGGGAATTAATCTTATTTAGTTATTTGAGTGGACACCTCTTTATTTGAATTTAATAATTCAAATTATTTGAATGGTTACCCATATGTGGCAATAATCCATTCTTTAATTAAATAAATCTTTGAATATTTGTCTCAAAGGGGAATGAAGAGGCAACCGTTCATTTTCAAGAACCTCTTCATTCTCTCCCTAGGCTAGATGATAGTTGAAATCATGTGAAGTGAAGCTAACTCGATGATGAACTTGCTTGATGTGTTTAGGTGAAGTGATGAGGTAGAGAAGTATGCTCTTCTCTCTTTGAGAGAAACAGAAAATCAAACCCTCGGATCGAAGCCAAGTTGTGTCACCTTAATAAAGACTCCAAAGCCATATTAGCTTCCTTCTCATGATTTCAACTATCATCTTGAGAAGGCCTTGTTTGTTGTATTGAGAAGCGCCACTCCTAGCCCTACTTTGAGGGGTGTACGAATTTCAAGTGTTGGTGTGGCTGCAAGGCCTTAACCCTATATCAGGGGCACCAAAGGTTAGTATGAATAGAAGCCTATTAAAAACTTTCCTTAGCTAGTGGCCTACCCGGTTCACCTTCGAAAGGAGGCATAATCTTTGTGTAGGGAGGGGAAGAATCTCTCTCGTAGATTCCCATCATAGGCATACACCTGGACACTTGAAGGTGGTATATGACACTAGCCCCTACCACAAGGGTAACCTTTGAACATATACTATTGATTCCTTGGAAACACCAAAAGCACGGGTGCCCTCTAGGGGGTGACATGGCTATGTGAGGTGCACATATGTGCATAAGCAATGGGGCAAAGGTTTTGTCTTCTTGCCATTTTTTTGGTAGGGATAAGCTGTGTTTGTTATCGAGTCTTAAACATTGTCCAGTCATTATCAAACAAAGACTCCCCTGATGCTATCAAGTTGCTTTGTCCTTGATAGATCTGTTAACGACTACTTCTTGTATCACAACTGCTTGATCTAAACCTTTATGTATTTAAATGAATGCTTGAAACCTCAAAACAAGATTGTTGATTAAACTACTCTTCAAAACTGTCAGGAAACTAGATTTTTTGTCAGACATCAATTCAGGCTGTATCTTAGAATTTAACTTTTACTTAGAAAACTGTGTCAAACTATCAGACTTTGGATTTTTCCTGCATGAAGTTTCACTTTTCAGAACACTTTCTTGCACGAGACTTTGTTCTTTCACATGAAGGTTTGTGTTCTCTCGCGTGGCCTGGTACTCTCTCATGTGAGACTGTAGCCCAATTTTCAAAAATAGAGACTAAATTCCCGTTGATTGGTCAAACTTTTTCCTGATCTTCTTTTTGTCTGAGGTCTATTTTTATATTTTCCTATCATTTACTGTCAAAAACTGGTTGTCTCGAGTTAGGAATTGATTGACCTTTTATTTGACTCATGTTGTCTCTCATTGGTTTACCTTATGTCTTTATGCCTTTTGTGTATCATGTTGTGATAGTCTTATCTCCTATTGTTCTAGCCCCCTCTTTTGATGATTCGTACCAGGTCCATCTCACATCTTGGCTATTCTAGCCATTTATCTCCTTTCCATTATCTTAGAGACAAAGTCTAGCATTATCCTGAGTCTTCTCTCATCACATCTTCATCTATGACTATCATGACTAGAAGTGGAAAGACTTATCCCATTTAGAATAATGATCAAGGTAGAAGCGAACCTCCTAATCAAGAAATAGATCATCCTGAATCTGTCGTGAAATATGAACTTTGTGAGAGATCCTCGAGTTCCTCATTGAGTACTTCAAAAGATAGTCCATCTCAACCATCACCTTCAATGTTCCAAGAGTGTTTTAATCTATTGTTTGAAGAGCAACTTGGTTTCTCATTTCAAGAGAAAGACAACTCATACTTCCAAAACAACTCATTGTTTCATAACTTTGGAAGACCACTCCCTCGGACTGCTCCTATTATTGAATCTGTTGATACTGATCATGATATCTTCCCACCTAAATTTATTAAATCTTTTGATCCTATTCATTCACCAAAAGTTACCTTATTTGTGCCTCATCAACATCATTCATATCACTTTACTAAGGCTTCAACTGTTGCACTGTTCCACACCAACAAAATGGGAGATCTATTTGATTTCCAATTGGGCAAGTACAGTTAAACTTTTGATCAATCTCAAAACAATCAGTATCATGGTCAATCCTCTAATGACCCATGTCATGCTCAACCTCGAAATGAGCAGCCTCATGGTCAATTTCAACATGACCAAAATCAGTCCCACAATAATGATCAATCTCAAAAAAAACCTCAAGGCGATTGACAACCCGCATATTTATATCACCCTCCTCCATTTGATCAAAACCAAGATGATCAGCAACAAGATCAAATTCTAAGCATTTATGATATTCTTGGGAATGAAAATGATGTGATAACTCAACATGATATAAATGCTTCCAAAGCTAATAAGAGCCTTGTTAAAATGATGGAGATCCTTCTCCTAGAGGAGAAAGAAAAATACTTCCTTGAGTTAGCTAAACAAGGGGCCAAGTTACCCCCAGACTATCAAGTTGAAACACTCATAGCCAAGGAAGAAGAAACTAAGACTGCAAAGTTACAAAAGATGGTCTGAGACATGCAAGATCAAATTATTCAACTTGCAAAGAATAAGGACAAACCCGCTCAACAATTCATGATGGAAAGTATTTGTCCTTTCCCTTTTGATAGAATTCTTCATATGCCACCTTTTCCCAGAGGTGTAGAACTCCCTAAATATGACAAATACTTGGGTGCAATCGATCCCCAAGATCACTTAAGGGAGTTTGGCACATTATCTATGGAATTTATGCATGATCAAACATATCTTATGCACTTATTTCCTCATAGGTTGGGTGGACCAGCTATGGAATGGTTCTCTAGATTGCCTACTGGCATTAAGACTTTTGATGAAATGGCTAATCTATTTCTCCAACATTACTCACATAATATTCAGCATCCGGTCAACATCCAAGATCTTTGCAATTTAAAATAGTGACAAGGAGAATCTTTCCTAACATTCCTCCAAAGGTGGAGACAATTATGTACAAGATGTCCTCACAAGCTACCAGAGTTTGAGAGACTCAACATTTTCTTGGACAATCTTGTCCCAAACTTTAGATACCAAGTACAGTTACAAGGTCCTCTAACTTTTGATAGCATGATCAAACAAGTAGTGTAAATAGAGGCCTTTATGATCAAGAAAGGTGAATTGACTTTGAGTAAAGACAAGCAAGGATCTTCAAACTCAAATAAGGATAAAGGGAAGTTTGTTAACAAGAATAGAGACATTGTGAATGATGGAGTGGTCGAAAATGTGACCCCAAAACCTGCTAAGTCTATTTTCAATCTCTCTTCCACCATACAAGCAGTTAAAGCAGCTAAAAAGCCTGTGGTGGAAAATCAGTAACCTTCGAGGTTTTCTAGAAACAAACCTTGGGCATCTCGACCCAAGTGCAAATTCACTTCCTTGGGAGAACCACTTGATGTGGTCTATAAAAATCTTGTGCAGAATCAAATTCTTACTCCTTTGGAAAAGTGTCTGTATGACCCACAACCATGACCTTATTGGTGGAAAGACAACACCTCTTGTGACTATCACCAGAATAAGGGTCGTAAGACTTCTACTTGTCTTCAACTGAAACAAAAGGTCCAAGATTTGATTGATAGTGGTGACATTGTTGTGGATGGCCATAACAAGAATTCAAACCATCAAGCATTTAAGGATCCCTTCCCTCCTCATGAGAAGGGTGAGTCATCAAATGCTAAGAATACCAATGCTAAAGTTAATTACACGTACATGAATGATGAAAATGTCATTGGGATGATCGAACCTATTGAGATAGAGTACTACGATGTGATTACCATTAAGGGAAGTGATAATGCTCTGAAACCTAAGACTCCTTTCATCTTGCATAGTTCTGCGTCTCATTTGTCTGAATCTGAACAACCTCAACACTATGCTAATGTGGTTACTCGATCACAAGGAAGAGTTGTTTTGAAAGGTCCCGATACTTCTACATCTACTTCAAAGAAAAATGTGGATAAGGGTCTTGATACTTCTACATCTTCTCTGAAACAAACTACAGATAAGACTATTGTTGGCCCTGCCAACAAGAACATGAAATCTGTTCCTACATCTAGCTTGGCTAGTTATAGCATCTTAGATCAACTCCAGTGAACCAATGCTCAGATTACCATTTTTGAGTTGTTGAAGATCTTGCCTACTGACAAGAAGATTTTGGATAAAGCCCTCATGGAGGAAAATGTTCCTAAGGATCTCGATCTCAACTGGTTCCAATCTATGGTGTGTCATTTGACCTCACCTCACTATCTATCCTTCTTTGAAGAAGATGATCACTCTTTGATTCACCCACATAATGATCCCTTGCATATAGAGGTCATGATAGGTCCTAAGCACATATACCAAGTGCTCATAGAGAATGGTGTTGGTCTTAATATCTATTCCGCTAAGCTACTTACTCAGCTAGGTTATGATGAGAATTGTGTAGACTCCCACAAAAAGATTACCATCAAAGCTTATGATGAGGAAGAATGAAAGTCCCAAGGCTTAGTTGTGCTACCTATTCATGTAGGACCTATTGAGAGAGATGTTCAAGTTATTGACATTCTTCTTGCCTACAATATCTTGTTGGGTAGGTCTTGGATTCATGAGATGCAGGATGTTCCATCTATGTATCACCAATGCATTAAGTTTCCATTCCATGGGGTGGAAGTCACTATGCTTTCTAATACCAATTTCTCCTATAACATACTCAATTAGTCTATCGACAGCTTTGTTCCAGCAAATAGAGAGTCCACTGAGTTTTATGATGCTAAGCTAAAAGAGATGGAACAAACTTTGAGACTTAAGGATACATGCATGGGAGAATACCGAATTGAACCTGTGCTATCACTTTCTTCTCTACCCCTATCCCCACACTCTTATGGGAGACCTTCTAATAATAACACACCTTCTACTGCTTCTCCTCAAATAGTTTATGATGGCACCTTTGTAAGGGCCTCTATACCTTTAGAAGATGAGGATGAAGAAAGAGCAATCAAAGCTTGGATCTATAAGGGAAAAGAGATAGCTAAAACAACTAATCCACCTCCATATTTAGAGCAAGAACCATATAGTGAGGTCTTCAAGATCATGAAGCACTTCGGCTATAAGGGGAGTGGTCCTATAGGGAAGAATGAAAATGGTTTGCTAAAGCCCATTGAAGCTACAAGCTGTAGCACAAAGGATACCACTGGCTTAGGTTTCAAAAATATCCCCTTTCATTTAGGGATTAACAAGTTTGTGCTGGAACCTGAACCTGAACCTAAACAAGAAATTGAAGATGCCACACCATAGGTAAATCCAGAGGCTAGCTCTAATGAAGACACATTTCCATATCCTATTCCTTCGGATCTTGCAGCACTCTTTGCAAAACTTGATGAACCTATCATACCGGTCCATATGGTAGAGACTAATACTAATTCTGATAAGACCTCTTTAGTGCATCAATTCACATATGAGGAATGGAAAGAAACACTAAATAATGATCCCAATTTTCCAGGTGAACAACATAGGCCACCACATTTTCAAAAGTATCTTGAACAAGAACAACTCCAGCAAACCATTAATGCCACAAGGAATGAAGATGAGTCAAGTGATATAGCTAGTACTAATGAAATTCCCACATCAAGTACTGACTCACATGAATATGAGTTCGACTCTTTGTCTGATGCTACTTATGATGTAGACATAGATATTGTTCACATGTATGAAAGACTCCTTGAAGTAGGTGAAGGGTCTAGTGCTAGGCCGCATGAATTAGATGCCACCGGTGTTAACTTGTCCTCTACTTCTAACGTAAGGTCTTATAGGGATTTGAACACTCCTTTGGATGAGATGGCTCTAGGTCTTGACTTGCTCATCCACACTTTTGATGGTTATACCATGAACGCAATTGAACTAGTCACTACTTCCCTTTCACTCCGCCATCCCAATCTGATAAACTAGAACTCCTGTTTTGCATCCAATAAAGTCCTAACATTCCAGAATGATTATGATCTAGCCTATTACCTTCATGCTATTGAACCTGTGATGTCCTCCACCAGTGAAAGTAGTGTCAGCATGATAGAGGCGGATATCAAGTATCTTAGTCAAAAAATTAAAAGAAGAAAAAATAGATTCTCTGATGGTGAAAACCACTTTGTGGCAGTATCAGAGCCAAAAATAGTAAAAATAAAGATGTATCCGAGGGTGAAAACCTCTCTAAGGTTCCCAATGATGAGATACTTGATATTCTTTAGAGCCACTTTCAAGAGAGGTCATCAGTATTGATTGACTTGACACATCCAGTAAATTTGGGTACAGAGGTTGCTCCATAGATTATTCATCTAGCACAATCATTGTCTGCCAAAGAAAAAGAAGAGTTTACTAGCTTCTTTTAGAGAAAGAAAATAAAATTTGCATGGACCTACTCTGACATGCCTAGATTAGACCCCAATCTAATCATGCACCATTTTTCCATTGTGCCAGGTATCAAGCCTATTAAACAGAAGCTGCGAAAGATGCATCCACACGTAGCACTTCTGGTCAAAGTAGAGCTAGAAAAGCTTCTTAAGGCTAGTTTCATAAGAGCTATTGATTATGTAGAATGGATTTCAAATATTTTACTAGTCACTAAACATGATAAATCCATTTGTGTGTATACAGACTTCAGGGATCTAAATAAGGCATGTCCAAAAGATGACTTGCCACTTCCTAATATTGATATGATAGTTGACATGACAATAGGATATGAGATGTATTCCTTGATGGATGGCTTTTCTAGCTATAATCAAATAAAAATTGCACCAGAAGATCAAGAAAAGACCACTTTCACATGTGCCTAGGGCATCTTTTGCTGGAATGTCATGCTTTTTGGGCTTAAGAATGCTAGAGCAACATATTAGAGAGCTGTCACTACTATTTTCCATGATATGATGCATAAAATGATAGAGGATTATGTGGATGATAATTTTTCCAAGAGCATGTAGCAAAGAAATCATCTCACAGATTTGGGTCCCATCCTTGACCACATGGAACAATTTAGTCTCAGACTTAATCCAAAAAAATGTGCATTCAGTGTTACTTCTAGGAAACTCTTGGGTTATATCATTTCAGCTAAAGGCATAGAAGTTGATCCTGAAAAGGTGCAAGCTATTATGGACATGCCTCCACCCAAGAATATTAGTCAAATGAGAGGATTACAAGGAAGGATATAATCTATCTAGTGCTTCATTTCAGAGTTGGCCAACAAGTCACAACCATTCACTAAAACCTTGCATAAGGTTGTGACCTATGAATGGAATGAAGAATGTGGCAGGGGACTCACTCAGATTAAATAGTATCTTGCTAATCCACCTATATTGATGCCTCCTATTCATGGGAAGTTTCTTATACTATACATCTCAGTAATGAGCACATCTTTGGGTGCTCTCCTAGCTCAAGAAGATCAAAACAACAAAGAGAGAGCCATATATTATATCAACAGAACATTGGTTTCATATGAGATGAACTATTCTATCATTGAGAAAGCTTGTCTAGAAATGCTATTTGCTTCTCAAAAGTTGTAGCATTATATGCTAGCTCATACTACAAGGCTTATTGCAAAAATTGATCCACTAAAGTACTTATTAAGCAAGGTTTCCCTCACGAGTAGATTAGCGAAATGGGTGATGATACTTAGTGAATTTGACATTGAGTATGTGGAGAGAAAAGCTATTAAAGGATAAGAAATTTCTGATTAGTTGGCAGAAGCTCCTCTACAAGATCACCAGCCTTTGAGTATTGAATTCCTAGATGAATCCATCATGCTTCTCACACATCAATCTTGGAGCATGTTCTTTGATGGATCATTTAATCAGCAAGGATCAAGTGCAGGCATTCTATTTATAACACCCCAAAGATACTCATTACCCAAAGCTTATAAAATGTTGTTTCCCTACACAAACAACATAGCTGAATATGAAGCTCTCATCAATGGTATGAAGATAGCCCTTGAATGGCATGTAGATGAGCTCAAGGTCTTTGGAGACTCTCAGTTAATCATCAACCAAGTCAATGATGTCTACCAAACAAAAGATGACAAGCTAGTACCTTACATAAGAATGGTGGATGATCTCAAACAGTATTTTGCACACATTTCTTTCTAGCAGATTCTAAGGGTAGACAATAAAGTAGCTAATGCTATGGCCACTCTTTCTTCAATGTTACAAATGCCATAAAATGACTTCAGACATGAATTTTTGGTGGAGGCATTACACTACCTCGCCTATGATATTCCTCAATCCAGGATGATATGTTCAATCATAGGACATGATTCATCCCGCTACCACCATATCTATTCCTACCTTTGTGATCAAATCATTCCAGACATCTATACCTGAAATGAAAAGTGTCACCTAATTCACACTACTTCATGATATGTCCTCATAGAAAATGACTTGTATAGACGAGGTCTAGACGGTACCCTCCTTAGGTGTTTAGAACCTGATGAGTCCAAATGTGCGCTAGTTGAGGTACACAAAGGTATTTGTGGGTCTCATTTGAATGGTTTGACGTTAGCCCAAAAACTTATTAGAGTTGTTTATTACTGGCTGGACATGGAAAAAGAAGCTGTTCAATATGCCAAGACTTACAAACAATGCTAATTTCATGGGAATCTGATTCATGCTCCTGCTAAAGAGCTTAGTCCTCTCATCAGTTTCTGGCCATTTCAGCTATGGGCCTTTGATTTGGTAGGTCAAATACATCCTTCTTCTTCAAGAGGACATAAGTCTATCATCACAGCTACTGATTACTTTACCAAGTGGGTTGAGGCAGTGCCTCTAGTTGTAGCTGATGGCAAGTCTGTGGCTATGTTTATATTGAACTATATCATTTGTAGATATGGTGTACCCTCATCCATTATCATTGACAATGGGGGACAATTCAAAAATAAGGACCTAACAGACTTATGCACCAAATTCAAAATTATTTAGCATTGGTCATCTATCTATTATCCTCAAGGTAATGGACAAGCAGAAGCTTCTAATAAGACAATTCTCAAAATCTTGCACTAAACAGTTCATAAATCTGGTAGAGATTGGCACCTCTAGATTAATCCAATTTTGTGGGCCTACAGAACAAGTATCTGAACACCAATAGGGGCTACACCTTTTGCCTTGGTTTATGGAGTAGATGCAGTATTGCCTATTGAGGTCAAGATTCTAACATTGTGAATCTCTTTGAGGGGCCTCATCACTGATGAAGAAAATAGAATATCCTAGCTTCAAGAGCTTGAGTTACTTGATGAACGTCGGAAGGTGGCATTCGATCATCTAAGAGCATACCAAAAGAGGATGTCCAAAGCCTACAATAAGAAAGTCAAACAAAGAGAATTCCAAGTGGGTGATCTCATCCTAAGAGAGAACCCCAAGAATCAGTAGCAACGAGTCCAGAAAGGGAAATTTGAACCAAACTAGCTTGGTTCGTATGTTATTACTACAGCATTTGGGTCTAGCGCTTATCAACTCTCCACCACTGAAGGATAACAACTCAAAGAGCCTATCAATGCTCTTCACTTGAAGAAATTCTACAGCTAAGGCATTCTCTGTGTGCTCATATACATACTTATTGGTCCTGAAAAAATCCAAAAAATGATATATTGCAAAAAATCCAAAAAATTGCAAAATGTCCTGAAAAAATGATCATCTTAGTGAAAACCTGGTAAAAAGGCGCTTTGATGTATCTATTATCTTGGTGAAAACTTGGTAAATAGGCACCTTGATAATAATACAAAAAAAAAATACAAAATTTGAAAAAATACAAAAAAAATGAAATATTAAAAAATACAAAAAAATTTAAAAAAGAGAAAAGTACAAAAAAAATTGACAAAGAAGAAAAATGTGTCATTGATGAAAACCTAGTAAACAAGTGTCATGGTAGCAAAAATAGAATCTCTACCAAGATGGTGAAAACTTGGTAAATAGGCACCTCTTGTTTCCTGAAGCTACATCTCATCTCAGCATTGCTTGGTTCTTAGTTTCCTGCTTTAGTCTCTTTGCATTCCTGCTTTAGTTTGCTTTCCCGCTTTCCTGCTTTTAGTCCATTTCCTGCTTTAGTTTTCCAGCTCATGCACTTGCTTTCAGTTGTCTTCAAGATTTTCCTTGAATCTTCATGGATTGGAATTGGTTCACACTTGGGGGCACCTTCCTGGTGTAGGGGGCATTGTCCTATCACTTTCGGAAGCCTTGTTTGTGCATCAGTCACCAGCGATTCTCATTGTGTCTACCTGTTGATGCCTAGCTACTTTTGAGATTTCTCTCCTTGAGGATCTCTCATGTATCAATTGCTAGTGGTTCTCACTATGCCTACCTACTAATACCTAGCTCTCATTCAAACCCCTCTCTTTTGGGATCTCTTCCTTACATCAGTCACCAGTGGTTCTCACTGTGTCTACCTACTGATGTTTCGCTCGTGCTTTATTCTCTCTTTCAAGAATCTTCCTTGTATTGGTCACCAGTGGTTCTCACTACATCCACCTGCTGATACTTGGTTCGCACTTTGATATCTTCTTGAGACTTCATCTCTTGCGGTAGTCACTAGTGGTTCTTACTGTGTCTACCTGCTATCGCTATCCCGTCGAGACTTTGAACATTGTACGCTTCCAATTTGACTTCAATCCACTTGAACACAAATGTAAACTAAAACTAAAACTAATTTTGTGTTCCTTTGAAGAATGCTGAGCTTTTCCTTTTCTTGTTTTTTTGTTTGCTTTATCATTTCCCCTCGAGCGAATCTAAGACATCTTTTTTGACTGAGAAATGTGAAGACTTGGGGCATGATCTTTTTCTATGTTCTCTGCTTGCTGGTTTAGTTCCAATGATCCAAAGAATCTATCTAAGAGGGGTGTCTATCTGTAAGAGCCTTCATCTTGTATTGGATGGCCATGTGTACCTCGACTCCTTTTATATGGACGCTTTGGTGAGGTTGGTTCTTCTCCTTGTCTATTTTGAGTGACTTCTTTCTGCTACAAGTGAAATCGCTAATGCTCGTCCTACTAAGTGAATGTAAGGGTCACTACAAGAATTATTTGGCTAAGGAAGGAACTCTCATGTGTTTGGTGTGCTTGTTCGCAAGCAACATTCAGGTCATTCTAGTAGCTATGCTTTGGTGCTTATGTTAACTTTCTAAATCAAAAGGAATAGGTGTTTAGGTCATTCTAGCTTCTTGTGCCTTAATGCTTACATCTCATTCCGCCAAATCTAAGACCTATGCCATATTTATATTCTTATGATTGCAATGTTAGTGAGGATTGTATGGCATCTTGCGATCATCCCGTACCTAAATGAACTCAATGATGATAATATGGTGAGTCAAACAACCAAGTCCTAGGAATTGCATCCGCTCATTCTAGGCTTGCATTTAGCTTACGCTTGCATCTTTCATGCTAAGCTTTCATTTGAGATGATATCTTGGTACTCTCTTGATTTCTTTTTGTTCATTGAAGGTTCTCATCTTTTGTCTTGGGTTCATCTTGGCTGCACAAGTGTTCGGTCCTCACCCTCGACCTTTGAAACACATATTCTTTTGATTAGTACCTGTCATATATTGCGACAATCTTGCATGAGATGATTAGTACCATATACATTACATATCCATTGCATTTTCATTTCATTTCCATTTGCATTCATAAATTCATTTGCATATAAATGTGCATCCACTATAAGCATAACTCAAATCATATATTACACATATGCATACATTCTATCCATCTATCACTGCATTTCACATTGCATCATCATAAAAATAAAACATGTGCATATTCATAGTCATAAAAGGAAACATGTGCATTTCATACATTTCTATCCATACATCTAACCATATAAAACACATCTCATAAATATGAACATCAAAGCAATATATCAACAAGTACAATGATATCAAAATGTCGATCTCATATATATATCTTGATCCAATGTCATGTACAAAAGAGAAGGGTGCTACTCGAGCATAGTATCAAAAATAGGCTACAATATATGGATATCCAAATGTGCTAACTGTGTCCCTCGCCACCTGGAGGAGGTGGTGGTAGTGGTGGCATCAGTCACTGTGGAGGTGCCTTCTGTGGGGGTGCCTATGGTGGTGCCTATGGAGGTGCTAGTGGAGGTTCCTGTGGAGCTCCAGCGTACTCAAAAAATAGCGGCACCTACTCTGCTAGATCTAGAATGACTCCATAGTAAGCTACATAATAATAAGCTACCTGAGCAGTCTCATATCTCATCTCGATCCTCGATCATGCTAGCTCCTCCTATAGCTGCCTAATCTTAGCATCTCTATCAGCTATGCGGGTCTCCTCTCTAATGACTTAGGTATGGTACTCATCTTGCTCCCATTGGACCTACCTCACTCTCTCACAGCTCTTCCTGAGAGCCTCCTGCAGTTGTGTTGTCCCTGCTCCTATCAAAATATCAGGCATATTAGTGTCATCATCTGGAGGAGTCTGCTATGATGTATCTCCCATCCACTACCTGGTGGACCTCTATTGGGCCTCACTGCTCCTAGCTCCTGCATCTGAGCCCATGGTCCTGGTAGGGATGCTAGTCTATCTAGATCTAGGCCTCATCACTCTTTGTTGTTGTCCTTGTGGCCCTTGTTGTGCAACCTGTTGTTGTGCAAGCTATTGAACTGGTACCTGCTAAACTGGTACATGCTAGACCGGTACCTACTACTACTAGGTAGGCTACTGCTGCACTCCCATACTGACAGGATCAGTGAACCTATGATGTGGTCACGCTATCAAATGGTCTCTGTATGCAAGTGTCACCCCTGCATTGGTGACATCCACCATGTAGTCCCATCATGCATCTAGTATGCATGCCTCTATCGTGCATCACCCTGGATCAAGTCTCGCATGCCACCCCTTCTTCTCCTCATTGGTGAAGCGAGCATAGGGGCAGTACTCATGTAAAATGTCCTGCTGCCTACCAAACTGGCACAAGACACGTGTGACAAGGAAGCACTCAATGATAGTAACACTATGTCCAATCAGTGGACGTGAAACAAACATGAAAGAAAGCTCTCGATGAGCATCATCCCAGGGCTCAATGGTAACCCAAAGTCTCTAGACAATAGCTGCCATGTCATCCAGCTATCCTCGCCACTACTCCATCTAACCCAGCAAAGGCTGAGTCATCGAACTTGTGTACCTATGTATGTAAGGCTCCAGCACCTGTCATGTATCATGGAATATAGGGCTGCAAACAAGGAGATGCTCCCATGCCCAGATCTACAAGACAAAGACACCTATCGCCATTATCCTTGCACTGGGATACACTATCTCATGCAGCTCATGGTACATTTATGTGAGCATACACTCACTCCATCCAAATCTAACTGCTGGTCTGGCCAGCATCGTCCCCTAGCCGCACTCTACACCATGCTGACCTTGATCTGGAACAAGGTAGCAGCTTAGGAACATAGCAAGAACAATAGCTAATGGATGAGCACCGCTATATCTAGGAATAAGATCCTCCCAAGAGATGGCCTGGACCATCACTAGATCATCTCGAAAGATCATCCTCAATGCTACTATACTCTATCATAGCTATGTATCATACTCTACTCAAGTACCATGGATGGGTATCCCCAAGATCCTATAAATATCCTTGGGAGTCACAATCATCTCCCCCATCGGCAAATGGAAAGTGTTCATCTCCGAATGGAAACGCTCTACAAGTGCACCAAGAAGATCGTGATTTACCCTAATGTCGGGTAGATCACACAGGTATCCTAGACTAAGTCCCTTAATGTGAGCACTCTCTGCATCCATTAGTCTTTGAACTAATGTAGTGATCACTTGATGATGTGACCTGAAGGCATCATTGGGGAAGTCAACCTACAAAGCAAGTGATGACATTGGATCAGTATCTCAACATGATGGTTTTCAAAACAACAACAATAAATGCAACAAGGCATCTACCCTAGACATGACTCCGTGACACTCTACTTGGGTGATTTTACGCAAATATGACAAATTTTAGCAAAAACATTTCAACACTGCAGTAGCTTTTCGCGTGAGGAAATTGTTCCTTTGCGCGAGACAGGACTTGTTCTTGCGTGAGTAGGAGAAATTTCGCGTGAGACCAACTTTCAGCTCGCGTGAGCTTCCAGACAGATACCATGTGAAGAAACCCTAATTGACATGAGGAAACCACTTCCTCACTCGAAAAGAGATCTAGGCTAGTGTGAGAAAACTACTTTCTCGCATGAGATTTGAAGAACATGTCCTAAACTAACCTAGATCTACCCTAAATTGACCTAGAAAGTGATACAAATCGAAATGCAAGGATGTTTATCAACTACTTACAGGTGCGTCATACTCCAGTGGCTAGGCATGTCATCAGGAGCACTCAAATCGATGCATATGTAGTGGAAGACCCTCCATTTCTCTCTCAGACCTCAAAATCAGCAAGAAGACAAAGTGAATAATGAATTGAAAATGACCTCTCCGGGCCTTATATAGCTTTTGACCTAATTTTCAAAAGTGCTCTATTTTGCATGAAAATTGAACCCTTGGCTAAATCGACTACTTTGAATCCATTTTCGAGATTGAAATTGAAATATGACATCTCTAGATAGCTTGAAATCATGTTTTAAATTCTGTGACCCTTTGGGATCGATGCTTGTGTAGTTAGCCTTCTGGCATCATCTTCTTGCCAGACCCTCATCTTTGCATCATGTTCTCGAGATCTTTTCTATTTTCATCACAATCAACTCTAGTCAAATTTGGTCAACCATGGTAAAACTTGGTCAGCAAGACCTCTGCATTGCTCTAAATTTCTTCTGCAGCTTCTTGAATCTAGTATGATTGCTTCTACTCTACAACCTCTTGTTGTTAATCATCCTTCTGCTATGTCATCTTTTGATTTCGCTCCCGAGGGGGCAGGATGATTGCATCATTTGAATCTTTTTGAATCAATTCTTGAATTAGTCTGATCTGAATCAAAGTCCTCACCGCTTGAGGCATCTTGTCACTAGGGGTATCTTCACACCTCGCATCTGGTTATCTGGTCATCTATCTTTTAGGTATCTAAACAATCTAACTTGAATCCTCGAGGATCAAGCTTCGTTCTAGAGATGGTTCTCGAAATCTATTAGGTATTGGGGCAATCTAACCCCAATTCTTGGGAGTCAAGCTTCGTTCTAGAGATGGCTCTCGAAATCTCTTTTAGACCATTATCTGGGCAATCTAACTCAGGTCTCAGAGGGCTAAGCTTCGTATTGGGGAAATCTAACCCTGATTCTAGAGACATTCCTAAGTCTAAATCTCTCATCAATTGGTATTGGGGAAATCTAACCTTGATTTTGATTCTCTCAAGACCGTTGTCTTTGCAATCTAACTTAGACTTCAAAAAATCATGCTTTGATCTGTTCGGTGTCTTGGCATCCTAACCTAGACCTCCAAAAATTCTCATCATTTGTCACATCAAACTATTCTTTGAATCAACACGCTATTCGCACATCAATTCAAAGAGGGGCAAATGTAATACCCCAAAATTGGCACCTAATAAATTCAATCAATTTTGGTGCATTTTCATCAATTTTACATCTTCAAAGTCCTACTTTGCTACGAAATTTTCTCTCTCCTACCTAACTTAATTCGACTTGATGTCAATTGAAAAAACCCTAAATTGCATTAATCAAATATTATAATTAATTCTTAAAATCTTCAACTTTTATTAGCTAAATTACCCCTATGATAAATTAATTTAATTCTAAAGTCCTAAGTGCTTTAAATTAAATTAAACTCACCCCTTTAGCTAAATACACATAAAAAAGGGAATTAATCTTATTTAGTTATTTGAGTGGACACCTCTTTATTTGAATTTAATAATTCAAATTATTCGAACGGTCACCCATATGTGGCAATAATCCATTATTTAATTAAATAAATCTTTGAATATTTGTCTCAAAGGGGAATGAAGAGGCAACCATTCATTTTCAAGAACCTCTTCATTCTCTCCCCGGGCTTGTCTATTTATTGAATCTTATTCTTTATTCGAAAGGAGAGCAATTTTGAGAGTAACTAAACTATAGCATTTTTTTGTCTCAATTTCATATCTTTCAATCTTTCATTACATATTTTAGATTAATTTCATCTAGTTTAATGTTGCATCTTCATTGTAATTAGTTTTCTTACTTGCTCATAGCTTAATCTCAGACTTCTTTCAATTTCTTTAGAATAAACCTGCATCTTCATATTTCTTTTAAGCTCTTAGATTAATTGAACTTCATTCTAGATTAATTTCAATTTGATTATCTTCATAAGCTTTCAAATCCTCCATTGTAGTACTAGTCTAATGGTTGTTGGGCTCTCGTTCTGAGAGTAATTAAACACCCCATCTACATAGGAGGCAATAGGTCGCCTCACCATGAATTTCAAATTGAGTAATCAATACTCTCTTTCATAATTTGATTGTGTGAGTAATGACTATGTTACATGTGTAGTTGGATTAGAGATCCACATTCAACCACATACAACCATACCCTCCCCACTTCTCTCGACCTCCTAAACCAGGCCCTATACTTAGTAGTAACTCCATCTGTTGGCCACCTTGTCCAATCCCAATGAATGACCTAAGTATCTCTCCATGAGGCCCTTAGTCCTTGTTTGTTTAGAGTTGGTCTGAAATCTCCCCTCCTCTCCCATGTAACCCTTTGGAACCAATGCTTTGCATTTGGGACACCCTGCGTATATGAGAACTATCTGGCTACCTGGTCTAGTCTAAACTACTCAACAATGTGATCCCAATGCCCAAATATGTACCTTGTGTCATTGTGAAGGGGATATCTCATTGATCTCAATCCACAATCCTACTACAAGGTGTTTTCTTCATGTGATGTCATCCCTAATCTCATCTAGTACCTCTCTCTAGTGATCTATATCATCTATGTGGTGATATGAGAGAGGCTCATCCTAGCTATATACCATAGGCTCCTCAGCCTGTTTGTCCCTCCTCCTAATGGGGTGAAGCACTACTATATGATCCCATCTCCATACCGGAGTAGGGTAGGAAAACTAAAACTCCTCCCTTGGATCTCTCCTCCGTGATAAACAATCTGATGAAGGTCCATGTAGCACTTGGCTAACATCAGAGACTCTCATGTTGCTATCTATCTAGCATCGATGATCCTAATTGTCACTAGAATGAGTCCCAGTGTGACACCTATCCCACTTATGTCTGGGGCAATGTAGCCCCCAACTAACCCATAGAAAAAAAAGTATACTCATATGTCAACACCCACCTAATCTAGATACCTATCTAAGGCTAACTACCCATGACACAGTCACAGCCTCGCCACCTATCCGAATAAGGCTTGAATAGCCTGATCTAGAGTGGAATCATCAACGATCACCTTGGTCCCTCTCACTGGTACGCGAAAGATAATGTACACATCCTCTAGGGTAATGGTCATCTCCCTCGTGTGGAGATGAAAAGTTATAGTCTCCAATCTCCAATGCTCACACAGTGTTGTAACCATTTCCATGTACGTCCTTTGTAGGGGCATCCATGTGAGATACCCAAGTCTGACCGTGTCTACTCTCGCCTATTATGCTGGAGTGAACTGCCTTGCTACTTAGAGCACTACCGCATGCATCTCCTGAGATGTGAGCCTGTCCACAAACCACTACATCCAAATCAACACCCTCAACCACATTCTTACATCTTTTTCCTCCATTCTCACTTCCCAAAATGGTCACATTCCTCCAAACTTGACCTTTGGAGTATCAGACAAGATGTGCCTTGATGGCATGTCCTCCCAAACTCTAGTTCCCTATCAACCTCTCTCCTTGTGACACTTGTCACAAGGCTATGAGTTTGAGAAAGCAAAATCCATGTGTTATCCTTCAAATGCATCTTAACCCTTCCTCCAATTTCAATCTTGACCCTCCATTTCATCTCCTCTTTGCCTATAAATTGAGCCCTTCTCCCTTCACAAATCATCCACCATTTGAAGCAAAATTATCATGCCCTTTTGAGAGCCAAAATCATCAAGCATACCATCCTAATGCCAAAATCTCCCCGCACCCATTGAAGCTTGAGCAAGATTTATGAGCACACATCCATTAGCTTGGACAAATCCCTACATGTTGAAGGCTCTTTGGGTGCTCTTGGTTTGCACTCTCTCACTTGTTTTCTTTCTTTGTCTTGTCATATATGTTGTTTTGAGTTTATTAGTTGAATGTCTTAGTTCTCTATTGCATTCCTAGTTAGACTAATATTTTCATTGCATATAGTCCCCATGCCCGTTGAGGGCTTCTTTTGTATAATTTTATTGTTAGCTTGTGCGACTTTTTGAACTCTAGTTGGTTGTTTTATGGTTTTTGTTGTATTAGTCTAGGATTTTATTTTCTTCCATTATGATTAGTACTACTTTGTATTATGTTGGTTACAACTTTTATAGTTATAGGCTATTGGGCTATGGCCTAGGTTTCTCTACTTTATTATCTATATTCTAGGCTTCTTTTGATGTTTATCTATTGTTAGTGTGTTGTGTATGTATGTCCTCAAGCAGTAGTGTTGTGAGGGCTAACACCCTAGTTTTGGTTACTGATTAATATAAAAAATAATAAAATTTTAGTTACTTTTTTATTTTTGCAAAGAGTTTAGTAGGAATATAAAAATATAATAATAAGAATATATTAAAATGTGATAATAATTTAATATCAATTATAATATAATAGTATAATATTACTTGCAATATAATAATATTTATGTTGAATAATGAACAAATAAAATAATTTTCTCCATAATTTTTCTTTTGACATCTTTCAAATAATTCTTTCTAAATACAAATATGCTAGTTTGTATTGACTATTTTGAACATGAACCTATAAAAAGAAATATGTTTATAATTTATTTTTTTTAAATTATAAACTATAGTTTGCTTCTTAATCTTTAAATTTATATACTTTTGAAAGAAACAATAAAAAATTTGAATACAACTACTCTACTAATATTATTACCCACCAAAAATTTATAAAACTATATCACATTCCTTATCAAGAAAACCAAACCGAATAAATTAAATTTACTACCTACTTTAACAAAACACATTTCAAATTATTTTTATTACAACTAATGAAAATCCTATAAAGAATATGACCACCTAATGAAAGTGAAGTTTACCGTGTAAATTACTCTTCCAACTGAAATGTCGTTGAAAAAAATGGCCATCTTGTGAAGGGGACAATCTACCAAAACAATCCTAGACCAAGCTTTCCTAATGAAATTTGCATTAGATACAACTTTTACTTGGTGAGACATAACAAAAAAGATGAGTGACCCACAAATAATTCCTAATCTCTTTGGTACAAGTGAATCTCATCACAATTTCATGTTATGTCTTGAACCACTCTTTATTGTGATTTTCCTTACATTAAAGTGGTTGGTGTTTTAAGTCAACTAACAAATAATTATTTTTTATTTAAAGTAATAAATAAATTTCATTCCAATAAAAAAAAAATCTATGTCCCCGTTCACATCCAATATTAAAAGCCAAATGTACCATTTGAAATTTGATGCCCACATAGATCTTCTTTCTTTATGAGATGTGAAATTTGACCTTGCTTATCACTATCACTTTAATTGTATATCCCATAGCCAAATTATAAGCAACCAAACCATCTTTACATCAATATACCAAATATAATATAAGGTTAGGTGAAGTAATGGTAGATGACCAGTCCCATTTTGTTCCCTCTTTTGGAGCACAACATAAACATATATTAAATATAAGATTTATATATGGCATGGAAAAACCATCTATCTTGTTTGGTGTTTAGGTGTTTATTTCCCATTCCAAAGTCCAAACAATAAAACACATTAATAATTAATAAAAATATTGTAATTGATCCAAAATCTAATTTTATATAAACCTCCCTTGACTTTTAATCCACACATTCAAAATACTTCTAAATAATATAAGCTTTTCTCTCATTATAGAATATGTAAGTTCATGTTTGAATGCTTAGAATAATAATCTTAATAAATTGAATTGCAAACAAAACACTTTAATCTACTTTTGTAGAAACTATATAAATATAATATAAAAAGTACCATAAGAATTGTAAGGTTAGTTTAATACAAAGTTTGAGATGTCAATGACCAATCAAAATAAAAAAAGTATACTTAATATATAAAAATTAAAATAATTGATAAAACAATTGAAAAAGTGGAAGTTAAGATTAAAGAATTAACATGATGTATTTAAAAAGTCAAAATGTAATGTAATTAATTATAAAGCTGAAAAGTATATTTTTGATGTATTTTTTTTTATTATTATTATTTTTGTCTATTTTAAAGTAATGTCTAAATGTGTTTATATAGTTATAGATGATTTTTTCTTTGTTTCCCAATGCATTTAATTGAAATTGAAATTGAATATTAACTTTATTTGTACTAAATCTTATGTTTATCATCTATTCTTTCACTTATGTCTATGATATCTAAATTTAAATAACTTATTTGTTTAATCTTAACCATTATCCTTATCCCAATCTAATTTGATCCATCTTAGACATTATCTAATTTGTTTTTTTTACCCAAGTCTTGTCATTGGGTGTGAGGTTGTCTTCACAATCATGACCTTTGATACTTTATAATTACAAAACTAAAGTAAATAAATTCAACCTACTAGTCATGTTTTACACTTTGATCCAAAGATAATTATGCACAACCATTCATTCCTTAGTATTATGCTCATGTATAAAATGATCATTTACATTCTATTATAAACACAACTTGAGCATCATAGAATCATTGCATTATTGCTTATCATCTAATCATTTAGTATTATTAATTATCATATATGTAATCAAATTAAGAAAATAATATGATTTGAAGTATATGCTAGCATATCTCGATTACCCAAAAAAATCATTTGAAAGTTCATAAGAATTTTTGAATTTTTCTTTTTAAATTTTTTTTTAAATAACATAAGATTAACTAAAAAAACCTCAAGAGAGAAAAAAATATAGTAGCATGTACTCTATTTGTTTAATAATTCATAAGGTAGAACCTATATATTATCATATGTTGAGTTTGCTCTTACAAGCACAATTCACAACTATCTAGAGCCTTCATAAATTTTGATGTGCACCAAATTCAAAGACCACATTAATTCGTATTAATCTTCAGGTTAATCTTCAACCATAGAGCTAAGTACTATGTGCAAATGTGAATGCGTGGGCCTCGATTCCTGCATATCACACATATTTGAAATTTTGGTTCAAATAGAATAATATCTTTATTTTAAAAGTTATTATTAATTTGATAACATTAATAATTATATTTTAAATTTCAAATTTTTTTATTAATAGTTGCGTATAGGGCATTATCCTTTGAATTAAAACAAAACAAGAAAATTTAGCATGGCATGAACCATATTTAGAATTTATAAATTTATAATAAATTGCACTATTTTTAATAGGATACAAAGCAATATATAATCAAATTTTATTCCTCTCATTTCTTTTGAAATAAAGATATATAATTTTTTTAATCATAGGTAAATAAAATATATAGTAAATAAATATAATATAAAGGCATTAAAAGTTTTAAATATGTAAAAAATAAAATAATTTAAAATTAAATTAAAGACATCAAATTTTTAAGATATGTAATATATAAAATCATACTTTTGATGAATAAACAATAATTTTATATTTTTTAAATCTTAAATGCATCCATTATATTTAAAAATGTAATCTATTATAGTAAAATTTTAATATAAATATTGCAAACATATTTTACATAAATATATTTCAAATATCTAATTAATACTTATCATCAATAATATTATCGTGTCAATATTTTAGAAAATCAAGTAATACAAAAGTGACTTGAAGATATTATTATATTTTAAATGTGTCAATATTAAAGTCTAAATTTAACAATGGAATCACTTCTACAATTATTTTTTATAATTGAACACAATTATAATTATATAAAAAATAAATTTTATCAAAAAAATTCCTCTTTTGTAATGATATCTTCCTAAAATTTTATTATATATTCCAATAAAGATACTTGAATAAAGCTATGTACAATAATCAAATTTCAAATTTTATCAACTTCAAATAGAAAAATCAAATTCCACTTTTTTTTATCATAGTACACATTTATATCATATTTTCTCATCTAATTACTAAATAAGAATACCTACACATACAAGGTGTAATAATGCAAAAGAGAGTAGTGCACTTTCAATCCCTTAATGAAATCGAATCCAAACCATTTGTAACATAGTAGTTAATGTTGAACAAGTCAAATAACTAAGAGGGGGGTGGGGGGGGGTGAATTAGTTATTCACAAACAGTTTCTTAAACTGTTATTGAACCGAAAATAACTTAAACCAATCACAGACTTATAAAAGATATCAACATGAAAGAACAAAACTGTCATCACAATGAGCACCAAAATTTATATCGAAACCCAAACTGGAAAAATCCATGGAGAAGCTAATTCTCATGAAATGAACACTGGTTAAGGTAATTTTTACAAGGGCTCGTTGTCAATTTTCTCACTGCAATTTGGCTCACTGTCAGTTGGGCTAACTACCCTTATACAAAAGATGTATTACAAAATGTTTCACTGACAAAATGTAAACTGGTAAAATTGTATCTGACTATGCATGAAATAGTTCCAATTGATAGCACACTAATTACTAACAACATAGATCCAATATAGACCTTTTTCTAGTATGCACCAAAAATATGCAACACAGTATGTAAGACGTTCTCTTTGAATCACAACAAATCCTTACTTGTCTTTCCTCTTATTACACACTGCTACTAGATATACCAAAACAAACTCGCACTATATCTCATACAATTATCTATTTCTAGCTTGCAAATATAATCATACACTCACTCCTCCAAAGCAGATGCCATAGACATGCAAAAATATATCTTTTTTATATATACATCTGATAAGGTAGCCACCTATGTTGACCAAACCACAATACATGTCAGCCTCACAACAAAATATATTATATTTGTAGTTAGCATGCTACAATCGAACCTAAATTTGGGACACACTTTAAAAATTCTTTACAATGCATTATCACAGGACCTAAATATAGGTCTCCCTTAAGATACATACGGGCCTCATATCACATTTACAAAAAAATTATGAAATTGTCATAACACCAAAACCAAGTATCATAACCTGATCTAGATTCTCCTAGTTTTTAGAACTCTTTATCAACTATTTTAGACTTATGTTGACTTGGTCGAATATTTGTCAACCCAAGTCATTTGGAATAAATGTTAAGACAGTTATTATTATGTTTCTTTTAATTATTTATGAAATAAATTGGTGTAATGAAAAATAATGTTATGTATGAAAATTGAAATGCATTATGAAATATCATTTAATGATGATTATAGATGAAATAGGAAATGTTAATTATTATGCAAATGAGTTATGCATTTTATTTTGATTATGGGTTTAATGAGACTGACCTACTGATGATCTTTTGAGTTTGAGCATGAATGATAGCAGACGAAGACGGAAATATGATTGAGGTAGAGGAATTTATCTCCTCGGTAAGGATGTGATGGGAATAATTGGTCTCAAGCACACACCACTTAGTTATTTATTTTCTTATTTCATGAGTTTTCTTCTATATCTCTATCTTGTTAAATCGAATGCTTGAGTTATTTGACTATGTGTTAAGTTAATTTTATTTACTTCAAAAGAAATGAAATTCGTTTAACTTCTTATTTTATGTTAGAATTGATAAATTAAAATTTAGCCAAGTGAAAATTGATATATAAATGATTTTATTTAAATGCATTTTGATCTTTTAATTAATCGATGAATAACGTAAATATTATAAGAGAAACTACTAACCATGCAATAGGAGATAGTTAAAACCAAATAACTTAATGTTAACATAGCATTCTAATCAGTGATAGGAATGCAAAGTTATTCCTCTGTGATTGGCTCATTTAGAGGATTTTGCAATAGAGAGGAGGTAGAAGTATGAAGGGACTCGTTTGGGGAGAGTGAAGAAAAAAAAATTTAACTCACCTTGCATGTTGGAAGAGCCACCCACGTTTGAATTAGACTAGGCCTGGCTGGTGAGTGTATGTTAATCCACAGTACACTGCTCGACTGGAGGAATCAATAGGGAATTAACAGTGAGTTAACCGTTGCCCTTTTACTACGACCCCTGGCTTCGGCTTTAATTTTGCATTAAAGGTGACATAAAAGGAGTTATGCACAAATTTGGGGAGAACGCACCAGGAAGTGAGAGTCAAAGGAGAACAAAAATCCATATAGAAAGGGCACGCAATAGAGCTAAGAGTAAGGGAGATGAGAAAATAGAAACAAAGGGCAGTAAGGTGAATGGAGGGAAAATCGAGCAGAGAGAGAGAGAGAGATTGAAAAGAAATGAAGGTGACCGATTTGTATGCGCACACATAGAAGAAAAGAAGGGAAATACACACGTACACACACAATAGGGAGATTGGTAAACATACAAAGCGGAGAAATTGGTAGAGACAAGTTACACAATAGAATGAAATGAGATCTGGTGGAACACAAGACATGATAAAAGAAACCCACAAACTCTTGAAGGATATTATTGACGGGTATTTTTCTTAGCAGTCATTTTAGTTTAAGAAATGTATTGATAAACAATCGATCATCCTTATGAGCTACAACCTAGTAAAAAAATGATGAGCAATTAAATTCTTGATTGATACTATTTGATTAAATTGAATTTATGTGGCAAAGCTTATTTCTTTCCTGTAATAAATTATCGGGAATAAGAGTTTAAGGTATGCAACTTGATTTAGATGTTATAGTAACATTCTTAGATCCTGGTTGTTATTGTCATGTCTATGCAAATAGAGTTAATTCTGGTTTTGATAATCATCACCTTGGAAATTTTCCTTATCTCGGGTTGACTGTAATTTGCGTGGGAAGTTTTCAATTGAATATTTTTTGGGGAAATTAGGGTGTTGTTTCATTCTTTCAGGATTTTAGAATGATGGAAGGTCAATATCAATCTATACCTTTCTTTTATTATTTCCTCTCTGAATTTGAGTGGACAAAGAGCCGAGTTTGTGAAGTAAATAATTAAACTATTTCTCGTATAGCAAATTTTTTTTATTGATATATTTTTAATAAAGTTTAGAAGCTAAGAAGAAAATTAGAATAATTTTTTGGGAAATTGGTTATAAATCTTAGAACCCAGTCAGTGATAAAAGACAGTATACTCAAATAAATCTGTTTGACTACCATCATATCAAACTTATGGTTGAAATTTAGAAAACATGTTTGTTGTTTTTCTTATTCAAGTTGCGACGAGATATACAATGTACATCTTGTAGCATTAGCAATGTTTGATGTTTTGTTCATTGAAACTTTGACAATATATACTTGAGCTCCATGTAGCATTAGCATGATCACAAAAATATGAAATATGGATTTTCTTTTATTACCATGTTTTTGAGATTGTGAATATATTATTTCAGTAAGAAGAAAATTCTAGATTATTAGAAAAACTATATTATTTATCATAGAAAATTTACTATGTGAAATTACCATTAAACAAAGAGTAATTTAGAGGATATTATTTTGGAAACTTGATTATATGTTATTTTAGTCCTACTTATACTATTTTCAGAAAGACATCATGGGAAAGGATGTTGAATATGGAAAAATAGAGAAGGGTAAATATATTTTTCTTTCACCTGCCAGTAGAAATCTGGTTAAAAAAATTCTTAGGCCTGAGCTATGGAAACACATAATGGATTTTGTGTTGGTTATTTTCATTCTCTTTTCCATATCTATGTTAGTTATAATTTTATGTATGATAAAAGTAGTTCATTCACAGCTTGCACCAGATTCCTTTCTGATCCATCAATGTCGATTTGATAGGTTACTCGAGTAGGGTCAGTGTGCTCTTTATTTTAGGATGAGCCCCGAGGGAGCTAACCACTCTGTGGTTGGGCGGAAAAAGTGTCTGGATTAAATTTTTGTCTAGAGATTTGCAAATGGACATATGTTTGATGGCTTAGGAGATCGAAACATGCAGATGGATGATGTATAGCCTGATGGCATTATATTGATATCTTGTATCATTTCAATATTTTGGTCATGTAGCTTTTGTATTGTATACTTTGATGAATAATGTGCAATAGTATGGTCGACATCTTTTAAGTATTTATCACCTCATGTTTTATTGGATGGTTCATGTATTTTTGATAGTATGGTTGATTTCTTATAGTTGTACTTTGATGTTGAATGACAATATTTTAAGATTATTTCTTAATTATCAAAATGGAAAAGATTATGTGGAATAGTCTTTATGTTTTAGTAGACTTTGATTAATTTTTTGACTTTCTAAGTTTTCCATTATTGATCTTACGTGTCTCGGCTGAGATAGAATCTTTCTTTACATGTGGTATTAGAGGTGTTTAAAAACTCAAAACTTGGTCTACTATTGCTAAGTTGTGTACTTATGCTTGGTGCAAGAATTTAATTGCCACCATGAAAACCCGAAATAGTAATAGGGTTGGATCTAACAATGGAAAAATTAATCATGAACCAAATCCAAGGCTAGATGAGATCTTAACCCTCTTGACTAAATAGAGAAACCTCTGACAGCAGAAAGGTGATTGTATGGATCATCTTGAGTAGGACTTGAGAGGTAGACAAAATGAAGAGGAAAGAAGGAAGAGAGAAGAGGATCAGAGACTTAAAGCTCAACAAAAACTAGAAGAAGATCTGAGGATGGATGCTCAAAGGAAGATGGATGAGGACCGATGATTGGAAGCACTGAGAAAGGAAGCAGAAGATAGAAGGAATGAAGAGAAGAAAAAGAAAAATGCAGATCATGGGGCTGCAGAAGTACCTAATAATAAGGAAAGAATAGAAGAGGAACTAAGTAAGGACCTCAAGAAGTTCATACCTCCTACCTTTGATGGTAAGACCATCGGTGATGTTACAGAGGCATGGATAGTAGCCATGGAGAATTACTTTTGCATTCACAATATTTCAGGCAAATCTAGAGATATGTGGGGTTCTTTCCAATTGGTTGTTGAGGGTGGTACTTTGTGGGATAATGAGATGGAAGAAAATAGGATGTATCCTAGTGAGATCTCTTGGGAGGAATTTTTGGTACTTTTTCGTAAGAGATGGCTACCTCAATTGTACTATGATAGGAAAGTAGTTGAATTCTAGAACTTGATACATGGAGTATTGACTGTTACCGAGTAACATGATAGATTATACTACCTAGTTAAGTATGTACCTCAATATTAGTAGGATGAACGATTTGGAAACTGCAAATGTATTCTTGGGACATGTCTAGAGATAGGATCTGAAGTTGACATGCATGAGCCAGATAATATGGATTTTTCTTTCAGGAAGGCCTTAATGAAAGAGCATAAAATGTAGCAGGTGTCTTCAATGAGAGTGAATCAGAGGATGAGTGCTCCTTAAGGATTTAGAAGAAAGTTTTAAGATAACAAGCTAAATGACACTAGACATCAAAAAGTGTGAAATATGAGGGGTAGAGGAAGAGGTAATGTAGGAAGGAACAACAATAATGGTACTTAGAATTATAAAAAAGGAAATAACAAAAATGATAACAAGTGGAATAAGCCATATGGTAAATAGAGACCACAAGATGGTTACTTCACTTCTGGAGGCGATCACTATGCCAGTGCTTATCCTCAATGATCAACCCATAGAGATGGGAAAGGACCTCAGAATCAACATCAGATTCATGCAGTTGTGGATCATCAATAGGATGAATTTCAAGCTACACCTATTCAATTGGCCGATAAGATCATTGGTCATGATATTTCTATTTTGATTGATATTGGAGCAACAAAATGCTTTATAGATTCTAGAGTTGTTTCAAGATTGCTAGTTAGACCAAGTTATATGTTAGAACTTTAGATGGTAGAATATGTAAATAGGGTAGAGTGAAAGGTTGAGCAATGTTTATCTTGTAGAGAGATTGAACTTCCTAATTTTCAAATGCAAGTAAACTTATATGTTGCACCTTTAGGTTTGTAACACCCCACCAAGGAACCCAAGAGAATTTAATCCTAAACATGCTACTAAGTTTGGTGAACATTTTCTTTTTTACTAAAGTCATCAAACAAGATAAACAATAGAGCGGAAGCAATAACCATTTACTCACATTGAAAATAACATCCATGTAAGAAGAATGAAAACTTAAACAAGTATTAATCCAAGAAAATGAAATGTTGGAAGATTTTACCAAAACCAAAGGAGAGAAGATTTCAAGATCAACCACAAAGCACTTCAAGAATCCAACAATGAGCCAAGAGATTTTGGTAAGGGGAAAAGAAAAGAAAAACCCATTTATGAATAAGAATATGGCAAAAAGCCTAAAAGATGAGAGCAATGAGCTCAATACAATAATGAGAGCAATGAGAGATTGAGAGAGAGGAGAAGATTATGCAAGCAAGTGTGTGAGAGACATCTCTTAAGTAGAGATGAGTGGAGGAGTTTGCATGTAACTCCCTTCTCCTATGGATGCCACATTCCTATTGTGTGTGTGACAAATGTGTGATTCCTCTTAAGGAGGAATATCTATTTTCCTTATTAAAGGAAATACAAAATAGTGACATGTCCTCTTACATGGACTAGAGGACAAACACAAATAAGGATACCTTGGTTTATCCTTTCAATTACATATTTTCAACCAAGGAAAGATTAATTCTAACGCCCCCCTTTAATCTTTACTTGGGGGATTTACATCAAGGGGTAGCAAACCCAAATTTTTACAATGAAATTCAAATTTCTCTCTAGAAAGAGGCTTTGTTAAAATATCTGCAACTTGATCTTCACCCTTGCAATAGATGAGTGAAACTTTCTTTTCTTCAATTTTCTCTCTAATAAAGTGATGGTGGAGAGAGATGTGCGTTGACTTTGCATGGTAGACTAGATTCTTTGCCAAGGCTATTGCACTTTGATTGTCACAATATAGAGGTGTAGGTTCTTGTTGAGGTAGACCCAAATCTTCAAGAATTCTTCTAAGCCATAAGGACTCTTTGGAGGCATTGGTACAACTTTTATATTCAGCTTCAGTAGAACATAGTGAAACAGATTGATCTTTTTTACTTTTCCAAGATATAGCACCTGAACCAAGAAAAAAACAATACCCAAAAGTATATTTCCCATCATTGGGGTCTCCACCTAAATCTGAATCAGTAAATCCTTTTAAAGTAAAATCAGAATTTGCATCATAAAATAAACCTAAATCAAGAGTACCTTTAATATACCTTAATATTCTTTTAGCAATTTTGAAGTGAGTTTGTTGGGGTTTGGACATAAATCTTGAAACTAAACTAACACTAAAAGATATATCAGGTCTAGTAAGAGTTAGATAATTTAAACTTCCAACAAGTTGTCTATAAGGAGTAGCATCTATAAATGGAGTTTTCATATCTATCACTAACTTAGTTCCTAATTCACATGGAGTTGAAACATGATTAGCATCATTCATATGAAATTTATCAAGAAGATCTTTAGCATATTTACTTTGAGAAAGAAAAATACCCTTAGGGGTTTGCCAAATTTGCATTCCTAAGAAGTAATGAAGAAGTCCTAAATCAGTCATTTGAAACTTTTGGTTAAGTTTAGACTTAATATCATCAATTAAATGGTTATAACTTGAAGTAAGAATCAAATCATCAACATAAAGAATGATAATAATAATGTCATTTTCACTATGCTTGATATACAAGTTAGGATCATTTTTACTTCTAGAAAAACCTTGAGAAAGAAAGAAAGCATTAATTTTAGAGTACCATTCTCTAGGAGATTGTTTTAAACCATAGATAGTTTTCTTTAGTTTACATACAAGATGTTCATTACCTTCTTTAATAAAGCCAGGAGGTTGAGACATATAAATTTCTTCATGCAAGTCACCATTTAAAAAGGCACATTTAACATCCATTTGGTGAATGGGCCAATTCATTTTTGCAGCTAAAGCAAGAACAACTTTAATAGTAGGCATTTTAGCAACAGGAGCAAAGGTTTCATTATAATCTATTCCTTCAAGTTGAGAAAAACCTCTTGCTACTAGTCTAGCTTTAAACTTACTAATTTCATTATTAGCATTCAACTTAGTTTTATATAACCATTTACATGAAACAAGATTTTTTCCATGTGGTAAAGTAACTAAATCCCAATTATTATTAGAAATTAAACTATCATATTCATCTTGCATAGCACTTTGCCAATGAGGTTGACTTTTAGCTTGAGAAAAATTTTGAGGATCTTTAGAATGCATAAGAGAAGACATCAAAGCATAGTTACAATAATTAAGTCTCCTAGGTCTAAGACCACCCATTCTAGAAATATAATTATCACCTTCATTAAGTAAATCTTTAAACCATTTAGGATTTCTCTTAGAAGTAATGGAAGTATCACTATGAGGAGTAAATTCATCATTTTCATCATCACTATGAGGAATAAATTCATCATTATCATCATGCACAACATTATCACTATCATGAGCAAACTTATCATTAAGAGGAGTAGAGATATTCTTACCATCATCATCATCATCATCATCATCATCTTTTTTAATATTTATAGGAATATAAATAGGTGATTTAGGAGTAGGGTTTAGAATAGGAGGTTGGTCCTCCAAGAGATCAATAATACCCACTTTAAATTCATCATCTTTAGCCTTGGAACAATCATGAACTTCATTTTCTGCAATAACAACATCTCTTGCAATGTGCACCTTGTTAGTAGTAGGATCATAAACCCTATAACCTTTAGTAGATTCATCATACCCAACAAAAGTAAAGGGAGAGGATTTAGAATCAAGTTTATGCCTTTTTTGTTTAGGTTTGTGAACATAAGCAATAGATCCAAAAAAATTTAAGTGTTGTAAATTTGGCTTCCTACCGGACCATGCTTCCTTAGGAGTTATATTTTGCAAAGCTTTAGTAGGAGTTCTATTAAGAAGATAAGTGGCACAAGCCATAGCTTCAGCCCAAAACTTGTAATGCATATTTTTGGCATGTAACATACATCTAGCCATTTCCACAATGGTTCTATGCTTCCTTTCCGCCACACCATTTTGTTCTGGTGTATAAGGAACAGTAAGCTGATGTTTGATACCAAAAGATCTTAAGTAAGAATGAAAGGCATTATTAACATATTCAGTACCATTATCTGTTCTAAGTATTTTAAGTTTAAAACCAGATTGCCTCTCCACAAACATATGAAATTCAGAAAATGTATCAAGTACTTGATCTTTAGTATGCAAAAAGTAAATCCAAATTCTTCTAGTAAAATCATCCACAAAGGTTAGAGCATACTTTGAACCTTGTATGGATATGTTCTCCATTGGACCCAAAAGATCACTATTAATAAGATGTAACTTATAAGATGCCCTCCATGAAGTACCATGAGGAAAGGGCTCCCTTTTCATTTTCCCACTCATGCACCCTGTGCATGTTAGTTTAGAGGGAACAATATGAGGTAAACCATCAACCATATTAGATTTTTGCATCAAAGTAATGTAATCAGAATTCAAATGGCCAAGCCTTTCATGCCTTTCTTGACGTAACAAATTTTGAAATATTGCATAAGTTAAATGAGGAGCTAAAGTAGGAATAGCAAGCTGAGAGTGAATGTTAGTAATAAATTGCTGAAATTCTTTTGGAAGACATTTCTTAAGAATAATTGTAATCAATCTAATATCACTTAAACTAACATTAACACCACTTAGTTGAGTTTTAACTGCATCAAATTTAAGTAAAAAGTCATCCATATTTTTAAAGTCATTATACCTTAAGTCCTCCAAGTTGTCTTGGAGTTGAATCTTACGAGATTCTGAAGAGCTGTCATATGTCTGTTGTAGAATGGTCCACGCTTCATGAGCTTTAGTGCAATGTCCAATTAGGACATAAAGATCAGGGATGATGGAGAGACCAATCAAACCAAGGGCTTCCTTGTTTTTGGTCTTCCATGCATCTTTTTCTGCTTGTGAAGCAGAGGTAGCGGGTTCAATAGCTGCATCTGTAGCAACTTCAAGTAAATGTTTAAAATGAAATAAAAATGACACATGGGTTTTCCATTGATGATAGTTAGAGCTATTGAGCTTGATTTCTGGGATTAAAGTAGACATGATAAATTAATCAAATTAACTTACACAAAGTAAATAACAGTGAATATATAAAGTGCAAGATTAAGAAAAGGAAGATTACTTGAAGTTAACTTCTTAATATAAGAGTTAAATAAAGATATTAAATAGATTTAAAAAATTTAATGTAAATGGAGAAACAATTTTTAAATGCAACGATTTATAGAACTATTAATGGAAATTCCTTACGTAAGTCGGAATATTAAAAAAACTAAAGACAGAAAGAATCCTAAATTAAACAAATCAAAGAATCTTCTAGGATAAGTGAAATAACTAATGAAAGAGCTGAATAAAGAAAAGAATATAATAGATAATTATTAGTGCTACAAGATACCTGCAAAAACTGAGAAATATGTTATAAAAATAGATGTAATAATAACTTGAAATAATGATTAAACTGCAACAAAATTATTAAAATGCAGAGATTTGACTGTTTCAGAAATACAGTCTTAGTGCGGGAGTCATATCTCCCAAATGAACCATTGGATCTGGCTGATTTTGAAATATGTTTTGTAAAACCTAATTATCTACAACTCCACTAAAGCGATTGACAAGATAATATCTGAAACAAAAGTTATTAGCCACTAAGTACGGGTCTATAAAACTATCTTCAAAAAAAATGTTAAAAAAAATGTTAGATTTAAGTGAAAAACACAGATTTAAAGCCTGCAATAGAGATGTTAGTAAAGTAAAATCTGTGTTAGAAGTATTTAAAAATAGAGATATAAATCTGGATATAGTTGAGAAGTAAACTTAAAAAAATTGAAAATGAGATTGAAAGAGCTTAGATTTGGCGGCAAGCCATCCAAAACTAAGGGGTTAGAATGAAAAAAAGTTAGATTTGCAAAAAAAATCTGCAAAACAAATATTAGATAAACAAAGAGAGATTGCTCCTTTGAATGGCACCTTCCTACAAAACACTTAAACAAGGATTAGATAGCTCTGATACCATGTAAGAAGAATGAAAACTTAAACAAGTATTAATCCAAGAAAATGAAATGTTGGAAGATTTTACCAAAACCAAAGGAGAGAAGATTTCAAGATCAACCACAAAGCACTTCAAGAATCCAACAATGAGCCAAGAGATTTTGGTAAGGGGAAAAGCAAAGAAAAACCCCTTTGTGAATAAGAATATGGCAAAAAGCCTAAAAGATGAGAGCAATGAGCTCAATACAATAATGAGAGCAATGAGAGATTGAGAGAGAGAGGAGAAGATTATGCAAGCAAGTGTGTGAGAGACATCTCTTAAGTAGAGATGAGTGGAGGAGTTTTCATGTAACTCCCTTCTCCTATGGATGCCACATTCCTATTGTGTGTGTGACAAATGTGTGATTCCTCTTAAGGAGGAATATCTATTTTCCTTATTAAAGGAAATACAAAATAGTGACATGTCCTCTTACATGGACTAGAGGACAAATACAAATAAAGATACCTTGGTTTATCCTTTTAATTACATATTTTCAACCAAGGAAAGATTAATTCTAACAACCCATCATAGATTACAATACTCAAGGGTTCCATGATGTAGAATTACTTAAGAATGAAACACAACTAACACTAACAAAAGATTCCATAACTTATAGATTACAATAACATGATATAACAATAAATACAATCCTCATGGTCATCCATGACTTACACATAAACTGACATCCACTGCACATGTCGCAGGGTATGTAGTAATAAATATAACTATGATAATACAAGGTCTAGATTAGGTATCACATGCGTTACGCTAATACAGGATTACAAATAAAGAATATAAGAAAGAACATCAATGAAGTAGCACAAGGATCCAACTGCAAAGACACCACCAAGCACCGGCACTAGGACGTTGAATCTCAAATGGTAAAGAATCACTACCACCCGTTTGTGTAGAACCACAAAGGTCTACCCCACCGTGCTGAGGAGATAACATCGGACCCCAATCGGATAATCAAATCAAACCAGGAAACACTACTAGGAAAGGAATCTTGAAAGCTTACTAACTCAAAGTCAACAAGTATAGTGAAAGGTATGACTCACTAATCCAGAGGCATCTGACCATGTAGAATAACTAGACTATGTATAGGCAGGTGTCATCATGTACGTCTAACCCTTGAGTCTCATCCTGGTAATCACTCTGGATCCTGGCACTCAAGTGACCATACACGGATCAATAACTTCTCGTACAGACGAAGCCATTAACTATGCTAGACACACACCTCTCAAGGTGGCAAGCATCTTCTCCATTCCCACCTTAGTCTGTACTAGCACTAAAGCATGGGCGAGGAACTTATCTTATTAGGTTCATTTATTTCCCCTTAATTTATTAAGTTATCACTTGATTACGGATACTTACAATAAGTGATCCTGGCAGCCACTTGCGGGCCCTGGCACTTATTGCAAGCCACCTCCAAACACATATCTAGGTAAACTACCCTAGGCTCAAAGATCTCTCCTAGATAAAATCACAGATAAACATCTAGTCACATATCCAGAATCATCACAGAAACTAGGATTGACTACATAAATATAATCACTGAATTCACAAAATACAACAAGAGCCTATAAGGTCAATTGGAACATAAACAAAACACACTCACGCCAAACATAATTCCCAAGCCTCTGTCTTTCCTAGGTCATCTAATACCCATAAAACTGTCAAACCCAACATCTAGGAAAGATAAAACCATATTGTAGAAAACAACCAATTTCAGTATGAAAAGATGCATATACAATCAGAAGAAAACTTGAATGTTTGACATTAAATAAAAGTTCAATTTAAACTTACATTCGCATACACACTTTATACTTCACACCTGGCCTAAATAAAGTGGACACTTCAAAAACTCCGCAATTTCAACTAAATCTAATCTATGTCCATTTCGACTTAAATAAAATATTATATATAATTCACCATACCACTAGCTGACATAGTTCTCTAAACCTATGATAAAACAATAAATTAATTTTTTTATCTATAACCCTAATAATCCAAAGCAATATTTCAATCAATATTCAAAACAATAACCATTAACAAATATTGCTACAAAATTAATCATATTTAAATAAAAATTACTAAATGATTAATAAAAACTTTTAATAAAATCTATTATTAAATAATAATAACTAACATAAATTACAATTATTATTAAAGATTAATAATAAATTATTATTAATGAAAATAACAATAAAACAAATCAACTAAGCAAAGTTCCCTTTTAACGAAACTTATTAAATAACAAAGTTTATTTACAAACTTTAATAAATTAAATAAATATTAAAAAAAAAAAATGAATTTGATTTATCGTGGGGGGACGAACCCGCGCCCACGTGGGTCCCTCATACCATGGCACCCCGTGCACGGCACTCCAAGGTGCCACCGGCAGAGGGCCTCTGTCGCACGACACTGTAAAGTGCCGCCGGCAGAGCACTCTTTGCTGACGGTACCTTCACAGGAAAGTACCGCCAGATGCAGGGATGGTGGAATGCATGGGGAGATGGGGATTGGTGGCCCCCACTCCCCAATTCAACTTTATAATTTTTTTTTATATATTTTTTTTAAAAGTATCAAATCAATCATTTAAAAAAAATGCATTTGATATTTTTTTTAACTTTTCTTTTCATAAATATATATATATATATATATATATATATATATATATATATATATATATATATATATATATATATATATATATATATATATATATATATATATATATATATATATATATATATATATATATGTATGTTTTACAATTCTTTTTAAAGCATTGCTAATTTTAACAATAAGAATATATACACACATTTTAACAAATGTTTTTTTTTTTAAAAAAAAAATTTCTGTTATATTTTCGAAAACAGAAACTAATGGCTCTGTGTATTTTTTCCAAAAAAGGAAAAAGATTCTTTTTGTTCACAACACATGAATTTTTGTCTTTTCTTCTAATTTGTATTCTCTTCTACATTTTGCAACACAAGTACATTTACCAATATATATATTTTTTCATGCAAATAATTCTTACTGTGGTAATTTAATTGACTGTCATTTTTTTGACAGAGAGGGTATTTTTTTACCCAAAATTCATTTTTTTCCATAAAAATCATTTTTCAACCACAACCCAATTATTTGTTTTATCTACTCAATAGTTTGGACTATAGCCAATTAAATTTTTCATTTTCTAGGTGTTCAAGAATGAATTTTCTCTCAAAATTTTGCCAGCATTTCCCTACTATGCCAAGTAATTATAAAATCATGAAAATACATTTCTAAGAGTTTTCTTAACCCTAAAAAAAATTGAAAGCATAACCAGAAAATAGATCTAACTTTTAATATCAAACAAGCATAGCAAGATAAATAGATTCTACAAGTATAAATACTGAAATTGGCTGTTTTCTACAATATGGTTTTATCTTTCCTAGATGTTGGGTTTGATAGTTTTATGGGTATTAGATGACCTAGGAAAGACAGAGGCTTGGGAATTATGTTTGGTGTGAGTGTGGTTTGTTTATGTTCCAATTGACCTTATAGGCTCTTGTTGTATTTTGTGAATTCAGTGATTATATTTATGTAGTCAATCCCGGTTTCTGTGATGATTCTGGATGTGTGACTAGCTGTTTATCTATGATTTGATCTAGGAGAGATCTTTGAGCCTAGGGTAGTTTACCTAGATATGTGTTTAGAGGTGGCTTGCAATAAGCACCGGGGCCCGCAAGTGGCTGCCGGGATCACTTATTGTAAGTATCTGTAATCAAGTGATAACTTAATAAATTAAGGGGAAATAAATGAACCTAATAAGATAAGTTCCTCGCCCATGCTTTAATGCTAGTATAGACTAAGGTGGGAATGGAGAAGTTGCTTGCTGCCTTGAGAGGTGTGTGTCTAGCATAGTTAATGGCTTCATCTATACGAGAATTCATTGATCCGTGTATGGTCACTTGAGTGTCGGGATCCAGAGTGATTACCAGGATGAGACTCAAGGGTTAGACGTACATGATGACACCTGCCTATACATAGTCTAGTTATTCTACATGGTCAGATGCCTCTGGATTAGTGAGTCATACCTTTCACTATACTTGTTGACTTTGAGTTAGTAAGCTTTCAAGATTCCTTTCCTAGTAGTGTTTCCTGGTTTGATTTGATTATCTGATTGAGGTCCGATGTTATCTCCTCAGCACAGTGGGGTAGACCTTTGTGGTTCTACACGGACGGGTGGTAGTGATTCTTTACCATTTGAGATTCGACGTCCTGGTGCTGGTGCTTGGTGGTGTCTTTGCAATTGGATCCTTGTGCTACTTCATTGATGTTCTTTCTTATATTCTTTATTTTTAATCCTGTATTAGCGTAACACATGTGATACCTAATTTGGACCTTGTATTATCATAGTTATATTTATTACTACATACTCTGTGACATGTGCAGTGGATGTCAGTTTATGTATAAGTCATGGATGACCATGAGGATTGTATTTATTGTTATATCATGTTATTGTAATCTATAAGTTATGGAATCTTTTGTTAGTGTTAGTTGTGTTTCGTTCTTAAGTAATTCTACATCATGGAACCTTTGAGTATTGTAGTCTATGATGGATGTTATTTTCAATGCGAGTAAATGGTTATTGCTTTTGCTCTGTTGTTTATCTTGTTTGATAACTTTAGAAGAAAAAAAAAATTGTTCACCAAATTTAGTAGCATGTTTAGGATTAAATTCTCTTGGGTTCCCTGGCAGGGTGTTACAAGGTTCCTATGATGTCATTTTGGGCATCAATTGGATAATAGAACATAAGGAAATAGTTAACTACAAGGACAAATAAGTAGAATACCTAGATGATACAAGTAATCATGCAGTACTTTTTGGTGTGAAAAGATCTTTTGAGCTTCGACAGATTTCTACCATGAAATTGTAAAAGGCAAGGAGGAAGGAGTGCATGATGTATGTGGCTTATGTTAAGGATCTTGACACTCCTCCTAGTATAGAAGATTTTCCTATTCTACAGGAGTTCAAGGATGTTTTTTCAGGGGAATTACCTGAGTTACCTCCAAAGAGATACTTTGATTTCTCTATTGATGTGATGCCTAGAACTGAGCCTCAATCCAATGCTCCATATCATATAACCACCACTAAAATTTATGAGTTAAAGATGTAGTTGCAAGAACTCATGGATAAAGGGTTCATTCACCCTAGTGTATCACCATGGGGAGCTCCAGTGATCTTCATGAAGAAGAAGGATGGTACCTTACAGTTTTGCATAGACTATAGAATGCTCAATAAGGTGACCATTAAGAATAGATATCCTCTTTCATGAATAGATAAACTATTTGATCAAATAAAGGGAGCGACTATGTTCTCTAAGATTGATTTGAGATCTAGATATCATTAAATCCAAATCAAGGAGGAGGACATATCCAAAATAGCTTTTGATACTTGATTGAGAGAGCATGTGCTACAAAATATTTCAAATGATGACCACTATGAGATGGTCAAATTAGCATTACTGACAGATCCATCATATCATCTCTTTGATGGATAAAATTTTGATGATGATGGTATTATGAGATACCAAGACAGGATGTATATTCCCAACTGAGAAGGGTTGAGGAAGTTGGTTGTAGAGGAGATGCATTGCCCATTTTAAAGACATCATGGGGTAAAAATGATGATTTTTGGTTTGAGGCCATTGTATTTTTTCCAGGGCTAAAGCAAGATGTGACAAATTTTGAGCCTAGTTTTTATAATGTTATTGAGTTAAGGATGAACATGTCCACCCAGCTCAACTTTTGTATCCACGTGATATACCAGAGTATAAATAACAAGTCATCAGTAAGGATTTTATCCAGGGTTTACCCATGACATGACACAGACATGATGTAATCCTTGTTTTAGTTGATAAACAAACCAAGGTAGCTCACTTTATTCTAGGGAGCTTGAGAGATGGATCTTTGGCTTTGGCCAAAAAATTTGTTCAGAAATTTTTCAGATTATATGGTGTGCCCGAGAATATCATATCTGATAGAGACACAAGGATGAAATTGAGGTTTTTGAAAACATTGGATGTTTCTTTGGGTACTTGGTTGAATTTTAGTACCTCTTATCATCCACAAATAGATGGGAAAATTGAGAGAGTGAATCACATTATTGAGGATTTACTCTGTATTTATTGCATGGATCAACATTACAAGTGGGAAAAGTATCTTCTAGTAGTAGAGTTTGCCTAAGTGGCATACTCCTATTAGTTGGGATAGAGTAGAGGATAGGATCATTATTGGTCCTGATATGCTAAGAGAGATGGAAGAACATACGACTCTAATTATAATTCAACTGAAGGAAGTAGCTGATAGAAAAAATGTTAGAATGGTTTTAGAATAACTGAGAGGGGGGTGAATCAGTTATCCTTAGGTCCAGATGTACCAAATCAAATTTTAAACTCTTCAACAAACTTAGATCTAATCTGCAATTCACTCAGTCTCTATAGAATATATCAGTAACATAAAACTTGCAGTCCACTATCCAAAAGTAATAAAATTGCATAATATAAAACTTTTAACAACATAACACATCAAATAACATTCACACAAGTATAACACCAGGAATTAACATGGAAACCCAATATGGGAAAAACCACCAGTAACATGCTACTAAATTTTCACTCTTATGAAGTGAGCTCTGTGAGAAACTAACCCTATTAAAGGTTTACAATACACACTGTTAGGTGTGACCCTATTAAAGGATTTAATCACCCTCTTAAGAGTGGCCTGGTTAGAGGGCCTAAGAACATTCCATCAGAATGTCACCTTGATTAAAGGATTTACAAAATGACTGTTAGGTCAACCTTGATTAAAGGATTTTAACTGATACAGTGGTTAGAAAGTAATAGTAGGTTTTGATCTGAAATATACAACTCACTTTGCAAATAAAGATCCAATATACTTGTATGTTGATTTATTGATTGACCTTCATTACCATCTCCATCTCTGATCTTCTCAAAAATATCTTCAAGTAATCACCTCAACTCTGTTCAACTCTTCATAGCTCTTCTTAGCCTTCTGCTTAGGTTTGTCAGTCAATAACATCAACCTCTTTTTCACACACTACATAACCTCACAATTAGGTCATCCTTATACCTCCTTGATTAGGTAGATTAATCTTTTTCCACTTAATCTCTTCCGTAGATCTTAGGTTTAGGTCAGAATCATCGAATCCTTCCATAATTTTGTTCTCCTCCTTATCCTTCTAGATACTTCTCAAAACTCCTCCTTGGATCCATAAGAAAATGGTTTACCATGCATTAAATGATCCAAATCATTCATTAATAATGTTAACACATTTTACATATCCCAAGAATTTAACTATGTCAGTTGGGATTCTCAGTTCCTTCACAAACTGTAAATTACTAACACTTGGTCAATATTGTGTTCATCTACTTGGTCATCACTGAATGAATCGGTCATCCCTAAAACTGTTCTACTCAGAAAACACTGTCTTTTCTTGGTTAATTCTTTGATACTTGGTAATTACTGATGCTTGGTCAATAATAGAATTTACTTGGCTTATACTAGCACTCGATCGACATTAGCATCACTCAGCTTAAACTAAATTTCTTCTATTTTTCTTGATCAAGCCTATGCTTTAAATCTATTGAATTATTTACTTAGTTTTAAAGATAAACAACACATTACCTTATCAATATGCCAACTAATCAAGTACCCATTGTAGTATTACATAGCTCAACCTTTTCTTAGGTCCTCTTGTTATCTCCACTTTTCAAATCCTCTTCATTAATCAAAAGATATGGTACTCTACTAGATAGAAAATGTCTTACCAGTTAAGGTTTGACATCAATGACAATATAATAATTGTTTCAATTGTAGTTTCCAACACAAAAGAGTTATGTGGATAGGAACTGTAGTTTCAGGAAGGTGACAAGGTGTTTTTGCATGTGAGACCACATAAAATCTCAATCTCTTTTGGCAAGTCTTCCAAGATTGCACTGAGATATGTAGGTACATTTGATGTTTTGGAGGTTATCAATCATGTTGCCTACAGACTTGATTTACAACCCTCCCTTTCCTAAATCCATAATTTTTTCCATGTTTATTTTTTGAAACCCTACCATCTAGATGCAACTCATATCCTAGATTGTCATGCATTACAGGTTCAAGATCCAGGGGTGGTGTTGATGTAGCCTACCCACCTCATTGATCAACATACTATTAGGGTGTGTGATAAAGATGCAGTTCAGTATAAGGTCCAGTGGGACCAGTTCACTATTGACAATGCTACTTGGCAGAATGTGAAAGACATGCATAGATCATTTCCACAGTTGTTTTCTTAGATTTTAGTTCTATTATGTTTATGTTTTAAGCTTTGTATGGACTTATTTTTATGCTTTCATAAGACATCAGGTCAATGTCTCCTCTAAGAGGGGAGGGATGTCATAACTCGATCTAGATTCTCCTCATTTTTAGGACTCTTTAATGACTATTTTAGACTTATGTTGATTTGGTCAAATGTTTTTCAATCCAAGTCATTTGGAATAAATGTTTATACATAGTTATTATTATGCTTCTTTTAATTATTTATGAAATGAATTCATGTGTTATGTATGAAAATTGAAATACATTACAAAATGTCATTTAATGATGATTATAGATGAAATTGGAAACATTAATTATGTTATGCAAATGAGTTATGTATTTTATTTTGATTATGGGTTTAATGGGACTAACCTACTAATGATCTTTTGAGTTTGAACATGAATGACAGGAGACAAAGACCAAAATGTTATTGAGGTAGAGGGATTTCTCTCCTTAGTAAGGATGTGATGGAAATAATTGGTCACAAGAACACACCACTTAGTTATTTATTTTCTTATTTCATGAGTTTTATTCTATATATCTATCTCATTAAATTGAATGCTTGATTTATTTGATTGTGTGTTATGTCAATTTTATTTACTTTGAAAAAATAAAAATTTGTTTAACTTCTTATTTTATGTTAGAATTGATAAAATGAAATTAGCCAAGTGAAAATTGATATATAAATGATTATATTTAAATCAATTTTGGTCTTTTTAATTAATTGATGAATAAAGTAAACATTATAAGAGAAACTACTAACCATATGATAGGAGATAGTTAAAATGAGTTAACTTAATGTTAACCCAACATTCTAATCAGTGACAGGAATGCAAATTCATTCCTCTGTGATCAGATAATTTAGAGGATGTTGCAACAGAGAGGAGGTAGAAATGTGAAGGGACTCATTTGGGGAGAGTGAATAAAACAATTTTTTAACTCCACCTTGCATCTTGGAAGAGCTGCCTATGTGTGAATTAGACTGGGACAAATGGTCAAGTCTATTTTATTTCTTAGTACATTGCTCAGCTAGAGGAATCCATGGGGAATTAACAGTGAGTTAACCATTTCTCTTTTACTACGACCCCTGGATTTGGCTTTAATTTTGTACTGAAGGTGATAGACAAGGAGTTGCGTGTGGATTTGTGGAGAATGCGCTAGGAAGTGAGAGTTAAAGGAGAACAAAACACCTTATAGAAAATGGCGTGCAAGAAAGCTAAGAGTAAGGGAGATGAGAAAATAGAAATGAAGGACAGTAAGGTGACTGGAGGGAATATATATATGTATATATATATATATATATATATATATAGAGAGAGAGAGAGAGAGAGATTGAAAAGAAATGAAGGTGACCAATTTGTATGTGCATGCAACAAAGAAAAGAAGGGAAATACACACAAACACAACAAGGATATTGGGAAACACACATAGTAGATGAATTGGTAGAGACGAGTTGCACAATAGAATGATAGGAGATCTGTGTTGGAAAGTGTAATTGAAATAATTTTTATATTGTCATTGATGTCAAACCTTAACTAGTAAGACAGTTGCTATCTAGGAAAGTACCATATCTATTGATTTAAGAAAAGGATTAGGGCAAGGACATAACAAAAGAACCTAAGGAAATGTGGATTTATTTGATACTTTAATGGGTACTTGATTAGTTGGCACATTGATAAGATAATGTATTGTTTATCTAAGTAAGAAGAAAGACTGAAGAAGTAGGCTTAACTGAGAAAAAGTGAAGAAATATAGTTTAAGCCGAGTGATGTTAGTGTCGAATGAGCACCAGTATATGCTGAGTAAATTTAGTGTTGACCAAACATCACTTTATGTCGAGCAAAAATAAATTATCGAGCAAAGACAGTGTTATCTTAGGAAGATAGTTTGTAGAGATGATCGAGTTACGTAGTGATGAGCGAGGAGAAGAATACAATATTGACCGAGTGTCATTAATTTACATTTGGAGAAAGAATTGAGATTCCCAGCCAACATAGCTAAATTCTTGGGATATGTAAATCATGTTGACTTTATTAATGAATTATATGGAGAATTTAATGCATGGTAAATTATTTTATTATGGATTCAATGAGAAGTTTGAAGATGTATCTAGAAGGAAGGATGAAGAACTTAAATGATGGAAGGATTCGATGAATTTGACTAAAACCTAAGATCTATGGAGGAGATTAAGTAGAAAAAGATGGATCTACCTAACCAAAGATGTATAAAGGAAAATCTAATTGTGAGGTTAAAGTAAGGAGCTGGAGTTGATGTTATCGACTGATAAGTCTAAGAAGAAGGCTGAAGTTGAGAAGAGTTGTGATTGCTTGAAGAGAATTCTGAGCATATCAGTGATGGAGATGGAAATGAAGTGCAGTTAGTAAATCAACATATATGTGCGAAGGGGATCTCTATTTTCAAAGTGAGTTGTATGTTTTTTAGATCAAAAACTACTTTTACTTTCTAACCATTGTATTAGTCTAAATCCTTTAATCAAGGTTGATCTAACAGTCATTGTATAAATCCTTTAATCAAGGTTGACCTAACAGTCATTGTATAAATCCTTTAATCAAGGTTGACCTAACAATCATTGTATAAATCCTTTAATCAAGGTTGACCTAACAGTCATTGTATAAATCCTTTAATCAAGGTGACATTCTAATGGAATGCACTTAAATCCTTTAACCAGGTCACTTTTGACAGAGTGTTTAAATCCTTTAACAAGGTCACACCTAGCAGTGTGTTTCTAAACCTTTAACAGGGTTGGCTTTTCATAGAGCTCACTTAAGAAAGTGAAATATCAGTAGCATGTTACAAATTGTTTTTTTTCAAGTTGGGTTTCCACTATTATTCTGGTGTTATACTTGTGTGAATGTTGCTATATTCTGCAAGTTATTTACATTTGGATAGTGGAATGCATGTTATATATCTATGATATATACTTTAGAAACCAAGTTGAGTTAGTGATTAGATCTAAGATTGTTGAAGTACTAGAAAGTTCAATTGGTACATCTAGACCTGAGAACAACTGATTCATCCCCCCCTTAGTTGTTCTAAATAATTCTAAAAATTGGTATCAAAGTTGTTGGTTCTTATAGAGAAAAGTTTAAAGGTACTTGAAGCTAATGATCAAGACATATAAAAAGGAGGTACCAAAGTTGAACAAAGAGAAATTCCCTGCATGGAAGAGTTTGATGAAATTTCATCTAGCTAGTATTGGTGATTCGGTGAAGTACTATGTGGAACACGAGTATGTTATACCTACTGCACCTTTGACTGCCGAGGAGATGAAAGAAAAATAAGAACACAATAAAGAAATGTCGGAGATTTCATCTGCCTTAAGCTATCCTAAATTTGAAGATATCAAATACGACACTACTGCAAAGCATATGTGGGATACTCTTGCAACTATCTATGGTGGTGATACAAATGTACTGAGAGAAAAACCTGAAAGTTTGAGAGGTAAGTTTGATGAAATGAAAATGCAAGAAGCTGAAAATATTGCTTAGTACTGTGGTATAATTAAGGAGATAGTGAATTCTATTAGAGGAGCTAATGGAATCATTGATGGTGAGACTGTTATTGGTAAGGTATTGAGAACTTTTCTTCCTATCTATGCTATCATAATTTATGCAATTCAAGAATCAAGATGTAACCCTGGTAATGTTCTAACTTTGGAAAGTCTTGTTGGTAAGCTTACTACTTTTGAGCTATCTAACTATGATAACTACACTATTCCTAATGTTGAATTTGCATTCAAGTCATAAATGGTTTTACATAAGTCTAAGAGAGAACAAGAAAAATGTGTGAAATTTGATAGTGATAATGATAGTGATAGTGACACTTCTAATGAGGAACTAGATGATCTTGAGGCACTCATGGCTAGAAGATTAAAAAGAGGAAAAGGAAAATATAAAGGTCAACTTCCTATAATCTATTTTTCATGTAACAAAGTTGGCCATATTGCAGCAAGATGTCCTGACAGGACTGACAAGGATGAGGAAAAAGAAAGCAAGTACAAGAATAAGAGAGATAACAAAGATCACCAAAGGGATAGAGACTACAAGGACAAAGGTAAGAAATCATGTTATATTTTTGAAGAGGAAACTGACAGTGACATTGATAATAGTGATATGAAGTAGTTTATGTTGCTATGAAAGATGATTCTGATGAAGATGAGAAAACTAAACTTATTTATTATGTGAGTAAAGGTGATAAATGGATTATTGATAGTGGTTTCTCACATCACATGACTGGTGATAAAAGTAAATTTGAAACCATATATCATTACAAAGGTAGAAGTGTTAAGTTTGGAAATGATGCACCATGTCCAGTGAGATGTAAAGGATAAATTAAGCTGACTGATAAGATCACATGTGAAAATGCCTATTGGGTTTATGGTCTTAAATAAAATTTTTTGAGTTTTGCACAATTGAACAGTACTATTTACCAAGTGGATTTTCATCACATAAAGGCTAAAATATTTGATGCCACTGGTGAACTAATTGGAAGTGGAGAACAGAGTAGAGGTAACTTGTTCTATCTAGACCTATCTAAAGAGACATGTTTGTTTGCACAATTTGATGATGTATGGATATGGCATAAGAGCTCGTGTCATGTAAATTTTGACAATATGGTAAATATTAGTAAAAAGAAGAAAGTTAGAGGTTTGTTGAGATTGAAGAAACCTGATAATGTGATGTGAAATAGTGTCAGTTGGGAAAAATGACAAAGTCTAGTTTCAAGAGCAAGACATTTACTTTTGAAAATATTTTGGAATTGGTTCATACTGACCTTTGTGGACCTATGGGTGTACAAAATTATTGTGGTGATAAGTACTTTATTATATTTGTTGATGACTACACTAGGTTGATGACTATAATGTTTTTGAAGGAAAAATCTGATGCATTTTAGTTGTTTAAGTGGTATTTGGAAAAAGTTGAAAAAGAAATAGGTAGAATCCTGAAATATCTAAGATTTGACCGAGGTGGAGAGTTTATATCAAATGAGTTCAATCTTTTCTGCAATGATAGAGGAATCAAGAGACAGATGTCTACACAAAGAACACATCCACATAATGGCATAACTGAGAGAAGAAACAAGTCAATTATGGATTGTGCAAGAACACTGATGATTGACAAGAATGTTGCATAAAAATACTGGAAATAAGTTGTAAGTATAGTTGTTTATACCTTAAACTGAGTACAAATCAAGAAAGGTACAAATACTGCACCTTATGAGCTATGACATGGATATGCACCTAATGTGAAATATTTTAGAATCTTTGGGAGTAAATTCTATATATTAAAAGACAATAGGAATGGAAAATTTGATACAAAAATTGATGAAGGCATATTTCTAGGTTATTCCACTAAGAGAAAATCTTATAAGTGTTTGCATTCTAACACTAGCAAAGTTGTGGAAAGTGCAAATGTTAGAGTTGATGAATATGCAGAGAAGAATGAAATGGAAGGAAAACAAGAACCAAAAGATTATATATCTTTTATGTACATGGAAGAAGGAGAGGCAAGTAACACACTTACACCAGATGCAGAGTCACGGGTAAGCAATGTCGAGCATCAGGAAGATGCTACTGAGTAATCAGAAGAAGAAACTGATAATTTGCATAATGAACCTAAAGATCAAGGAGAAAATAAATCTGAACCTACATTGGCACAGTATGTAAGAAGACATCATAAGCCTAAGAAAATAATTGGAGATAAGTAATCTGGAGTCTTCACAAGAAGTAAATTGAAAGACCCTACATGTTTACTATGTGAATTTGAGCCTAAAGCTATAAAAGATGCTTTAGAGAATGATGAATGGATACAAGCTATGAATGAAGTAATATATCAGATAAAAAAAATGATAACTGGACTCTGGTGCCAAGACCAAAAGACAAGAATGTTATTGGAACAAAATGGGTATTCAGATTCAAGCTCAATGAACATGGACAAGTCACAAGGAACAAGGAAAGATTGGTATGCAAGGGTTATGCACAAGAAGAAGGAATAGACTATGGGGAAACATTTTCCCTTGTAGCAAGATTAGGAGTGAGAACTCCACTTGCATATGCTGCATATAAAGATTTCAAGGTATATCAGATGGATGTCAAATTTGCATTTATGAATGGTATATTAGGAGAAGTATACATTGAACAACCTGAAGGATTTATTGACCCAAGAAAGAAAAATATGGTTTTCAAATTGAACAAGGTGCTTTATGGATTGAAACAAGCCCCCAGAGCATGGTATGAGAGGCCACACAATTATTTGATAAAGATTGGATTTTCAAGAAAAAATGACAACAACAATCTGTATATGAAAGCAAAAGAAGGTAAAGGGATTTTGTTAGCTAAAATTTTTGTTGATGATATAATATTTGGTGGACAAGATGCCCTATGTCAGAAATTTTTAAATGAGATGCAAACTGAGTTTGAAATGTCTATTTTTGGTGAGATAAAATTCTTTGTTGGATTACAAGTCTATCAGATGGAGAAAGGAATCTTTATTACTCAGTCTAAATATGTTAAAGAGATACTAAAATTTTTTGGTATGGAGGATTCTAGACCAATAGGTACTCCTATGGCTACTGGATAGAAACTATCTAAAACTGATGATACTACTGACGTAAATCAAACCTTGTATAGATCCATGATTGGAAAGCTACAATATGTTGTCCACAACAGACTAGATATAGCCCTAGTAGTTGGGATTGTGGCAATATTTTTTGCCAATCCTAAAGAAAATCATATGATGGCAGTGAAGAGAATACTGAGATATCTAAAAGGGACAAAATATTATGGATTGTACTACAACAAGAATGAGAAATTTGAACTAAGAGTTTACACTGATGCAGATTGGGCAGGAAATGTTGATGACAGGAAAATTACAAGTGGTGGAGCATTCTTTCTAGGAAAGAGATTAGTCTCCTAGACAAGCAAGAAACAAAACTACATTTCCCAATCTATAGCAGAAGCTGATTATGTAGTAGCTGCAGTGAATTGTTCAAATTTGGTATGAATCAAGCAATGTTTGAAAGGAATGAAAGAGGAAATCACTGATTTGGTTGTTATTGTCTATGATAACACAAGTGCTATCAATATTTCAAAGAATCCAGTGATGCACACAAAGACTAAACATATTGCTATCAAGTATCATTCCTTGAGAGAACTAGTGCAAGATAAATAAGTGAGAATGGAGTATGTGAATACAAAGGAAAAACTAGTACACATATTCACAAAAGATTTACCTAAGGATGATCATGAATATCTTAGAGGTAAACTAGGGGTGATTCCCCTAACTAAGGCTGCCTAGTTAGGTAGGAGCACTACATCAAATATGCCACATAGAATATTTGACAAATTGATGCAGACAAGGTCACACTTTAGGAGCTGTCTAGAGTTGTGAGAAGTAAAGCAAAACTGATAATCAGTCATAAGAAAGATGACAGAGGGAGAAATATTGTATACTAAATTGACAAGAAGACATCTACATGTGGAAGCTGTAAGTGATAGATACTTATTTGGCATTATTATCAAAGAGGGAGAGATTAAGATGAAAACATAGGAAAACACAGAGATGTGATCTGAGATTTAGTGACAGTTGGTTAACTGAAAAGATTCAGAGGGAGTAATTGTGTGAATCGAAATGAAGCTAAGGATATTACACAAATCTGATGCACAAACAAAGCTTTTGGATTGGTTGGTAAATCATGTGTTATTCATGTGGTGCTGCCATCAATGCCAAAGAGGGAGATTGTTAGAAACTGCAATTGAAATAATTGTTGTATTTTCATTGATGTCAAACCTTAACTGGTAAGAAAGTTTCTATCTAGGAAAGTACCATATCTATTGATTGATGAAAAGGATTAGGGAAAGTAGATAACAAGAGAATGTAAGGGAAGGTTGAGTTATTTGATACTTCAATGGGTACTTGATTAGTTGGCACATTGATAAGATAATGTATTGTTTATCTAAGTAAGAAGAAAGACTAAAGAAGTAGGCTTAACCAAGAAAAAGTGAAGAAATCTAGTTTAAGCCGAGTGATGTTAGTGTCGACTAAGTGCCATTATATGCTGAGTAAATTTAGTGTTGACTGAACATCAGTTTATGCTAAGCAATAAGAAATTACCGAGCAAAGACAGTGTTAGCCGAGGAAGACAATTTGTAGAGATGATCGAGTTACGTAGTGATGACCGAGGAGAAGAAGACAGTATTGACCGAGTGTCAGTAATTTAAATTTGGAGAAATAATTGAGATTCCCGGCCAACATAGTTAAATTCTTGGGATATGTAAATCATGTTGACTTTATTAATGAATTGTATAGATAATTTAATGCATGGTAAATTATTTTAGTATGGATTCAATGAGAAGTTTGAAGATGTATCTAGAAGGAAGGATGAAGAACTTAAATGATGGAAGGATTTGATGTATCTAACCTAAACCTAAGATCTACGAAGGAGATTAAGTAGAAAAAGATGGATCCACCTAACTGAAGAGGTATAAAGGAAAACCTAATTATGAGGTTAAAGTAAGGAGCTAGATTTGTTGATGTTATTGACTGATAAGTCTAAGCAGAAGGCTAAAGTTGAGAAGAGTTGTGATTGCTTGAAGTGAATTCTGAGAAGATCAGTGATGGAGATGGAAATGAAGCTTAGTCAGTAAATCAACATATATGTGCAAAGAGGATCTGTATTTGCAAACTGAGTTGTATGTTTTTCAGATCAGAAACTACTGTTAATTTCTAACCATTATATCAGTCTAAATCCTTTAATCAAGGTTGACCTAACAGTTATTGTATAAATCCTTTAATCAAGGTGGCATTCTAATGGAATGTACTTAAATCCTTTAACCAGGTCACTTTTGATAGAGTGTTTAAATCCTTTAATAGGGTCATGCCTAGCAGTGTGTTTGTAAACCTTTAACAGTGTTGGCTTTTCACAGAGCTCACTTCAGAAGAGTGAACTATCAGTAGTATGTTACAAAGTGGTTTTTCCAAAGTTGGGTTTCCACTATAATTATGGTGTTATACTTGTGTGAATGTTTTGATGTAAATGTTGCTATATTCTACAAGTTATTTACATTTGGATAGTGGACTGCATGTTATATGTTTCTGATATATACTTTAGAAACCGAGTTGAGTTAGTGATTAGATCTGAGATTTTTAAAGTACTAGAAAGTTCAGTTGGTACATCTGGACCTAAGAACAACTAATTCACCCCCCCTCTCTATTGTTCTAAATAATTCTAACAATCTAGTGGAATATAGGATGTGATAGAAGAAACCAACAAACTCTTGAAGGATATTATTGATGGTTATTTTTCTTAACAGTCATTTTAGTTTTAAGAAATGTATTGATGAACAATTGATCATACTTATGAGCCGCAACCTAGTGAAAAAAGATGAGCAATTAAATTCTTGATTGATACTGTTTGATTAAAGCACATTTATGTGGAAAAACTTATTTCTTTCCTATAATAAATTATCGCAAAAAAGATTTTAAGGTATGCGACTTGATTCAAAAATTATAGTAACATTACTAAATCCTAGTTGTAATTGTCATGTCCATGCAAATAGAGTTAATTCTAGTTTTGAAAACCATCACCTTGGAAATTTTCCTTATATCAAGTTGACTATAATTTGCCTATAAAGTTTTCAATTGAATCTTTTTTGGGGAAATTAGGGTGTTGTTTCATTCATTCAGGTTGTTAGAATGGTGGAAGGTCAATATTGATCTATACCTTGCTTTTAAATATTTCCTCTCTAAATTTGAGCAAATAGAGAGCTGATTTTGGGAAGTAAATAATTAAATTATATCTTCTGTAGAAAATTGTTTTTATTCATCTATTTTTAATAAACTTTAGAAGCCAAGAAGAAAATTAGAATAAAATTTTTGGAAATTGGTTATAAATATTAGAACCTAGTTAGTGATAAAAGACAATATAATCAAACAAATCTATTTGACTACCATCTTATCAAACTTAATTATGGTTGAAATTTAGAAAACATGTTTGTTGTTTTTCTCATTCAAATTGCAACAGGATATAAATGTACTTCTTGTAGCATTAGCAGTGTTTGTTGTTTTGTTCATTCAAACTATGATAGGATATACTTGAACTTCCTGTAGCATTAGCATGATCACAAAAATACATGAAATATATGTTTTCTTTTATTATCATGTTTCTGAGATTGTGAAGAAGGAAATGCTAGATTGTTAGAAAAACCATATTATTTATCATAGAAAATTTACTATGTGAAATTACCATTAAAGAAAGAGTAATTTAGAGAAGGAGATTGTTTTTGAAACTTGATTATATGTTATTTTAGTCCTACTTATACTATTTTCAAAAAGATATAATGGGAGAGGGTGTTGAATATGGAAAAACAAAGAAGGGTAAATATATTTTTCTTTTACCTGCCAGTAGAAATTTGGTTAAAAAATACTTAGGCCTAAGCTATGGAAACACATAATGGATTTTGTGTTGGTTATTTTCATTCTCTCTGTCATATCTATGTTAGTTCTACTTTTATGTATGAGAAAATTAGCTAGTTCAAAGCTTTCACTAGATTCCTTTCCAATCCATCAGTGCCGAGTTGATAGGTTACTAAACCAAGGTCGGTGTGCTCTTCATTTCAAGATGAGCCCTAGGCGAGCTAACCACTCTATTGTTGGGTAGAAAAAGAACCTAGATTACATTTTCATCTCAAGATTTGTAGATGGACATATGTTCGATGGCTTAGGAGATCAAAATATGGAGATGGATGATGGATAGTCTGATATCATTATATTGATATCTTGTATCATTTCAAACTTTTTGTCATGTGCCTTTTGTATTGTATAATTTGATGAATAACGTATGACAGTATGGGTGACATCTTTTATGTATTTATTACCTCATGTTTTATTAGATGGTTCATGTATTTTTGATAGTATGCTCAATTTCTTATAGTTGTACTTTAATGTTGAATGATAATAATTTCAGATTATTCAAATTTATTAATTATGGAAATATAAAATATTATGTGGAATAGTCTTTATGTTTTAGTAGACTTTGATTAAGTTTTTGACTTTTTGAGTTTTTCATTTTTGAGATTACATGTCTCTTGTAAGATAGAATCAGTCTTTATACCAAGTCTACGACTTGATCAATAAAATATCTCAACTAGCCATTAGATATGAATTGATGAAACCAAGTCCATGAATTGATCAAAAAAATATATGAACCAACAATTAGATAGAAATTGATGAAACTTATCCAGAACAAGATATAACCACTAACTAAAACTTCTAATGAGCTACTAGAATGTCCAAGTAGCAAGAAAACCTAGAAGAAATCTATAAACACAATAGTCAACAAGTACCGACATAAATTTCACTTCACCAAAGAATAAAAATGTACCAAAAGATGTAATTCATAGTAGAAACAAAAACACCTAACATCATACATTGAAACTTCACATACAATATATATTCTGCAAATGTAATCAAAACCTTGATATCATTCTAGCAACCATAAACAACTAATTGATACCACTAGACAAATGATATAGGAGTTTTGACATAAATGACAATAATACCACCAAGACCTCAACATGTATAACAATCTGCCCCTTTGGAATTGATGGAAAAACAAAAATAAATAGAAACTTTAAAATATCCAAAAAATCCCCCTAAGTAGATACTTCATTAATGTTTTTGTTTTCCTTTTTCTCTCCCCCTTTTTTCCACAATGGAAAAGGGCCAACAACCAAAACTTATAAAATTTAAATAAACACAATAGTATACATATTAAATACCTTCTTATACCTTTCCTTAATGATCAGGAGCTTCCTCTTCCATTTAGAAAAAATAGAACCCATCTAGGCACACAGACTATCATGCTTTGCTAGCATGTCCAAATATGAAATCTAGTCCAAAGACTGAATCTGTCATTCATAATGTTACAACAAGCTATTGTTGTTGCACAAAAATATCAACTTTTTAATGTCTGATACAACCATTAGACTTATAGAAGAAAAAGGAGCTTGTTAAACCATGACACAAATTTCAAAAGGGGACATTGGAGGTTAGTCCAAAATCCCCCCTCAGTGTCACTTGAGGGGATTCAAACCTATGATCAAGCTCTGATACCACTTGTTACAACTATAAATTTTTTTTACACCAAAATATCAACCTGTTAATGCCTAATACAACCACTAGACTTATAGAAGATACATGAGGTTGTTAAGGCATGTCACAAATTATTAAGGGGGACATTGGTGGTTAGTCCAACAAATAACACTCTATGTCATCAAGAATACCAGAGACATATTCCAACTAAACATTGACCAAGTCCTTCACTAGCCAAAATATCTTCACCAAATATTCTCTTTGTCCTTCCAAGTACAACATTTCACCTTGTAACTGTCCAACTCTTTGATGCAGGAGCATCTCGGGTCCTTGGCAATCCTGTATCACCATAAACATGTTTGTGTTTTCCTTTGTTTCTCAGTTCCTACTTTGACCGAGTTGGCTCGGTAGTTGCTCAGTTTCCTTTGTTAACCAAGTTGGTTGGTTATCTCTTTGGCACTTAGTTAATTCCCTAGTGCTCGGTGATGCTTATCTGGCACTCGGTTATCCTTTCTTACCGAGTTGGTTGTTTTAGTTTCCTGTTGAGGCTGACTTGTGTAATTAATTATGGTCATGGATTTAATGTTGGTATCTATCATTGGGAAGTGTGTGGACCTAGATCTAGTCATTCCTTCCATTGATGGTGGATCTAAAGGCCAACTTGTTTAGTATCCTCTTGTATATATTATAGTCTTTGGTTGTAGTTTAGGAGGAAGTTTTTTAGTATAAGATAGAAGTTAGAAGATTGAAGATAGTTTCAGATCCTTGCATGTTGGAGGACTTTCGTACTTGAATTGTAATATCTATCCCTAACCAGGAAGGCCTTACAGCCTAGCATGTATGAATCAATTTGAAGAAACAATATAAGAATATATCTACATTCTCTCTCTCAATTGTGTGTTTGTTGCTTCCACGTGTGATTTCTACAAGATGGTTCTGGTTAGGGTGTGCCTTTGGCCCCTCTCCATCTTCCTTTGCATCAGGTGGTATCAAAGAAAGGTGAGATCTAGATCTAGGTTTGTGAATCTAGGTTTGAGGGTTCCTTCTTGTCAAACCCTAGTTGATTTGTTGTGGGGTAGAAGATTTTGATCTGGCATGCAATTGAAGAGGGTTTCAAGATGGTTCATGGGAGGTGAGATGCGGATCCAAGATTGGCAGACATATTGAGACAACTTGCTAATAGATTAGAAGCTATTGAAACAACCCAGCAAAGAGGAAGACATATTGAAGATGTTAATGATGATGAAATTGAGGAAGAACAAGGTGAAGCTGAACTTGCACCTGTGATGGATCAAGGTGAAGAAATATTTTTGAAGGCTTTGAAAAATCTTGAAGTCTACACCACACTTTAATCCTCCCGAGTATAGTGGAAAATTGGATTTGGATGAATTGGTGAATTGGATCATCGAGATGGAAAAGTACTTTGAATATGAAAATGTCCCTAAGGAAAAGAAGGTGAAAATTGCAAGCACCAAGTTGAAGAGTCATGCATCCTTGTGGTGGGAACATTTGCAATTGGATAGAAAGAGGAAAGGCAAAGACAAAATTAAGGTATGAAATAAGATGATAAATAAATTGAAAGGAAAGTTCTTACCTTGTGATTATCAGATTAATCTAGTTAGGCGAATGCAAATTTTGAGGTAGAAACATAGCTCAGTAAAGGATTATATTGAGGAATTATATAGATTAGATATCATATTTAGACATGATGAAGATGACATGGAAATAATTTTTAGGTACATGAATGGATTGAGGGTTTCCATCCCAGAAGAAATCAGTTTGGTTAAATTGGAGAACATTGAAAAAGCCTATCAGTTTTCCTTGAAAGCTATGGATAAATTGAACAAAAGACATGAGAAAAGACAAAGAAGTAGAGGTCATAGATTCCCTAGAGGTAGAGGTAGCTCTTATGGTGAAAACATTAGATCTGAACCAGAAAAGACAAATCTAGATAAAAGAAAGACTGAGTGGAAAGGTTAAAGTTCATCTAGAGGAAGAAGCGGTAACTACCAAGGTGGTTATAGAAGAAGTGGTTTCCAAGGAACTTGTTATAATTGTGGAGAAGGACATAGATCATTTGAATGTACACATGGAAGTAAGAAGGTCAGTAGCAGTATAAATTCTTTATTGCAAGAAGAGTCACTGAATGAACCTGAGAATGAAAAGAACTTGATGGTAAGGAGAGCACTTTGCAGTGAAAGTAATAAGGAAGATCTGGTAAGAAAAAGTTTGTTCAAGACCAGATGTAGAGTTTCCAATGAAGTGTGGAAGGTAATCATTGATAGTGGAAGCTCAGAGAACTTGGCATCTGAGGAAATGGTTACTAAGTTGTAGTTGAAAAGGTTGGAACACCCGAAGCCCTATCAAATTTCATTGATCAAGGATGAGCATACACTCTTGGTAAGTGAACAATGTTATGTGAATTTGAAAATTGGAAAGTACTAAGATAAGGTGTTATGTGATATCATGCCTATGGATTGTGGTCATATTTTGTTGGGTAGACCTTGGCAATATGATAGACATGCTATATATGATGGGAGATTGCATAAGTATACTATTTGGGTTGATGGGAGAAGACAAAGCTTGTTACCTTTGATTGAAGAACCTGTTAGTAGTGTTTTTACATTTGTGAAATTTTTTCTGATGGAAGGAAGGAAGTTTGTTAAGGATTTGAAAAAGAATGATGTATGTTTTGTTGTCATTCCTAACAAACCGAGTAAGAAAACAAAGGATAGCATACTTGAAGAGATTGATAAGTTACTCACCGAGTATAGAGAGATCATTTCTAATAATGTACATGATGGTTTTCCACCGAAGAGAAGAATTGATCATTGTATGGATCTAATCCCTAGAGCTAGTTTACCGAATAAGGCACCACATCAATTGACACCTACTGAGAATAAGGAATTGAACCGACAGATTCAAAAATTGTTGCAGAAAGGTTTGATCTGAGAAAGTTTGAGTCCTTGTGTAGTACCTACTGTATTGGCACCTAATAAGAATGGATAATGGAGAATATGTATGGATTCTAGAGCAATCAACAAGATAATAGTGAAATATAGGTTTCCTATACCGAGAATGGATGACATAATGGACAGTTTGATTTGAGCAAAGTATTTTACCAAAATTGATTTGAAAAGTGGGTATCATCATATCAAAATTAGTGAAGGTGATGAGTGGAAGACTGCTTTTAAGACAAAAGAAGGTTTGTATGAGTGGTTGGTTATGCCTTTTGGCTTAACTAATGCACTGAGTACTTTTATGAGGTTGATGAATGAAGTTTTGAAGAAAGTTTTAGGTAAATTTATAATTGTATACCTAGATGATATTCTGATATTCAGTAAGACTAGAGAAGAACATTTTTTGCATGTTAAAAAAGTATTGCAGAGGTTGAAAGAAGAGAAGTCGCTAATAAATATGAAAAAGTGTTCTTTCATGCAAGAGGAGATTGTGTATTTGGGATTTTTGATTTCAGTTGATGGTTTGAAGATGGATCCTGAAAAGTTTGAAGCTATTTTGAATTGGCCTACATGTGAGAATTCTAGTGAGGTAAGATCATTTCATGGTTTGGCAAGTTTTTACCAAAATTTCATTAGGAATTTCAATTCAATTTGTAATGCTATGACTGATACAATGAGAGGAGATAAAAGAGAATTCAAGTAGACACATGGAGCTAAAAAAAATTTTGAGACTTTGAAGGATAAGGTTACTCAATTACTTGTGTTAGCATTGCCTGATTTCAATAAGGTATTTCAAGTTGAATGTGATGCAAGTAGTAGTGCAATAGGAGTTGTGTTAAGTCAAGAAGGTAAACCTATTGCTTTCTTTAGTGAAAAGTTGAATGATGCAAAAAGGAAATATTATGTGTATGATCAAGAATTCTATGCTATTGTTCAAGCCCTGAAGAAATGGAGACAAATTTATTTGATACCGAGTGAATTTGTGTTGTATACCAATCATAAAGCTTTACAGTATTTGGGTAGTCAGAATAATTTGAATCAGAGACATATGAAATGGGTTAATTATTTGTAGATTTATACATTTGTGATAAAGCATAACGGTGGAGTCACTAATCGAGTTGCTGATGCATTGAGTAGAAGAAGATCTTTGATGACCGAGATGAAAAATTGAAGTTCTTGGTTTTGATGACATGAGATATTTGTATGAATTTGATCCTAATTTTTCTGAGCCATGGAGAATGTGTAGAGAACCTATTCAATATCAACCGAGTAAAAAATGGGAAGACTATTTCATTCAAGGAGGTATGTTGTTTAAAGGTATTCAGTTGTGTATACCGAGAGGATCAATGAGAACTAATTTGATAAAGGAGAAACATAGTAGTGGTTTGGCTGGACACTTTGGTGTTGACAAAACATTGAATTTGATTAAGGAGAAATACTTTTGGCAGTAGTTGTATAAGGCTGTTCAGAAATTTGTGAAAAGTTGTGGAATTTGTCAAGTTGCAAAAGGCATAAGTCAGAATACTGGATTGTATACACCGATTTATGTTCCTGAGAAACCTTGGATTGATATCAGTATGGATTTTGTTCTTGGCTTACTGAAGAAAGTGAGAGGTAATGATTCTATATTTGTTGTTGTGGATAGATTTTCTAAGATGTAATGCAGGAGAATCTCGGGTCCTTGGCAATCCTGTGTCACCAAAAATAATTTGGAGTTTTTCTGTGTTGCTCAGTTTTTGCTTTCACTGAGTTGCTTAGTAGTTGATCAGTTTCCTTTGGTTATCGAGTGTGGTCGGTTCTCTCCTTGGTGGTTAGTTATTTCACTGGTGCTCAGCATTGTCTATTTTCTACTTGGTTATCATGCTTACCGATGGGTTTAGTTTTATTTCCTATTGTGGCTGACTTGTGCATTTATATTGGATTGTAGATTTAATGTTTGTATCCATCATTAGGAAGCGTGTGGTCCTAGATTTGACTGTTACTTCCATTAATTATGGATTTGAAAGCTGACTCAGTTCGGTATCCTCTTGGATAAATGTAGTTGTTTGGTTGTAGTTTAGGAGGCAGTTTTGGATAGAAGATAGTAGACATTAGATTAGAGATTTGTAATAGATCCTCACATGTTTGAGGACTTCTAAGTTTCATTATAATATCTAGTCATAACTAGGAAGGCCTTATAGCCTGGAATGTATGATTCAATTGATGATAATATATGAAATTTTATGCATTCTCTCTCTCACTCTTGTGTTTGTTGGCTTTCGCGTGTGTTGAGAAGGCTTGGATCATCAGGGTGCACCATTTATTGGCCCCTCTTTCTCCCTACCTTGCGTCAGGTGGTATCAGAGTGAGGTTAGATCTTGATCTAGTTCTGTGGATCTAGGTTTGCAGGTTCCTCTTGAAGCCCTAGTTGATTGTTGTGGGCTAGTAGATTGTGATCTAATCTACAATTGTAGAGGGTTGTGAGGATGGTTCATGGGAGGTGAGATATAGATCTAGGATTGGTAGATATGCTAAGGAAGATTGCTACTAGGTTAGAAGTAGTGGAGACAACGCAGAGAAGAGGTAGACATCTTGAAGATGTTAGTGATGATGAAATTGAAGAAGAACAAGAAAATGCAGAACCTACACCTGTTATGGATCAAGGTGAAGAAATTTTTTTGCAGGCTTTGACAAGTCTAAAGTCAACACCACATTTCAATCCTCTTGAGTATGGTGGAAAGCTATATTTTGATGAATTGGTGGACTAGATGACCGAAATGGAAAAGTATTTTGAATATGAAAATATCCCTGAGGATAAGAAGGTGAAGATTACAAGCACAAAGCTGAAAGTCATGCATCCTTATGGTGGGAACATCTGCAATTGGATTAGAAGAGGAAAGGAAAAGACAAAATCAAGGTATGGAGTAAAATGTTCAATAAATTGAAAGGAAAGTTCTTACCCTGTGATTATCAAATTAACCTAGTTTGGTGAATGAAAAGTTTGAGGCAGAAAGATAGCTCGGTAAAGGATTATACTAAGGAATTATATAGATTGGATATCATATCTGGACATGATGAAGATGATGTGGAAAGAATCGGCAGATACCTAAATGGTTTGAGAGTTTCCATCCAAGAGGAAATTAGTATGGTCAAGTTAGAGAACATTGAAGAGGCTTATCAATTTGATTTGAAGGCTAAGGACAAACTAAACAAAAGACATGAGAAAAGATAGAGAGGTCATGGTGGTAGATTCCCTAGATGAAGAGGTAGATCTAATGGTGAAAATAGTAGATCTGAACTTGAAAAGACAAATCTGGACAAAGGCAAGACCGAGTGGAAAGGTGAAAGTTCTAGAGGTAGAGGCAGTAACTACCAAGGTGGATATGGTAGAGGAAGTTTTTGAGGAAGTTTTTATAATTGTGAAGAAGAAGGACATAGATCTTTTGAATGTACACAAGCTAGTAAGAAGGTTGGTAGTAGTAGAAATGCTTTGGTGCAAGAAGAGTCATTGAATGAACCTGAGAAAAAAAATAACTTGATGGTAAGGAGAGCACTATGGAATGAAATCAAGAAGGAAGATTCGGTAAGGAAAAGTTTTTTCAAGACCAGATGTAGAGTTTCTGATAAAGTTTGGAAGGTAATCATTGACAGTGGTAGCTCGGAGAACCTAGCATCTAAAGAGATGGTCACAAAATTGCAGTTGGAAAGGTTGGTACATCTGAAGCCCTATCAGATTTCATGGATCAAAGATGAGCATACACTCCTAGTAAGTGAACAATGTTATGTGAATTTGAAGATTGGAAAATACTATGATAAGGTTTTATGTGATATCATGCCTATGGATTGTTGTCATATTTTGTTGGGTAGACCTTGGAAATATGATAAACATGCTATATATGATGGGAGATTGCATAAATATACTATTGTGGCTGATGGAAAGAAACAAATCTTGTTACCATTGATGGAAGAACCTGTTAGTAATGTTTGCACATCTGTGAAAGTTTGTTTGATGGAAGGAAGAAAATTTGTTAACTCTTTGAAGAAGAATGATGTATGTTTTGTTGTAATCCCTAATAAGCCGAGTAAGAAAATAGAGGATAATGTCCCTAAGGAGATTGATAAGTTTCTCATTGAGTACAGTGATATCATTTTTGATAATGTACTTGATGGTTTTCCACCAAAAAGAAGCATTGATCATTGTATGGATCTAATCCCTAGAGCTAGTTTACTGAATAAGGCACCTCATTGGTTGACACCTAGTGAGAATCAAGAATTGAACTGATAGATTCAAGAGTTATTGGAGAAAGATTTGATCAGATAAAGTTTGAGTCCTTGTGTAGTACCTATTGTATTGGCACTGAAGAAGAATGGAGAATGGAGAATTTGTATTGATTCAAGAGCAATCGATAAGATAACAGTGAAGTATAGGTTTCCTATACTGAGGATGGATGATATAATGGATAGTTTGACTGGAGAAAAGTATTTCACAAAGATTGATTTGAAAAGTGGGTATCATTAGATCAAAATCAGAGAAGGTGATGAGTGGAAGACTGCTTTTAAGACAAAGGAATGAAGTTTTGAAGAAATTCTTGGGTAAATTTGTGATTGTATATCTTGATGATATTCTAATATTTAGTAAGACCAGAGAAGAACATTTGTTGCATGTTAGACAAGTTTTGCAGAGATTGAAAGAGAAAAAGTTGCTGATAAATCTGAAAAAGTGTTCATTCATGAAAGAGGAGATTGTGTATTTAGGATTTGTTATTCCAACTGATCATTTGAAGATGGATCTTGAAAAGGTTGAAGCTATTTTGAATTGGCCTACACCTGTGAATGCTAGTGAGGTAAGATCATTTCATGGTTTAGCAAGTTTTTACCGAAAGTTCATAAGGAATTTTAGTTCAATTTTTAATGCTTTGACTGAGACTATGAGAGGAGACAAAAGATAATTCAAGTGAACACATGGAGCTGACAAAAGTTTTGAGACTCTGAAGCAGAAGGTTGTTGAATTACCTATTTTGGCATTACCTAATTTTAGTAAAGTATTTCAAGTAGAATGTGATGCAAGTGGAAGTGCAATTGGAGCTGTGTTGAGTCAAGAAGGTAAACCTGTTGCTTTCTTTAATGAAAATTTGAATGATGCTAGAAGGAAATATTCCGTGTATGGCCAAGAATTCTATGATATTGTTTAAGCACTAAAGAAATGGAGACATTATTTGATATCGAGTGAATTTGTGTTGTATACTAATCATAAGGATTTACAATATCTGGGTAGTTAGAATAAGTTGAATTGGAGACATATGAAATGGGTTGAGTATTTGTACAGTTACACATTTGTGATAAAGCATAAGAGTGGAGTCACTAACTGAGTTGCTGATGCATTGAGTAGAAGAAGATCTTTGATGATCGAGATGAAAATTGAAGTTCTTGGTTTTGATGAGATGAAAGGTTTGTATGAAAATGACCCTGATTTTTCTGAGCCATGGAGAAAGTGCAGAGCACCTATTCAAGATCAACAAGATACTAAATGGGATGAATATTTTATTCAGGAAGGTATGTTGTTTAAAGGTATTCAATTGTGTATACTGAGAGGAGTAATGAGATCTAATTTGATAAAAGAGAAACATAGTAGTGGTTTGGCTGGACATTTTGGCATTGATAAAATATGGAATTTTCTTAAGGAGAAATACTATTGGTTGTAGTTGTATAGAGATGTTCATAAATTTGTGAAAAGTTGTGGTATTTGACAAGTTGCAAAAGGAGTAAGTCAGAATACTAGATTGTATACACCGATTGTTGTTCCTGAGAAACCTTGGATTGACATCAATATGGACTTTGTTCTTGGCTTACCAAAGACAGTAAGAGGTAATGATTCAATATTTGTTTTTGTGGATAGATTTTCTAAAATGGCACATTTTATACCATGTAGAAAGACATTAGATGCAGTACATGTAGTAGATCTTTTCTTTAAGGAAATTGTCAAATTGCATGGATTACCGAGGAGTATTATCTCTGACCAAGACAGTAAATTTGTTGGATATTTTTGGAAAACACTTTGGAAGAAATTTGGCACTAAGTTGAAATATAGTTCTACATTTCACCCACAAACCGATGGACAGACTGAAGTTCTGAACAGAAGTTTGGGAAATCTTTTGAGATGTTTAGTTGGAGACACACCGAGTAATTGGGATTCTATGTTAGCACAATCAGAGTTTGCATACAATAATTCAATGAATAGGAGTACTGGAAAGACACCATTTGAGATTGTGAATGGCACACAACTGAGAGGAATATCTGATTTGAGAGACATTGCTGATGAAAATAAGAAAAGTACTGAAGGAGTAAAGTTTGTTGAGTACATGAAAACATTGCATGAAGATGTGATGCTGAAGCTGGAAGAGAGTAATAAAAAATACAAAGACAGAGCTGATAGATCAAGGAGACATAAAACTTTTTATGTTGGTAATGAAGTCATGGTTCATTTGAAGAAAGGTTGATTTCATGTTGGAACATATGGAAAGCTGAAGATGAAGAAGTTTGGACCTTGCAAGATTCTGAATAAATTTGAAAGTGGAAATGCATATGAGATTGAGTTACCTGATGACATGGATATATCACCAATTTTTAACATTGCTGATTTGTATGAGTATCATGAACTTGATGAAGAAGTGACAGTACCAGTAGAATATCCTAAGAAGTAGAATGAAGAAGTTGAATAGATTTTGAAGGAAAGAGTTGGCAAAACTACAAGAGGAAAATAATATATGGAATATCTGGTAAAATGAAAGAATAGACTGATGTAAGATAGTTCATGGATTTCACAGTCTGAGTTGGATGTAGCTCGGACCAGGCATACCAAATGATTCAGAGAATCATTTCAAAATAACCCAAGGTGTATGATGTAGGAGCATCTCAGGTCCTTGGCAATCTTATGTCACCAAAAATAATTTAGAGTTTGTCTATGTTGCTTGGTTTCTACTTTGACTGAGTTGGTCAGTTTCCTTTGGTTACCAAGTGTGGTCGGTTCTCTCCTGGGCGGGTGGTTATTTCATTGGCACTCGGTGTTGTCTGTCTGCTACTCAGTTATTGTGCTTATCAATGGGTTTAGTTTTGTTTCTTGTTGTGGCTGACTTGTGCATTTATATTGGATCATAGATTTAATGTTTGTATCCATCATTGGGAAGCGTGTGGTCCTAGATCTAACTATTACTTCTATTAATTATGGATCTGAAGGCTGACTCATTTTGGTATCCTCTTGTATAAATGTAGTTTTTTGGTTGTAGTTTAGGAAGCAATTTTGGATAGAAGATAGTAGACATTAGATTGGAGATTTGTAATAGATCCTCACATGTTTGAGGACTTCTAAGTTTCATTGTAATATCTAGTCATAACTAGGAAGGCCTTATAGCCTAGCATGTATGATTCAATTGATGATAATATATGAATTTTTCTACATTCTCTCTCTCACTCTTGTGTTTTTTGGCGTTCGTGTGTGTTGAGAAAGCTTGGATCATCAGGGTACACCATTGCTTGGCCCCTCTTTCTCCTTGCCTTGCGTCAAGATGGCACATTTTATACCCTATAGAAAAATATCAGATGTAGTACATATAGCAGATCTTTTCTTTAAAGAAATTATTAGATTGCATGGATTACTGACGGGTATCATCTCTGACTGAGATAGTAAGTTTGTTGGATACTTTTGGAAGACTCTTTGGAGAAATTTTGGCACCAAGTTGAAATATAGTTCTACATTTCACCCACAAATTGATGGACAAAAAAAATTTGTGAATAGAAGCTAGGGTAATCTTTTGAGATGTTTAGTTGGAAAAACACTGAGTAATTGGGATTTTTTGTTGGCACAAGAAGAGTTTGCATATAATAATTCAGTGAATAGGAGTATTGGAAAAACACCTTTTGAGATTGTAAATGGAATGCAACCAAGAGGTATATTAGATTTGAGGGATATTGCTGATGAAGGAAAGAGAAGTGTTGAAGGAGTAAAGTTTGTTGAGTACATGAAGACATTACATGAAGATGTGAAACATAAGTTGGAGAAAATTAATCAGAAATACAAAGATAGAGCTGATAGATCAAGAAGACATAAGACTTTTTTTGTCAATGATGAAGTAATGGTTCATTTGAAGAAAGGAAGATTTCCTGTTGGAACATATGGGAAGCTGAAAATGAAGAAGTTTGGTCATTACAATATTTTGAAGAGATTTGACAGTGGAAATTCTTATGAGATTGAGTTACCTGATGACATGCATATATCACCTATATTCAACATTGTTGATTTGTATGAGTACCATGAGTTAGATGAAGAAATGACAGTACAAAATGATTATCCTAAGAAACCAATAGAAGAAGTTGAGAAGATTTTGGAACAAAGAATTAGCAGAAGTACAAGAGGAAAATAGTATATGGAATATTTGGTAAAGTGGAAGAATTGACCAATTGAAGACAGTTCATGGATTTCACAATCTGAGTTAGATTTAGCTTGAATTGTACCTATTGCGTGATTTAGAGAATCATTTCAAATAACCCCAGGTGTCTGATGCAGGAGCATCTTGGGTCCTTGGAAATCCTGTATCACCAAAAACATCTTTGTATTTTCCTATGTTGCTTGGTTCCTACTTTGACCGAGTTGGCTTGATAGTTGCTTAGTTTCCTTTGTTAACCAAGTTGGTTGGTTATCTCTCTGGTGCTCAATTAATTCCATGGTGCTCGATAATGCTTTTCTGGCGCTCGGTTAACCTTTCTTACCAAGTTGTTTTTTTTAGTTTCCTGTTGAGGCTAACTTGTGCAATTAATTATGGTCACGAATTTAATACCAGTATCTATCATTGGGAAGTGTGTAGACCTAGATGTGGCCATTCCTTCCATCGATGGTGGATCTAAAGGCCAACTTATTCAGTGGCCTCTTGTATATATTGTAGTCTTTGGTTGTAGTTTAGGAGGAAGTTTTTCACTAGAAGATAGAAGTTAGAAGATTGAAGATAGTTTCAGATCCTCACATGTTGGAGGACTTATGTACTTGAATTTTAATATTTGGCCCCAACCGGGAAGTCCTTACAGCCTGACATGTATGAATCAATTTGAAGAAACAATATAAGAAGATATCTACATTATCTCTCTCACTTGTGTGTTTGTTGCTTCCATGCATGATCTCTACAAGGTGGATATGGTTAGGGTGTGCCTTTGACCCCTCTCCATATTCCTTTGTGTCACTCTTATCCTATGTTTTCCTCCTTCATCCTTGAAATAATCATATGTCTTTCCTAGTTCATTCAATTTTCCCTTAACTAACTCAATTTTGCCTCTCAAATTGTCAACAACAATAGGATACCAAAGACAATACCTATATATATATAAAATTCCATTTATGCATACCTTAGTATCACCAATAGTCTAGATAAATTATATTTTCAATACACTTATTTTCAATAGACTCCTTGAACTTTCTATAATTAGCTACACTTTACAATAATTTTATCTCAATATCTATGAACAACTCAATTGGTAGCACACCAGATACACTAAAGATCATGATCTTCTTACTGATCAAGGCATCATTCAACAATTCCACTATCTCTATTCTTCCTACCAAAGAGAAACTGGACCATAATTCATCGATTCTGTCAAACTCACCATCTTCCAGCATAGACTAAATCACATCAAAATCCATAGAGTTAGATTCTAATAGAGAAGTAAAAATTTTCTTAAACACTTCTTCTTCTTCCTTCTCTTGTTTCTTCCTTTTCTTTAATCTCTTCTTCTCCATCCTCCGAGATAGTAACAATTATTTTCTTTTAGCACTAGTCTTTCTCCTTTTAGCTTCTGAAGGGGAACCATCGATAGCAAAATCCAAACTTTTATAATCAAAGGAAGAAACCTCCTCAACATTACTTACTATCACAACACCATAAACAATCAAAATAGAACAAACATTCATCTGCAAGGAAGTGAAACAAAATTTATAAGGATTTGCACAGTTCTTCAAAAACCCTAAATATCTATAAATCTATTTATCAACAGGGATGTTGGTCCTCCACTCAATGTTTTCATTACCCCATAAAGACTTCAATAAATAGAATACTAAGCACATAGCCAAAGATACAAACCAAAATCTATATCCATCTTCTACAGTCATCTTGACATTTTGAAGGAAATTATCCAACAATAATTTGCACAAATCAAATTGAACACCTTCTCTAACCATCTTATGAGAAATGTAAATTTCCATAGCCAAAGTGGAAGCATCACAATTTTGAAATTGAGTTTTATAATAAATTCCATAGGCAACATACCTCACCACCATATCAACAAGAGCATTTTTTAGGTACACACGTTGATTACGGTCAATACTAGTCAACTCATTTACCTCCATGTAACTGATTATCTTCTTTCTTGGTAAGTCACAAATGCTTCAATTAACTCTTTTTCTACCATATAGGGCTTGTGCAACACAAGGTTTCCATCCTAAAATTGACTCAACAAAAAAATGATAAATTCTTTTTTGTCAAACAAGGAAAATTCTCCCCATATATCCAATCCAAAATTTTGAACCCTGTACAAATAATCTGATGATAGTCCTACTTCCATCTTTATGATCCTACCATGGTCAAATATCTCCATTTTAGTCTTATTTAACATCCTTGATACAATCACACGTGTACCACGAACAACGAATTGAGATTTTATTATTGCACTTTGAAAAAATTTCTTTAACACTTCTTACACTCAACTAAAAACTCAAATTTATCTTCTTACAATAGTGCCAAATGATTTCAAAAATTCATATTTATAACCACGAACCATCATAGTTGTTTTTACCACCAAAAATTAAATATCGTTGACACAACCTAGGGGAAGTGCACACATCAATCAATCAAAATAACTGCAATCATTATTTTATCATCCAACATACTAGAGATAAGATAATTTAAACTAGTATCACCATAGAGAAAGGGAAGTGATTGATATAACATTTAAAAACTCCACCTGAGCCAAAGCATTTGACTCATTTACCAAAAGAGCTAGTACCAGGATCCAGTACCATAGGACTATCTTCATCAACAACATATTTCATTTTCCATGTCATGTTAGTCTTATGAGATTCACTTAAAACCATAACATTATTTCCATTTCCAGTATTTACCAAAGCACCATCAGATCTACATGCATTAGCATAATGACCAATCTGACCATATTTGAAATGATTGACATCCCTCTGACATGATCTCACTAAATAAAATTTAGATTTGCATTTATTAGCCCTGTGACCATAATTGTGACATACCTAGAAATTCCCATTAAAGTTATTATTCATTCCACTCTTCTTAAATAGATTAGAGACTTGACCTTTGCATTACTTTTTTTTATGATTGAACTTGTGACAATTAAAACATTAAAACTTATGTTCTTTCCTCATCTTACATTCAACAACCTTATGACCAAAATTATTTCATATGTAACAATAATTGTTAAAAGATAAGTACTTTTGAGCAATCAGTTGCCTTATCGGGGGCCTTCTTATAGACATCCTTAGATTGATGATCTTTCTAGTTGTCTCATATTTTGGTTCTTCTTTAATTAACTCCTCTTTTCCTTTGTCCTTCAAATTTAAACATTCATTGATAAACCCTAAACCTTCCTTGTCTTTGTGATTCTTCTACAGGGCTAGTAACTGATCCAGAATAGTACTTCTCTTACATACCTTATCTTACTTGATCTCAGGTTCCTTAATTATTGATTCAGATTTTTATTTTATTATGAATTTATCTTGATGATTTATGTGAGATTATCTTCATATTTATTCCATTCCTCTAATGAGATCTTCAATTCTTCTTTGATCCTCTTCCAGCCTTCCATTTTATGATTTAACCCATATTTGATAAATCCCTAATTGTTTTTATGATCAGTCAACATATTTTATAGCTCCACCACCTTCTCTTTTGATTCCTTCAATTCCTGACTAACTTCCTAGTGACTTTCTCTCAACTTTCAGATCTATTCCCTCAGCTTACTAATACATGCATTTGTCTCACTTAGGTTTTCTTTTAACTCCTAATTTTTTGATTTTGTACTCTCAATATCACTCATCATGATCTACCAATCCTTATCAGCATATTATTCTCCTTCTATCTATTCAAAAAATGAAGGTCTCCCTCAAGCGTTTAAGCTCTATCTACAAGGTGTTAGGAATGGGAACACTGAGAGGGGCAGGGGGGTCAATCAGTGTTCTATATATTATTAATTTTTTTGATATCTTAAACTTTTACTTAATTGATTAAGTACTTAAATGAATATCAATTCAAGTAAGATAAAAAACCATAACACAACACCAAATATGATTATGAGGAAACCCAAATAGGTAAAAACCCCGGTGGGAATTGACACCCACTAAGAATTGCACTAGTGTTTTATGATCCCTATTAGAAGATCTTACAACCTTGTTAGGAGTTGATCTTTACAATGCTTTTAGTACAGTGACCTGGTTAAGGGTCAGACCCTATTAGGAGTCTTTTACAATAACCTTGTTAGGGGTGTGGACACACTATCCTAGAGCTCACTTCTCAAGTGGTGAAGGCTACAACCTTCTGGATCTCAGATACACACTATATCTACAAGGTGAACTGCTATTGTGAAACTGCTTGTCTGATTAGTTCCTTTGGTGTGTTGATGCTTTAACCTCTTGTAAAGCTCTACAAAATTCTAACTTCTCTTCACATACTTCTTCTCTTCTACTATCAACTCTATTTCTTTTATCATTCTTAATTACAAATACGCATATCTTATTTATATACGCTAACAAAACTATTCACTAGGTCATCCTTCAACCTATTACATACAACGCTTCCAAATGAATTGGCTCAAGTGTGTTTACATATAATGATATTAACATGTCTATAACCTAAATACAATAGGTGCATATCCTTTACAAAAAAATATTATAAGCACTAACCAAAATATCAACAGTCGGCTCTATGCTCTGTTATGTTCTGTCGCTGACTGTCTATGTCACTTCATCTGGCTATAACTTGTTCATACTGGCTCATATGATCATGCACTCTTAGACTTGGCATGATTACATACTCAGAATCTTCTCTTCAAGGGAACATTTCATAACTCGATCATACTCATGTGTGCTGATGCTCTATTCATTTGGTACTCTGCTAACTGTCCAATCTTCCATACTTAGCCATTTTCCTGATCTTCTAAGTAATGCGCTGACTCCAAAACTTTATATGACTTTGTTTCCATAATGAAAACACTAAATCATAATAGTATAGTCAACTTACCAACAATATGCCCCTTTTTAATTAATGGAAACAAAGGAATATGGTGAAGTTACTAACTATTTCTTACACAAAAAATTTCTAACATATACTCTATCTTATATCTTCCTTTTACTATATACTCTACTCCCTTTTACATCATATATACTGATCCATATTCTTCCTTCTACTATATACTCCCCTTTTGACATTAATGAAAAAGGTTCTCAAAAAGGTGTATCTACAAGTATTTACACAGTTAGTACATCCGAATATGCAATCTTCAAGGTCTAGATCTCTTGCTGCCAAAATGTCATTAGTGCATTTACTGTTTGAAGATGGACATAAATGCATAAGACAACTTCTCAATCTTCACCAAATCTGAACTTGGACCTTGATCATATGTCACCATAGTGGCACCAATCTCCTTGATATTCTGATTTAGTACATCTAAGGAGGGCGCAAGTTCATGTCTTAATTATGCTTACCTAGCCCTTATCTTGGCCATTTCTTGCTCTGCCTTCCCAATTTTGTCTAACTGACCCTGATAGACATTGTTGCACATGTTTACATCTGAGGAGGGATCTAGCACTGAAATCCTTACTAGTTACATCATTGATACAGCTTCCTGAATCTTCTTTGAGAGATCTCCAGTTAGTTTGTCCTTATCCATACTGTTAGCTATTATTTTTCTTCCTTTAGCTACTATTTCCTTCAACAAAGCTTGACCAACTTTCAGAGAGCTAAGGTCAAGTGTGAAGTTACCTATCAATTCAATCAATCTCTTCTTCAGATATTGTTCCTCTGCAACTTTAGATGCCGACTCTTCAAGACTAGAGAAATTTTCTTTGAAGCTTGTTAAAATATTTCTTACATCATCCACTAAGTGTACACTTGATACTATTTTGTCTTTAGGAAGTAGACTATTCAGGATGTTGACTGATTCAACAAACAATGGATTTCTCATCACTTGCTTTTCTTTTGCCTTTTCCATTGTAATCACACTAATTTTAATCAGGTCTTCTTCCCCCCATGAGTCTAAACTTTTTGTGTCAGGAGTCAAACTTGACAATAATGATGGCTTAGGGGTAAGGAGTTAACTTTGGCTAACATCCATTACCTCAGTCTTTATAGATACCAAAGTTACAACAGTGGGTATACCTGTAAGTTCATCATTTTTCTCTTTATCCTCTTTCTCCTTTTCTTCTTCCTCTTCCTATCCTATCACATCCTCAATCAGAACATCTTCTTGATGCTTAGGTGAATTATCACTGCATAGTATTTCTACCTCTTTTGTACTCACAAAGACTTCCTCAAATTTTTCTAAGTCTTTGTCAGTGGCCACCATTGATATCTCCACATTATCAATCATTATCATGTCATCTTTATGTGTTCCAGGCATGGGTGCAGATTCCATTGCATCAGTGGGCACTGTCACTTTGGACATTGAATCTTGTGGACCTGTTATAGGTGCATTAGGGATCTCTAACTCCTTGGCTTTCTTAGAGGGCACTTGAGTTGTAGGCGCAGTAGGTGGATACATGTGTCTATCAAAGAACACCTTTTCAAATTCTTTTTCATTCTCTTTGGCTACCAAATCATAGTCTTTATTCATGATCTACAAGGTTCTTAGTTTGGTTCTTAGGTGAGGCTTCACCAAACCTAACCAAAAAAATTTCCCATCAATTGAACAAATAGGGAGGCTTTCATCCAATATCTTCTCCCTTATCCTAAAGTCTACTTCTATAGCTTGTCTCTTTAAGGAGTCTAAAATATTCCATACACTGTTAAGAATGAATGTCTTAAGTTCCAAGACTATCTTCTTGAACTTAATCATGTGTTTGATTATCATGGAATGTATTTCTGATTTGTCAATCTCACTATACTTATTATAGAACTTCCCTACTTGATCAATGCTTCCTTCATCTATTATCCTTGTTCTCAAAACTTGTAGATTCATTCTGAATCCTACCTCAGGAGGTGCTTGAGTGTTTCTCCTTTGACTTCTGGTTGTCCTAGAGGATGGATGGCTTGTGTCAGACTCCTTCCTCTTAGGCATCTTTCTATACTCAGGAGGTGGTGTGGACTCCAAATCAATTGTATCTATGGGCACAGGGGTGTTTTTTTCCATCTTTACCTTCTTTGCCTTAGGGTCATCAGACTTCTCTATTTTTACTTTAGAAGAGGGTGTGCTCTCAAGTTGCATTGCAATCTTGGCTTCCCTAGCCTTATCTAGGTCATCTTGTGTTACACCATGAATCTTCAATATCTCAGAGGTGATCTTAGAGGCTTTCCTCTTGGTTGTAGTATTGTTCAAGACTACATCTACTTGTCTAGTCTTCTCCTCATAGGTGCCCCATCTTGGCTCATTGGGATCTTTTGGCATTGTTAGGAGAACTTATGCATATGCCTCTAGAATGTGCTCCTCCACTTCATACCCAAGTGGATTAATGTATTTGGTCCTTGGCTCTACTGCTTCCATGCAATTTATGTATGTCTCCACCATGATGCATATACTATCCTTATACTTATCAACTATACTTTCAAGCATCCTATACCTTCTCTGCATTCTTATCCTAAATGTTTTGATCTCCAATTCCATGTAGTCCTTCAAGGTACTCTCAGTTGATGCCTTCAATGTAATCTGTGGCATTGTAGGAAGGTTCTTGTCTAGATAGAGATCTGACACTTTCCCAACAATATAAAAATACATGTAGATTATCAGTGACCCAAACCTCAATATCATACTTTTATCATGTTTGATAGCTCTTATATTATCCATAAATTGTGCGCGCAAGATCTCACCCAAGTTGAATTCACCATTTTCTCTCACAATCCTAATGGCTACTAAAATAGTGGTTGCAGAAACACTATTGACCCTGTTAGCATGTTGGAACTTATATCCAAGTATCATAGACATCAATTTTATGTCTTTCTTTTCTATAGGCTCAATTGTCATTCCACACTTGTCATTGCAAGACTTGCAAACCTGCTCAACCAGTTTCCTAACATCCTTGCCTATAGGAAGAATGGCACCTATCTTAGGAAGACTAGTCATCTCATGAATGAGATCAGTGGTTATTCTAACTGGGACTTCTCCTATCCAAAATAGGTTATCATTTATTTTACTCAAAAGAATCTTAATCCATTTAGATTCATAAAACTCATAAGCAGTCGCATATTCAACAATAGGGTTGTTTTCTAGGTGTGCGTACTCATCTATGAATGTTTTTTCTAGATTCATCATTGTCTCTAGATGTGCCCTAATTCTATCTTCTCCAACAGGTTCCTTCTTACAATAGATGTATGCATGTATGTCCTCTGCATGCATAACACCCATTGGAGTCCTAGAGAAGGCTCCTTCTAGGTCATCTAGGACTGACTTAAAGGGATGCTTCTTAAAAACATATATTTTCCTTTCAGCAACATCAAATACAACAAGAGTAGCTATAACTTACTTGATCACACTTGTATAGGTTTCCAAATGGATTATGAACCATTGTGTCTGAACAAGGGTTTCGTAACCAACTTTCTAACTTCTTCGTTGATAAACCAACTATAATCCTTCAACTCTTAACTGCTAGATCTCTTGTGCTCTCCAAAGGATCGAATTTGAATGTAAATATCTGGATAAAGTATCTTCAATGACAATAAAAAAAACTTTCCACCATTAATGCTTGCCGCAAGACACATAATCCCACAGAGAATTCCAAACTTCCTTTCTGCTATCAATTAGGCAGTGTGCTCTTGCATACTACATTGACTAGTCTCCAAAAAGTTATATCCAAAGGTGCACACTCAAAGAGTGAGTATAGTAGCTGCGTAGGGGTCTAGAACTAATCTAGCTCCCCCTATGACCATAACAGTCATTTAACCATAAATAGGAGGTGTACCCATTGTGGATGCATCCTCAACTATTTCACCAGCATTATCTGACTTTTCTTCCTTCCAAATAATGCTTGCATCTTCTGTAGCTTTCACAAATTTTACTTCTCCTGCTTCATCCCATATTGATCCTTCTAACTTCTTGGGGCTTTCCTATCTTTACACTTTTGATCTATAGAACCTTGAGATGTGTCCAGCCTTATTGCATGAGTGACAAATAAATGGAAGCCTAATGTTCCTTGGTGCATTGATGTGGGTTACAATTTTGCACTGTCTAGCTGTGTGACCATTGCAATTACATATCTGACATGTATTGTTTTGAGGACTTCTAACATTCTGTTGTGGATGACTTCTCTGATTTTGTTGAGTCTAATTTCTTTGATTTGATCTATAATTCATAGCTCTATGACAAAACTTATTGCATGAATAACAGTAGCCATTGAAAGGTCTTACCTCTTTACAATCTCTTGCAATGTGACCATTCTTGTTACATGAATAACAAGTTTTGTTTACTAGCTTGCGCTCATCTTTAGATGGTTCTGTATTAGCTTTAGTCTTATTTCCAATCCTCTTAGCTTCTGTAGATCCTTCTAATGCTTTCATTCTTGCTTGCATGTCATTGATATGATTTTGTGCTTCATTGAATCCAATACCGATGGTGTCTCCTTTAATCTTTTGTGCATACAACTAAGATTCTATTAGATCCTTTCTTGTGTGCAACTTGTCAATTTGATTCTTTTCTTCAGTCAATTCTGATTCTATTTTCTTCTTGATGTTTTCTAGCTCCAAGATTTTTATGTTTTCTTGCCTTAGTTCTGTATGGTAAAAATGTGACCACACTTCTATGAATCATTACATGCAAGGAAACTCAAGAATGAGCCCTCACAAATCGATCCATAGCTCCCTAGGCATGGATTGCAAGGGTTTTAAGAATGCTCTCAGCTAGAGCTATTAAGCCAATAACCTTGCTAGTAAACCATGCAATGAGAGATTCAATGAATTAATCTAAAGCATAAAGAAAATCTAAACTAAGAATTCCATGAAAATGAAACTACTATGCAAGAAAAGAAATCTAACTATGAAGCAAGAAAGCCATGATGATGCAAGAATGAAGACAAGAAGATAGAGTGTTGATGAAGATCCAAGATGAATGCCAACAATGCTCCAAATCTTCAAACCCTAGATGCAAGAATATCTCCAAAAGCTCCAAGATGACCTAGAAAACCTGTAGCATAACAATAGCATAAAAATTTGTGTGTGCAAATGAGGAAGAGAGCTCTTCTTTTATAGGAGGTGAAAAATCAATGGACCATGGAGATTAAGAGGCAAAAGATTTAATCAAGGGTGGAGCTTGAAAGAGGAGCAATCCATGCGCACAAATATCCTCCAATGAGAAAATAAGAGTTGACTTTTGTGTCCATATGAGACAAAAAGTGCTTTTTCCCTTTTTATAAAATAAGAATAATGCTTTATTTATGCAACTTAGGATAAGAGGAAAAGTGGGGGCTTTTATTTATTAAAAGGGGAGGGAATATTCCTTTTAATAAATAAAGACTTAGGATAAGATGGTTAGCCCATAGAAAATAATCAAATAAATGATAGAACTAGGATTTGATCAAGAATAAACAATTGATGATTTAGCAAATGGGGGCTAATAGTCTAGGTGACCATTTTTAGGTGTATACATTTGCCCCTCTTTGACTAATGTGTGATCGATCTGGGAACACATGTAGTCAAAGAATGAAGTTGAAATGTGAGATCGATTTGGGATCACAAAGCAACTAAAATCAACCAAGAAAGTAAGAGATAGCCAAGAAGGCAAGAAAATAGTGATCTGACTCCAAAGAATGAAGTGTAGAGAGATAGAAAATCCTGCATGGTCAGCCTGGTAGCGACAGTACTGAATAGTTAGGAAAGAGATAACCAATAAGATATGATGTGTCTACCCCCTCGGGATCAAAAGCGAAATCTAGGTAGAGGGAATGCAGAAGCAGGAGAGACATGATCAAATCACTAGAAATCATAATCAAAGCTGAAGAGATTAGAACAACCATCAAGTAGTGAAGGTATGCCCCACACATGGGACATGGGGCACAAACCAAGCGGTCCCTCAACCCGAAAATACCATGGAGAGGGGGAAGAATTTGAACTTGAGATTGAAAGTGAATGAAAGACTAGAAGTTTGAAAGAGATGGAGATGAAGAGGTGAGGAATGCCCCAGCGAAGATTGAAGGATCAGGCCTCAAAAGGTCAGCCAACTACATGAAAGAGGGGGAAAAGGTGATTTGGATGATCAAGGTGATCTTGGATTTCGGTTTCGGTCCCGAAATGAATAGAAAATTATGTGATATGAAAGAAAAGAAGTGAAAGACATGATTAGGAAGAAGTGAAAGGTGAGCGCAGTTGATTAACAAGTCCATGAAAGATGAAAGGAGAGCTCTCTCCATATGCAAGATGCAAAACTAAACTAACATGAACTTAAGAATGCAAGCTACATGAAAAGTGGTTTACTTGCAAGGTCACAAAGCCAATAGACATCTAATATTCATCATTGAGCATTATTGGTAGCGTCACAAGATCATACAATACACACTAGCATAACTATGTGGATCTGAATATGATCTATATCAGATAGAAATGTGGAAATCTCACCTAGGCATCAAAGACATGTAGGTCCAGATTACTAATGCAGTGAGATCACCTAAGTTTGATATAGCAAGATTATGCTCACATCGAGACACAAGAAAGTCAAGATGACTAGAAGCATGCACTCACAAAACAGTCAAGGATAATACCTTGTAGGTCCATAGTGTCAAGTAAGACCAGCATAAATGCTCATGATAGTGAGGACCAACAAGATATACCCACAAGCAGATAAAGAAATAAAACATGTTCTCATACCCTCAGTCTTCTAGCTATGCATCATCGAAAACAATCATAGGGGGAGAACACTCAGCAAAGAAATCATCATAGACAATACACAAAGAAATAAAGTCAAACAAATCTTAGCAAGTCACATGTTTAAGTGCATGTGTGTAGGTCATAGAGTCAAACTTTGATCATCACATCTGTAAATGAGAAATATTGCATCATACTAGACTGTAGGGTAAGACATCTGATAAGTGTTGAGAAACACTCGACGCTAGGGTAGTGTTGAAAAACACAGTTGGGGTGGTGTTGAAAAACACCATTTGCAAGGTGCCTAAGAAACCCAGACGCACAAAGAGACCCAAGATAAGCTTAAAACAACGTATGCCCCCTAGACTAAGACAAGAGTCAATTCCAGGCTAGGAGAGGCAAAGTGAGAAGTGGAGCGAATGAGAACCATGCAAGACTAATAGACATAGGTGCAGAGGGTCTCAAGCAATGCCTATTTCTAGGTTTTCACCACTTGATAGATTTATTGCAATTTTTTCAGGACTTTTTATAAATTGTTTTTTTACCAAGGCGCCCGTTTCCAGGTTTTCACCAAGGCACTTTTTCAATTTTTTTTAATTTTTTTTTATTTTTTAATTTTTTTTTTCACTAGGATGCTCATTTTTTCAGTACTTTTTATGCTTTTTAGGATTTTTTCAGCATCATATATGAATTTTTTTGGTATTTTTTCAGGATCGTAAAATATGTACAAAGGATGCCCCAGACAGAAATGGGCATCAAGAATCTACTTCCTCTGATGTAGAGAACTGATAGGCCCCAGGCCCAAATGCTGCAACTATGACAATAGGAGGTCTCAACCAGTTCAACCAATAATAACCAGCCCTGAGCAATGTCTGAGCTAGCGAAGGATCATTAGAATGTGATCCACATATGCCATCATTGATTTTAGCTAGCACTTTTTCTGACTCCTCTATTTCTAGACACTTAAGGAGAGTTCCATCTAGACCCTTCCTATACAAGTCACCAGAGACAAAGGCAAAGTGTAAGGGATGGCGGAAGGAATGGCGTGGTGGATTTGCAAGAGGAATATGAGGTTGAAGATATGAAAAGATGGTAGAATTGTAAGATTTGTGAGCAGGATAGCGTAATTCATCCACCAAGATCTTGAAATGAAATTTATGCTTTTTCATTTGTAAGATGGATGTTGAAGCAACCAAGGCATTAGAAAATTTGTTCTCAACTTTAGGAATAGGCTAAAATATAACAGATATGAGATCATGCTTGAAGTAGTGCATCATTTTTTTGTAGAGAATCAGCTTGTCATCTTTTATTTGATAATCAATATTTTTGAGCAGATTTTTATTTTTACTTTTCTTAGGTGTGGATACCGCCACAATGTGGTTTTCACCATCTAACCATTGCTCTTTTCTTTTGACTTGATGACCATGATGTTTGATTGCTGATTCAATCTTTTTTGTTGCTAGTTCTTTGGTGGAAGAAGTAACAAGTGTTGATGTGAGATGAAATGAAGTGACTGGTTCAATAGTATTTATGTGAAGGATGTCATCTCTGGTGACATGAGAGGTTGAGCCTATAGAGTAAGCTCCAAAAGTAGCTAGATCTAGACTTGTCATAGAAGAACCAACATGGTCCACTAAGGCAATACGAGGAACAAACTCATCAGACCCCACACAAGACCCATCAACCACGTCAGGTGGGTTACGACAAGAATGAACCATATCAACATCCATATCATTAGTAGATATACATTTTTCTCCCCAAAGAAGTGAAGTAGAGGGAAGATCATCTCCCATGTGAGCCATAGTGTGTATTGGTGACTCATCTGTATCTGTGTTTGAATTACTGAGCATGGGAGTATTTTAGGCATCTTCTCTATAGATCCACTCATGAATAGCTTGTTCTTCTCTTTCAGCTTCAAGGATCACCATAGCAGAAGTGGAAGGTTTCCCATATGACCTAGGAGAAATAGGTATAGAAGCAAAGGAATCCAGTTTATATTCACCCATACCAAGGCTCATCATCTTAAATGATTTCTCAGCAACAACTAGAGACGTACTAGGATCATCAGTAGGTTCATTGTGAGGAACAAATTTTTCAGTAGCAGCAAGAGCATTAATAGCAATAGTATGGTCTCTAGGAATCACAATTTTAGTGCCATTGTATGGAAATTTGACACACTGATGATAAGTGGAAGGAACAGCCTACATGTCATGGATCCAAGGATGACCCAAAAGAATGTTATATGCGAGTGGGATGTCCAATACTTGGAAGCTAATATCTTTCATGATAGGGCCCACTCGGATAGGCAACATGACAAGACCTTTGGAAGATCTTTCCACTTCATCGTAAGCTTTTATAGTAATCTTCTTTTTAGAATCCACAGTAAATTCTGACAAACCCAATTGTTGTATGACATTGAAAGAAACAATATTTAACCCTGCACCATTGTCTATCAGGACTCGGTGGACTCGGGTATTGTAGACTAGAACTTCAATGTGTAAAGCTAGATTATGAGGGTGAGCAATAGATATGTCATCTTCTGCAGAAAAGGAGAGAGATAGCAGAGATGAAATGTGGTTGACCATAGCCTAAAATTGATTCAGATCAATGTCATTGGGAACACGTGTTGCACGTAGAGCCTCATCAAGAATCTCTCTATGCGAAGAGGATAACCGAAGCAACTCAAGGATAGATATCTGTGCTGGTGTCTTTTGCAAATGTTGGACAAGATCATAGCTAGGGGTGGCTAAAGGAGCCACTTGTTTGGAAGGGAAAGCTTGCTTGGGATCTTGCACAGTTTTAAGGACAATCTTGGCTTGCCCCCTAGTAATAGCATTCAGTGTCTCACTTTGGGAAGATGAACTATCACGTGTTTGCAAGATCAACTTTGGCTTACCATGATTGGCTTTATTATCATCTTGAGACCTCATCATTAGAACGCTCTCAATGAGCTCTACCATGTTGATCACAGGTGTATTAGAAGGATACATGTAATTGATCTTAGCATCATGATTCTTCTTATGTGTTTGAGAGGTTTCCCCCTTATCATGCTTAGGTAGAGGATCTTTGAAAGCTATGTGATCAGAATTTTTAGTTAAGCCATCAGTGGAGATTGTGTCGTTCTCAATAAGATCCTGAATATCATCCTTAAGCCTAAAACAAATGTCTGTTGGATGTCCCTTGTTTCTATGATAATGGCAGTAATGATCCTCTCTCCACCAATCAAGCTTATTTATTGGATCCCAGTTACCAGGTTTATCAGGAAGCGTAAGATATCCATTGTCAACTAAAGTCTTAAGGATCACATCGTAAGGTTCTGCCAACTTGGTATAGACTCACTTTCGAAATGAATTCTTAGGCTTATCTGCATATTGAGGTTTAGGAGCATTGTGAGTGTTGCTAGCTTCTTGTTGTTTTGCTACATAGATAGCATTGGAGAGATTGAAAGTGGGCTCTTTAACTTTAGGAGCATCAACAACCCCATCATTAACAACATACTTGTTCTTATTCCAAGGTTTGTTCTTGTCTTTGCCATTTCCTTTAGCATCTTTATTAATAACAATATCCCCTTTTCTTATAGCTACATCCTCAATTCGATATGCACTTTCAACCATGTCATTGAAAGAGGAGAACAGTTGTTTCCTTAGATCATAATACAGCTCAGGCACAAGAGTGTTGACAAAAATATCAATCTTTTCCCTTTCGGGTAGCTGACGAGGATATCGAGAATACAATGACCTCCAACATTGTAAGTAAGTTGCAAATGGCTCACCTTGATGTTGTCTTAGATTACTGAGATCTATCATAGTGACAGGTTGTTGGATGTTGTAAGAGTACTGCTGGGTAAATCACTGAGCTAACTCATCAAAAGTCTTAAGCGGTGGTGTCAATTTCACAAACCATTCCAAAGCTTGGCCTCTTAAGCTTCGAGGGAATAAGCGTAGGAGATATGTGTCTTCATGAAGAAATTCCATACTAAGAGCATAAAAATGATGCACATGGTCATGAGGGTCACCATGTCCATCATACTTGTCATATGTAGGAACCTCAATATCCTTAGGAAATGGGACCATGTATAGATCTTTATCAAAAGAAAGAGCACAAATTGATTCTACAAAAGAGACCTTTGGAGGCTCTCTTTCTAATGCCATTTGGGTAAGGTGTTGATTTGTCTGACGTAATTCTTCTTGAAGGGCTTCCAATTTAGTTGGTACTCTTTGTTGGACAATTTGTCTGACATCATAGCCAGGAGGAAGCTTGTATCCTCTAGAAGTCATATATTGAAAATATTGATCGCCATTACGCTCTAAAAGCTTATGCATCATTCATTGGAAATCGACATCTTGTTCACATCTCATAAGATCCTCACTAGAAATCTCATCATTAGCCTCTGCCTTATGTTGAGAGGGAGGAGGTCTAGGAGGTGAAGAAGGCATACCAAAAGTGGTTCTTGGAGGAGATCTTGGTGGCATGTTGTTGCCATTGTTGCCATTAAAAAGAGGTCTATGCTCATGATTACTAGTCTCAGGTTGCTCATGAAATGTCCCTCTATAAGCCATGCGCCTAGTAGCATCCATCCTTATGCTCAAAGTGTTCTTGCAAGAGTTGAAACTTTTCTTGTTTAGTCAAAGTGAGTGAGACACTGTCTGTGTTTTTGGGGGTCTTGAATGTGGAAAAGAGGAAACCTCCTTTATACCACGGTGTAGCCTTAGAATTCTCAGATTGGTCAGAACTAGAACTGTTGTTGCTAATGGGTTCTTTTGAACATCTAGTTGGAGAAGGTAACTATGTATAATTGAACAGAGGATGACTCTCCTGCTCAAATTGAGACCGAGTTGTAACCGGCATGAAAAGAGATGTTGGTTGACTAATAGAATGAGACAAAGTTTCTTAGATTTGAGATAAGCAAAGCTAATAAAAATCACTTGTCAAAGTAGAACAATAGAGAGATGGCTCGTCAAAAGTGCTCAAGAACTTACAGCAATCAATTGACTAAAGCCGAGCAACGAGCAAGAAGCTCAATAAGCAAGTAGCTAGAGAGGTAACTGTGATGCGACAAGTGATCAAGAGTAGCATCGTTAAACTCAAACCCAATAGTTTTAGCTCATTTGTTTCAGTCTAGAACAAATCTAAGCATGTAGGTAACAAACCAATTTCAGGTAAGAACAGAAAAAGACACTCTATGATAGGTTAAAGTGCAAGTTTAGCCACTCCGAATTGCAGCAATGATAGGACAGCAAAAAGATTCTAGGCGATACTTTCCAGGCAGATAGGGTGATACTTCTCAGTTTGGGTGATACTTCACCTTAAGCCAGGTGATAGACTATAGTATGGTTGGGCGATAGACTCTAGGCTAGCGGGGTGATAGTCCAGAAGGCACGAACTATCGTGTGATATACCTCAGCAAAGCGCGTGATAAAATAGTAGGGCGTGAACTATCGCATGATATTTCTCAGTAAGGTGTGCGATACTATTGCAGATTCATATGACTTTTTGACCAATGAATGTGAAAAACTTAGTTTTGAAGCATTTTAAAAGATCAAGTAAGTATATCAATAGATTTTTATCATTGATCAAGCACATAAGATAGTAATCAAGGAGTTCAAGCAAGCAATTGTCTTCAAACAATGAGCAAGGGGCAAAACAACCTTGCACATGAACAGAGATAGTGACTTAGTATTTCTACTCCCTAGAGATGCTACTTGTGTATGTTCTTGAAAATGTTTTAGCAGGCACATAAAACACAATAACATCCTAGCACGCTATCTATAAGGCTATACATGGCTTTTCTAAAGGGAGTCCTTGATATACGCAAGGTACGTGAGGCCCAAATCTATAGATGAGAAGAATCCAAAATCACACAGTCGGGGGGAGACGGTAACCCAAATCTCCTCCTTCACTTCTCAAAGGTATAAAGTTCTTTGAGGCTTAGCCAAGAGTGATATCAAACTCAATTCCCAAGAGAGGTGTCTTTCGATTCACCACCCGCTATTTATACTCCACCGAAACATAGGAGTTAAGGTCGTCCCTTGAGGTGGTGTGTCCCCAAGCAGGCCTTCTAAAAATAAAATTAAGTAATTCACTATCAAAAGTATGTAGAGCACTAAAGGTGGAACACTTAACTCTTCAAGTAAATGCAAAGTGAGTCCAAAAGTGGGACACTTAACCCTTCAAGTGAATGTGAAGTGAGTCCAAAAGTGGAACATTTAACCCTTTAAGATAATGTGAAGCGAGTCCAAAAGTGGAACATTTAACCCTTCAAGAGAATGTGAAGTGAGTCCAAAAAGTGGAACACTTAACCCTTCACACAAACTCAAAGTGAGTCCAAAAGTGGAACATTTAACTCTTCACACCAACTCAAAGTGAGTCCAAAAGTGGAACATTTAACTCCTCACACCAACTCAAAGTGAGCCCAAAAGTGGAACATTTAACTCCTCACATCAACTCAAAGTGATTCCACACCTTAGAAAACAAGTGAGTTCCAAAAAGCACAAAAGGGTTGCCAAGTGGAGCAATTAATGCTTCTTTCCTGTAGATCCCTCCCCTTTAATGTAGCACTGATCTTGCAACTACGAGGTGGAAATGAGGGGCCGGTAGATTAGCAAGTCCAATAACCCAAGATAGCAATCTAGATCAATCACAAGTAATCTAAAGTTGCTTATCAATACTACTCACAAATGACAAAGGGTTGAATCAATGGAATATTTAACTTTCCAAGCAAACATAAAGTGAGTCCACAAAGTGGTGCATTTAACTCCCTATGTAAACAAAGAATGAATCCATGCCCTAAATCACTCAATGAGATATTTGATATTGGAACCAACAATTACTTAGGGTTCAAACACAAGCATTCACTTACACAAACTTGTATGAAAGCAAATCTATGTTCATTCATTTCCCATTAAGAGCATCAATTGAAATGTGTTCTATGAAAGTATGTAAACACTCAAGCCAAACACATGAGAGGTTCAATTTTAATCCCAAGATCCAAGTGTTTTAGGGATGTAACAAAATACCTCAAGTCCAACGCTTTGTTTTAAGCATATTCCATGAAAGCAAGAGCACCTTCAAATGAACAAGATAAGACACAAGCAAATAAGATATGCAATGTATATCCAACTTATGCAAACCCTAGGATTAGATTTGAAAATTAATTGTTAGGAGCAATGATAACCAGAAAATAATCCAAATGATAACTCATATCATGCATTGAACAATGAAAAATAAGTGCATACCCATCACAAAATTTTATTTTTTTTGCATTTGACCTAGTCAACAAGATCTGATTTTTACCACATGAATTTGGACCCTAAACCTAAAATGTAAAAAAGAGACCTCTGTCAAAAAATAGAGAGCTTTCCAAAAATGTAAAAATTTTAGAAAAATCTCTTCATTTGTGCCCTAGAGAGCCATTTTACCAAAATAGACCAGTTTTTATAAATCAACCAAATGAGCTATGATATGATCTCTAAATTAAAAACACAATGAATGGAGCCCCTTTAGAATTCCAAGAAATTTCCAAAAATGTAAAAATTTCTGAAAAATAAACTGTTTTTCGCCAGAAATTGATTTTTTATGAAAAATCAAGAAAAAATTATAAAAAATACAAATCACCTTCGAAAATTCTGAAATTTTTTTTGGAGCTTCTTTGATATGTTGCCAACCTGAAAAAAAAATTTTAGACCAAAAAACTAAGATTTTTAGGAGATATGATCAAATCTTTAAAATCTAGGGTTTCCCATCTCCAAACAAATCTGCATAAGGGTTAACTCCAAAAATAATCAGAACCAGCAAGTGTTAGCTCCAAAAATAATCAAAACTAGCATGTAAAAAAGTGGGTTGCCCCATGGTGGGCACCAAAAATGTCTGGTAAAAATGTGACCACACTTCTATGAATCATTACATGCAAGGAAACTCAAGAATGAGCCCTCACAAATCGATCCATAGCTCCCTAGGCATGGATTGCAAGGGTTTTAAGAATGCTCTCAGCTAGAGCTATTAAGCCAATAACCTTGATATTAAACCATGCAATGAGAGATTCAATGAATTAATCTAAAGCATAAAGAAAATCTAAACTAAGAATTCCATGAAAATGAAACTACTATGCAAGAAAAGAAATCTAACTATGAAGCAAGAAAGCCATGATGATGCAAGAATGAAGACAAGAAGATAGAGTGTTGATGAAGATCCAAGATGAATGCCAACAATGCTCCAAATCTTCAAACCCTAGATGCAAGAATATCTCCAAAAGCTCCAAGATGACCTAGAAAACCTGTAGCATAACAATAGCATAAAAATTTGTGTGTGCAAATGAGGAAGAGAGCTCTTCTTTTATAGGAGGTGAAAAATCAATGGACCATGGAGATTAAGAGGCAAAATATTTAATCAAGGGTGGAGCTTGAAAGAGGAGCAATCCATGCGCACAAATATCCTCCAATGAGAAAATAAGAGTTGACTTTTGTGTCCATATGAGACAAAAAGTACTTTTTCCCTTTTTATAAAATAAGAATAATGTTTTATTTGTGCAACTTAGGATAAGAGGAAAAGTGGGGGCTTTTATTTATTAAAAGGGGAGGGAATATTCCTTTTAATAAATAAATACTTAGGATAAGATGGTTAGCCCATAGAAAATAATCAAATAAATGATAGAACTAGGATTTGATCAAGAATAAACAATTGATGATTTAGCAAATGGGGGCTAATAGTCTAGGTGACCATTTTTAGGTGTATACAAGTTCTTCATCCAACTATTTGTTTTCTTTGACTTGTTCTTCATAGGCTTCTTGATTGTTAAATAGCTTTTCATCCAACTCTTCAATCTGATCCTTCAGAGATGTGTTTTCCTCATTCATATTTTTAACCATTTTTCCTAAATCACTTGTGGAACAGTCTTTTTTCAATTTCTTGATGATTACTTGAGAACTACTAACCTTATCTTTCAGTTCTTCAATTTATTTTTCAGATCTTCAAGAGCTTCTTTGAGATTCTTCTTTAGATATTTCACTTCTCCTATATCCATGATCTCCTCAAGTGGTTAAACTTTTCTTCAGAGGACCAGAGCTCTGATACCAATTGTTAGGAATGGGAACACTAAGAGGGGGGGGGTGAATCAGTGTTCTATATATTATTACTTTTTCTAATTTCTTGAACTTTAACTTAATTACTTAAGTACTGAAATGAATATCAATGCAAGTAAGAACTACACTAGTGTTTATGATCCATGTTAGAAGATCTTACAACCCTGTTAGGAGTTGATCTTTACAATGCTTTTAGTAAAGTGACATGGTTAAGGGTCAGACCCTATTAAGATTCTTTTACAATAACCCTATTAGGGGTGGGGACACATTGTCCTAGAGCTCACTACTCAACTGGTGAAGGCTACAACCTTCTGCATCTTAGATACACACTATATCGGCAAGGTGAACTGTTGTTGTGACACTGCTTGTCTGATTAGTTCCTTTGGTGCGTTGATGCTTTAACCTCTTGTAAATATTTACAACATTCTAATTTCTCTTCGCATACTTCTTCTCTGCTACTATCAACTCTATTTCTTCTATCATGCTTAATTACAAAGGCACATGCCTTACTTATATGCGCTAACAAAACTATTCACTAGGTCGGCCTTCAACCTATTATATACAACTCTTCCAAATGAATTGGCTCAAGCCTGCTTACATATAATGATATTAACATATCTATAACCTAAATACAATAGGTGCATATCCTTTACAAAAAAATATTATAAGCAGTAACCAAAATACCAATAGTCGACTCTATGCTTTGTTCTATTCTACCGCTCACTGTCTGTGTCACTTCATCTGGCTGTAACTTGTTCATACTAGCTCATATGATCATGTGCTCTTAGAGTTAGCATGATTACATACTAAGAATCTTATCTTGAAGGGTGCATTCCATAACTCGGTCATACACACATCCACTAATGCTCTGTGCATCTGGTACTTTGCTAATTGTCCAGTCTTCCATACTTAGCCATTTTCTTGATCTTCTAAGTAATGCATTGACTCCAAAACTTCATATGACTTTTTTGCCATAATGAAAACACTAAATCATAATATTATAGTCAAATTTCCAACACAAGGGACCAATCTCTGATACAAATTGTTGAACATGTTAAATGACTCACAGGAGGGGGGTGAATCCGTTAATCACAAACACTTTCTTAAACTTTTATTGAACTAGTAATAACTTAAACCAATCATAAACTTATAACAAATATCAACATGAAAGCAAAAATCCATCATCATAATGAGCAGCAGAAGTTACGTGGAAGCCCAAACTGGGAAAAACCATGGAGAAGCTAATTCTAATGAAATAAACACTAGTTAAGGTGATTTTACAAGGGCACACTATCAGTTTTCTCTCCGTGGTTTGTCTCACTATCGATCAAGATAACTAATATGTATTATAAAATTTGAACTAATAAAATTGCATTTGACTATGCGTGAAACAATTTTAGTTGATAGCACACTATGATATTGATACCAAGATTTAACTGTGAATTTTTTTGAGACAAACTCATTGACCCATGTTTCATGATCAATGTTTCACTCAAACCCATATGTCATGAGAATGAATAGAACACTTATCACTCATTTCATCTAGGTGATGCTCACAAAGGTGAAGCATTGTGACTTCTTGGTAGGTCACCCATCCTAGTACTAGTTCAGTTTGAGCACACTTAACTATGGATTTAATCCCATGGTTAAACCCACTCTTCTTGCAACCCCATTTGAAAAACCTTAAAAAATTATTTTACCTTATGAACCAATCATTATAAATCCCCTTAAGCTCATCAATTGATAAGTAGGAGATATTTTTTATAGCAAGTCAAATTTTGATATTGTTATAAGGATTTAACTATCTATTTTTTTGAGTCAAAATCATTGACCCATGTTTCATGATTAGTGGCTCACATGAACCCATCTCTCATGAGAATAAATAGAAAACTTAGAACTCATTGCATCTAGGTGATGCTCACAGAGGTGAAGCACCAGAACTTCTCAAGAGATTACCCATCCCAGTATACTCTAGTTTGAACACTCTTAATTATGGATTTTCCTCCATGGTTAAACCCACTCTTCTTGCAACCCTATTTGTAAAACCTTCAAAAAGTGTTGTTCCTTCTGAACCATTCATTAAAAATCCTCTTAAGCTCCTCAATTTATAAGTAGGAGATATTTTCCATAGTTAAATCTTGATAGCAATATCACAATTTGACTTTCTATGGAAAATATCTCATACTTATGAATTGATAAGATTAAGGGGATTTCTAATGAATTGTTCATAAGGTAAAACAATTTCTTAAGGTTTTTTAAATGGGTTTGCAAGCATAGTGGGCTAAATTATAGAGGAAACTTCATAGTTAGCATGGTCAAAATGGAGTAGTACTAGGATGGGTGACCTTTGAGGAATTCTCGGAGATTCACCTCTATGAACATCACATAGATACAATGAGTTCTAAGTGTTATATTCATTATCATGAGTGATGGATTCATGTGAACCACTACTCATGAAACATGTGTCAATGATTTTGACTAAAAAAACTGCATAGTTAAATCCTGATAGCAATATCACAATTTGACTTCCTATGGAAAATATCTCCTACTTATCAATTAATGAGCTTAAGGGGATTTTTAATGAATGGTTCATAAGATAGAAATTTTTTTAAGGTTTTTCAAATGGGGTTTCAAGAAGAGTGGGTTTAACCATGGAGGAAACTTCATAATTAAGTGCACTCAAACTGGAGTATTACTAGGATGGTTGACCTCCCCAGAACTCTCAGTTCTTCACCTCTATGAGAATCACATAGATGAAATGAGTACTAAGTGTTCTATCCATTCTCATGAGTGATGAGTTTATGTGAATACTCATGAAACACGAGTCAATGAGTTTGACTCAAAAGACTATATGGATAAATCTTGATAGAAATATCATAATTTAACTTGATGTGGAAAATATCTCCTATGTATAAATTAATGAGATTAAGGGTCTTTCTAATGAATTTTTCATAAGGAACAGCACTTGATAAAGGTTTTTCCAATGGGGTTGTAAGTAGAGTGGGTTTTTCCATAGAGGAAACTATGTAGTTAAGCGCACTCAAATAGAGTAGTACTAGGATGGGTGACCCCCCGGGAAGTCTTGGGAAGTCTTGGTGCTTCATGTATGTTAGCATAACCTAGATGAAATGAGTTATAAGTGTTCTATTCATTCTCATGAGATATGGGTTCATTTTATCCACTACTCATGAAACATCGGTCAATGATTTTGACTCAAAAAACCACATAGATAAATCTTGATAGAAATATCACAATTTGACTTGTTGTGGAAAATATATCCTACTTATTAATTGATGAGATTAAGGGAATTTATAATGAATGGTTCATGATGAACAACACTTTATTAATTTTTTTCAAATGGGGTTGAAATAAGAGTGGGTTTAACCATGGAGGAAACTCTGTAGTTAATTGTACTCAAACTGGAGTAGTACTGGGATGGGTGATCTCTTGGGAAGTTCTGGTGCTTCACCTATATGAGAGTCACCTAGATGGCATGAGTGATAAGTATTATATTCATTCTCATGAGATATGGGTTTTTGTGAAACACTACTCATGAAACATGGGTCAATTAGTTTTACTCAAAAAACTACACAATTAAATCCTGATAGCAATATCATAATTTGACTTTCTATATAAACTATCTCCTACTTATAAATTGATAGAAAAATGATTACTAAAAAAAGAGATTCAATAAGGACCTTCTACCAGTACACACCAAAACTCTACAACATAATATGTAAGAGCTTCTCTCTGAATTATAGAAAATCCTTACTTGACTTTCCTCTACTTACACACTGCTGCGAGATATAACTGAAATAGACTTACACTAAACCTCATACAATTATTTATTTCCATCTTGCACATACAATTTCACACTCTCTCCTCTAGAGTATATATCATGGACATAAAATAATATCTCTATCTATATACATTCAATCAGGTAGCCACCTATGTTGGCCAAGCCATAATATATGTCAACCACACAAAAAAAGATATTACATTATATTTAACATGCTACCATTGAACCTAAATCTCAAACACAGTTAAGAATTATTTAAAACATGTTACCATAGGACCTAAATATAGGTCTCCCTTAAAATACATACACCTCATATAATATTTATCAAAATATTATGAAACTTTTGGAACACCACAACCAAGTCCATGAATTGATTAGAAAAATATATGAACCAACCGATAGATATGAATTGATGAGATCTATCCTGAACAAGATATAACCATTAAACCAAAACTTATGATAAACTGTAAGAATTTACAGGTATTAGGAACACCTGGAAGACCTTTGTAAGCACAATAGTCAATAGGTAATGATAGAAACTACACTTTATTGAAACATAAAAATGTACCAAAATTTATAATCCATAGTAGAAACAAGTACACTTGACATCATACATCAAAATTGCATGTATGAAATATGATCTCCAAACATAACTAAAACCTTTATATCATTCTAACAAAATACCGACAAACATAAACATTCAACTGATTATTCCAACAACCAACTGATACTACCAGAGAACTAGTATGGGGGTTTTGACATCAATGACAAAAATACTAGTAACATATCAATATGTATAATAGTTAAAGAATTTTAGGCTCAAATAATAATGAATATTCCCAATTCATAACCTTGTCATGCAAAGGAAAAATCATATTTAATACATAAAAAGGTCTAAAAATCACACTTTTAACATCTCTCTCTCTCTCTCTCTCTCTCTCTCTCTCTCTCTGTATATATATATATATATGTGTGTGTGTGTCTTTCTATTCCTATTTCTCCCTTTTTCTATTCATTTCTCTCCCTCCTCCATCCCCCCTCTCTCTCTTGTTCCTGCCACCTCTATCTATACACATGTATGACATCTCTCTCTCTCCCCCCTATTTCTATCTCCTCACCCCTCTTTCTCACTCTTACACACACATACATCCCTCTTCCTTTCTCACAAAGATAACAAGAGCCTATTGGTAAGGGAATTTTATCCATATTTGGATTTGCATAAGTGAATTGATATTTGACTTGAAGCTATCACTTCTTCATTGAGACTTATTTTTCATAAACATCATTTGAAAGGAATACAAAGAGTGTAAGGTTGCGATCCTTTGGTCCCATAGACTGTCAGTCTTATCGACATCATCAAAATATTTTATTCATTTTTTTAATGGCCTACCAGTTGACCTCATGCACTACATAAACATATGAAAAAATAAAATAATTATTTCCCTAATTGATCTTCAGGATACCCATTTCACACAAAGGTGCAATTTCTAGTTCTATCTCTTCTACAATGATTTTTTTTATCTATTATCTCTTCTACAACAATGTTTTATCTTGATTTTTATTTTTAAATTAATAGTCTTTTGATCAATCCTCATAATGCTAGTCCTAATAACCTTTAGAATAACTGATGATCATAAGGAATGAATGCTTTATATGGAGCAACTATAAGTTTCCAAAATAGTGAAAAAATTGTTGGCAAGTTGACTATACTGATTTATATGACTAATATTTACTATTTTCATTATGGAAACAAAGTCATATAGAGTTTTGGTGTCAATGCAATAACTTATAAGATAAGAAATCAGTTAAGTATGGAGAACATAGCAGACAGTAAAGCACCTGATGAACAGAGCGTCAATGCACATGTGTATGAGCGAGTTTTGGTATGCACCCTTGAAGATAATCTTCTAAGTATATTAGTAAGGTATGGCTAAGAACACATCATCAGATGAGTTAGTATGAAGAAGATACAACAAGTTGAAGTGACACGGTCAGTGAGCGACAGAGTAGAATAGAGCATGCAGCCAACAGAAAAGATTTTGATTCTAACGATCATTATTTTATTTTGCAAAGGCTATGCACCTATTATAAATGTGTTATAAACATGATAATATCAATGTATGTAAACATGCTTGAGCTAATTCATTTGGAAGCATTGTATGTAATAGGTTATAGGCTGACCTAGTGAATAGTTTTATTTGCACCTATAAATAAGACGTGCGCCTTTGTATTTGAGTATGAGATATGATATAAAGTTGATAGAAGGAGAGAAGAAGTATGTGAAGAGAAGTCAAAATTATATAGATCTTTACAAGAGGTTAAAGCATCATCATACAAAAAGAACTTATCAGACAAGCAGTGTCATAACAACAATTCACCATTGCAGATATAGTGTGTATTTGATAGCTAGGAGGTTGTAGCCTTCTTTATTGAGCAGTGAGCTCTGGAAGTGAGCCAACCACCCCTAACAGGGTTTGATACTAAAGACTCCTAACATGGTCCAACCCTTGACAAGGTCATTGTACTTAAGCATTGTAATGATAGCTCCTAACAGGGCTAAGGAACATTAACAAGTTCATAATTCACAAGTACAATTATTAGTGGGTATTAATTCCCACTGAGGTTTTTCCTTTGGCCAAGGTTTCCCCATAATCATATCTAGTGTTATGTGTTATGAATGTTTACTTTACTTTCTTTAATATTCAGTTCAGTAATTAAGCTATTGAGTTAAGTCTCAAGTATTAGAAATTAATATTGTAGAACACTGATTCACCCCCCCTCTCAGTGTTCCCATTCTAACAATTTGTATCAGAGATTTGGTCCTCTAAAGATAATTTTAACCACTTGAGGAGATCATGGATATAGGAGAATCGAAACATCTAAAGAAGAATCTTGAAGTAGCTCTTGAAGACCTTGATAGATCTGAAAAACAAATTAAAGAACTGAAATTAAAAGTTAGTGGTTCTCAAGTATTCATCAAGAAACTGAGAAAAGATTTGAAAGATTGTTCTACAAGTGATTTAGAAAAAATGGGCAAAAAGCTTAATAAGGAAAACATATCTCTGAAGGATCAGATTGAAGAGTTGGCTGAAAAGCTATTTAATAATTAGGAAGCCTATGAAGAACAAGTCAAAGAAAATAAGTAGTTGGATGAAGAACTAAGGCAAGCAAACATGAAAATCTTGGAGTTAGAGAACATTAAGAAGTAGGTGGAATTTGAACTAACTGAAGCAAAGAATCATATTGACAAATTTCACACAAGCAAGGATCTAATAAAGTCACAGTTGTATGCACAAAAGATTAAAGGAGATACCACTTGTATTGGATTCAATGAAGCACAAAATCAAATCAATGATATGTGAGTGTATCGTCTTAAAATGGAGCACTTCCATGTTAAGAGAATTTAGCCCTCTGAGTAAGTGGTCTAGGGTCATGTTAAGCACCTTGATCAGGTCTTTGCATGTATTTGGCTTTTCCCCCTATTCTGCTTCCTTCTGCACCCATTTTTTCACTTCATGTCTGCATTTCATAACATTCTGAGTCAAGATTATCAGGTTTTTGATCATAAGGTCAATGTCGAATTTATGGGGTCAAAGTTGACCTCTATCCTAACCTAGTTAGAATCAACCTCGACCCTGATCTGGACAGTTCCAACCTTGTCCTTGACCCCCTAGAAAAATTTGAAGATTCCTTGATTTTCGGGTGTCGAGTTTTCAAGGATATTTGTTTCCCCCCTTCGGGTTGGCCATTTCGAGTTTCAAAATGGTAAATCCTCTAATTGAATTTAATCTAGGTATATTTTCTAAAGTTTAGGACCTAATTGGATTTAATTCTCCAAGGTGGCCCCTCTAGAGGATTGTGCCCTAGTTCACTATAAAAGGAGGCCTTCCTCTCTCATTTTCATCATCAAGTTTTGCAATTTCCTCTATCAAGCTCTCAAGTGCAAGCAAGTGAATTCAAGCATTCAAGAAAGCCTTCAAGCATTCAAGTGTTCAAGCATTCATCCATCAAGGAGATCCATTGTTTTCCATTGAAGGATTCAATCTCTTTGGAGCCCCCTTGAAGATCCATCCTTTTACATTCATCTAAGCCTCCTCATATGCATAGATCAATTCAAGATTGGTGTTGAAGATCAAATGCCATTGATTTGAGACATCCTACATTCATTCTACATCCATTGAAGCACTCCTATTTGTGGATTTGAGGATTCAAATCCTCTACAAGGACTTCAACATAAGCGAGGTGAATTGTTTCAATTACTTTGTTTATGCACACTACATTTCAATTCAATTTCAAGGTGAATTCCTAAATTGGGGTTTGACCAAGGCAAACCCCCCATACAAAAAAAAACCCCCATTTTATTGCAGGTACAAGTTTAGAATTTTGGATCTGAGAGTGGATTTGGATACCCTTTTTGACAAACTTTCGAGATCTGCAAACAAAGTTAGAATCGACCTTCAAACAAAGAATCTAGCCTTTGACCTTTTATGAGGGTCAAAGACTACCTGCCAGTGGAAAGATAAAATATTTATGGGTTTTCTTCATCTCGGCATTTCTAGTCTGAAATGGGTTGCATAATTGCCTCAAAGTACACACAAACATAAAAAAATTGGCAATTTCTAGATTTGCCCTAATTTGAGGTTAGTACTTGTATTTTAATTATTTCAGATTTCAAGAATAATTCTCCATAGGGAAACATAGGGTTTTTCTCTCTCTTTCATAATCTCCATAGATCAATTCAATTGTGCATTAACCTTTTGGTTGATCAAATTGGATCTCTCCTTTGGGAATTTGGATTTAGGAGTGAATCTCATATTTACCCCATACATTATGATGGGGAGGTTAGGATAGACTAGCTAGTCTATGCCTCTAATCCTCTCTAGGATCTTAGTGTTCTTCTGACACCTCTGAAGGTTTATAGGATTCCTCTCTCATCCAAGGATCCCCTAATCTACCCTAACCTAACCACCAAGTTTAGCTTTATCATCTTGCAACATATCAAGCTTTGCTTCCTAGCACCATCCCTTACATAGGCTCATAAGGGTCTTTTTAAGGTTCACCACCTTCCTAAGCTCTGACAGAGAATCTAATGAGTCTCAAGGGGTTTTGAGGACATTTGATTCATCTCCAATGAATTGGTGAGGATGGATTACTACCCAATTTCACACTTCCTTCCCAAAATAGGGCTATAAGGAAGAGCCCAATTAGGCCTCCTTCCGGGTTTATAGGACCTCTAGCCCTCTTATTTCATGAAACCAAAATTCATGTTCTAAAGGAAATTCACTAAAAATTCATAGCCCTCAAATATTTTTGGGGTCTTGGGCCTCCATCTATCTGTACAATGCTTCCCTTAAGAATGAGGGTTTTAAGGGCTTTTTAGGTCTCTCAGGGTCACAGTGCTAAAATGTCTGCAACAACACCACTCTATGATTACTCAAGATCTCTCCTCTACAACATTGAACCTTCTTTCATGTCTCTTGCATCCCTCCAAAGGGATTTTCTTGAAACTCTTTCCTCTGTCATCTAGAGCTCTTTCCTTGCTGACCACTCCTAGCCGGACTCTGCTTAGCTCGCCTAGGGCTTGCTCAAACAATTGTTTAAACTTGCTACTTTTGGCCCTGCTTGTAGATATTTATAGACTTCTAGAATCCAAAGTCCCATGGTGTGGCCATGGTGGAAACAGGAGCAACAGCCCTACATTCTATAACCTCTCCAAACTGGTAGAGGACAGTCTACAACAGGTAAATGAACAAAATGAACACTAAAACTAGAAATAATTCAACCTAGTACACACACATTAAGATCTAAATGCACATAAACAAAGTATCCTTCAAAGATTCATCAAACTCCACTCTATTCACATGCAATCAGTCCATAAAATAGTGACTGTTCCACACAAACTATGTTCAGACTAGTTTTTCCGTACAATCTCCATACAATAGCAATGCCAACCCTTAAATTAGGGCTTTTTTAAGTCACTTATAGTCTTTACCTTGGGATTGGAGCTTGATTAGGGCTTGGTGCCACTTTTATAAGGTTTAGACCTTATTTGAGAAAAGTTGCTAAGCAACTTTGAAGAGTTGCTAGCAACTTTTGGAGCAACTTTTCTTGCTCATGCCATTTTTTTGCATACTCACTTTCAAGACCAACCTTAGGTCTGTTACAAAGCACACTTTTGCTAAAACCTTCCAAACCCTCATTGTAAGACTATAACCTTAAAAACTAGTATTGATCTCAGGTTAACAATAGGCCCTGAGCCATTGTGCCAGCAGACTAACAAAACCAACTAAACTCTAGGACCTAGCCTAGGCCTAGACACACACATTGAGCCAAGCTCTTATCATAATTAAAATCTTCACTTAAGAAGTTCAACACAACAAAATTAGTTGGTGGGAGCCCTTAGAAGGGTGCTACTACACCATACTCCCCTCAACACAAACTAAGGCACTTTGGGGTCAAGAAGAGCTAGGTCAACTCCAAACTTCTTGAACTATCCTTCCTCAATCTAGCTGGCTTCAGATTCAGGCTGATCCATCCATTTGATCAGATGCTCCATGTAAACTTGATGTCTAGTAGTCTTCTTCACTCTGGATTCTAATATCTTCTCTACTTTAGTTGGCTTCTTCTTGGGCATTGCATTGGTGTCTATGTCTTGCAGCACCTTTGGTGGATCCATACCTTGCTGTTGGATGTGTCCTTTGAACATAACCAGGTCTTCTACATTAAACACTAGTGAGATGGCTAAATCTGATGGCAAGTCCACCTTGTAGGCATTCTCTCCATATTTGGCTAAAATCTAGCATGGGCCTACTCTCCTCATTTGCAGCTTGGTGGGCATGCCCTTCTACATCTTTTCTTTGTTCAGATGGACCATGACATAGTCCCCAATTTGAAACTATACTTCTTTCCTCTTTTCATCCATTTTAGCTTTGAGTTGATGAGTGGACTCCATAATGGTCTTCTTCACTTTCTCTTGAACCTCCTTGATGGTTTGAGTGAAATCTTTAGCTTGTCCACTCTTCAACTCCATAGAACCTAAATCCCTCAACTCACACACTCCTCTAGGGTGTCTTCCATATACTATCTCAAAAGGACTTCTTCCTATGGTCCTATTTACACTGTCATTGTAAGCATATTCAGCTTGAGATATAACAAGATCCCAAGTCTATCCATACTCCTTTGTCAAACACCTTAGCAAGTTGCCAAGCACCCTGTTTATGACTTTAGTTTGACCATCAGTGAGGATGGTATGCTGAACTGAAATTGAGGTTAGTTCCTAACCTGTTCCATAAGGTTTTCTAGAAATGATCCATGAACTTTCTATCTCTATCAGACACAATACTCAATGGGATTCCATGGATCCTAACTATCTCTTTGAAGAAGAGATGTGCTACATAGCTTGCATCATGAGTAGTTCTACATGGAATGAAATGACTCATTTTAGAGAACCTGTCTACTACAACATAGATGTTATCCATACCTAATTTGGTTTTAGGGAGTCCAACCACAAAATCCATGCTCACACACTCCCAAGGCCTATTTGAAATTGGCAAAGGTTGATAGATTCATGCATTGCTTGAACCTCCTTTAGCTCTTTGACATACTCCACATTGCTCTACATATCTTCTCACATCCCTTGCTAGCTTAGGCCAAAAGTAGTATCTTTGTACTAACTCTAATGTCTTATTTATGCCAAAATGTCTACTTAGACTACCATTATGCTTCTCTTGAATCAAATTTTCCCTCATGGATCATATAGGTACACATAGTTGATTACCTTTGAACAACAATCCATTTTGAAGGGTATAATCTACAAACTCACCATGGAAATGGTTCTCAAATTCTTGGCACACCTTGTAGGCTTGTGATAAGTCTTCATCTTCCTCATATAAGTCTTTGAAACCTACTATTCCAATGCTTTGCAACTATACTTCTTGGATAGTCAAAAGCTTTCTACTCAAGCATCTGCTACCTTGTTGAGTTGCCCCTTCTTATGTTTGATTGTGAAGGTAAAGGATTGGAGATACTCCATCCACTTCAAATGCCTATTTCTAAGCTTCTCTTGAGTTTTTATATAGCTTAAAGCTTGATTATCAGTAAATACAACAAATTCTTTTGGCAAGAGGTAATGCCTCCACTTCTTGAGAGATTGTACAAATGCATACAACTCCAATTCATAAGCTGAATACTTCTTCTTTGCCTCATTGAGTTTTTCACTAAAGAATGCCATAGGCCTTCCTTCTTGACTCAATACACCCCCTACTACTACACCACTTGCATCACATTCAATGGTGAACAATTTATCAAAAGTAGGTAAGAGTAAAATAGGTTTGGTAGCTACCTCTTGCTTCAATGTTTGAAATGCTTTCTCCGCTACCTCAGTCCACTTGAACTTGGTTTTAAGTCCTCCCTTGATGGTGTCTAGCACTAGTGCACAAATCCCACTAAAGTTTCTCACAAACTTTCTATAAAATTGAGCTAACCCATGAAAACTTCTAACTTCAGTCCCTGTTTTAGGGGCAGGCCAATTCAAGATTGCCTCCACCTTGCTTGGGTCCATTTTCAAAATACCCTTGGACACCACAAATCCTAAGTAAACCAACTCTTGCTGCATGAACTCACACTTCTCTAGGTTGATAGCCAATTTCTCCTCATGTAGCTTCTTCATAACCAACCTCAAGTGCTCAAGATGTTCTACTTTGGTTTTGCTATAGATGAGTATATCATCTAGATACACCACTACAAATCTACCTGTAAAGTCCTTCAAGACCTCATTCATCAACCTCATGAAGGTGCTTGGGGCATTGGTAAGCCCAAATGGCATCACAAGCCACTCATACAATCCATCTGTGGTTTTAAAAGTGGTCTTCCACTCATCACCCTCCTTGATTCGGATTTGGTGATAACCACTCTTTAGATCCAACTTAGTGAAGTACATAGCACCACCTAAGCAATCCATCAAGTCTTCTATTGTTGGAATTTGGAACCTATACCTGATAGTGATCCTATTGATAGCCCTTGAATCTATGCAAAGTCTCCATTTTCCTCCTTTCTTGGATGCTAAGACCATTGGGACTACACATGGACTAATGCTCTTCTTGATCAGCCCTTGATCCAATAATTCTTGCACTTGTCTTGCCACTTCCTTATTTTGGTCTAGGGTAATCTTGTAGGTTGCTTTGTTAGGCAAAGATGCACTGGGTACAAAGTCTATTTGATGACTTATGGCCCTTCTTGGAGGTAATGTTGCAAGGGTTCCATCACTCACAATGTCTCTAAATTCTTCTAACATTTGTTACACTTCCAATGGTGTTTTTGCCTGCAACTTCTTGTCATCCTCCTTTGGTTTCACCATGATAGCACATCCTATTGTCTCCTCATCATGTAGTGCATGTAGGAACTCCTTACCACTACTAAGCAACACACTAGGTGTTTTATAAGTACCTTCTTCATTCTCTATTATGGATTGAATCTTGAATGTTCTTCCATCTTTCTTGAAAGAAATGGAGTTCTCCTCTCCATCATAGATCACCTTCCTATCAAATTGCCAGGGTCTTCCCAATAAGAGATGGCATGCATCCATGAGAAGGACATCACAAAGCACTTTGTCCTTATATCCTCCAATAGAAAACTCCACCCATGTCTACTCATTCACTAGCACACTCTACTCTTCATTCAACCAAGTCACTTTGTAGGTGTTTGCATGGGGAACCTTTGTGAGTTTGAGCTTCTTTGCTGCTTCCTCTACTATAATGTTATCAGTGGACCCTGAATCCACTATAACTTTGCAAACTTTTCCTTGTATCTTTCATCTGACTCTAAAAAGAGCCCTCCTCTGCTTGGGTTCACCTTGGTTAGGTTGTCTTATTAGCACTCTCCTGAACATCAAGTTCTCCCCCATCTCTGACTCTAGTTTTCTGACCTCATTAGTACATGAGTTTCTGCTATCTTCTTGGGTATAGTTACCCTCTTTTCATTGCTTTAGTTTGATGGCTTGTTAGGACACCTATAGGTAGGGTGTCCAAGCTGTCCACATTGATAGCATTTTATTCTGGCAAAGTAGGAGCTACTTCTTCCTACACCTCTTCCTCTATTTCCTTGGGAACCTCTTCCTCTACCAAAATATCCTCTTGTACTAATTTCTAAACTTTTTTCCAAAAGTATGCTCTCCCCTTGGCTTCTTGAGTCACCACCTCTTCCACTAGAACCTCCTCTTTGACCCCCGCTAGAGTCTCTACCTCTTCCCCTATTCTTTGAATTAGGTTCTTGCTTTCTTCTTTGTTTATCTTCAAGCTTTTGTGCCATATGTTGACATCCAAGTACTGTGGTGGGAGTGAACAAACTCATCTCCTCTACTATGCTCCATTTCAAACCACTTAGGTACCTTGCCAATTTGATACTTTCCTCTTCTTTGATCTTGGATCTTAAACTCAACTTGTGAAACTCTTCAGTGTAGGTGGCTACATCCATCTCCTTCTGTTTGAGGTTCAATCTCCTCCTATGCTGCTAGATTTCATAATTTGTAGGTAGGTATGCTTCCCTCACTTTATTGACCATTTCTTTCCAATTAGAGATTGGGTTCTTTCCGTCTTTCTCTCTTTCATCTTGCAGGTAGTTCCACTAGGTTAAAGCTTGACCTCTAAACCTAGATTTGGCCACTTTGACCTTTTGTGCCTCTAAAATCTCTTCACATTCGAAGTGATTCTCCATGCCTTCAATCCATTGCATCATAAGCTTTGTATCCATCCTACTGGTAAGTAATGGGACACCTTCAAGTGCCTTGCCTGTGATAGCCTTCAAAGCTTTAAGAAATTGCTCATCTTGGGTTGGAGGACTAGGTGTAGGCACATCATCATCTATGGTCTTCTCTTTCCCTTTGGCATCCTGCTCCTCCATCCTATCTTTCACCTTATCTACCTTTGCTTGGACATCATCCAAGAGTTGTTCCAATTGCATCAATCTTTCTTGCAGGACTCTATTAGCTTCCTCCTGATCTTCCACCTTGTTAGCAAGCTCTACATTAGTCACCATTTTCTACTTGTATGATGATCCAACTGACTCTTTTATAGGTTGAAACATCCACTATCCACTTCCCAAGCCTTAAGAGGCTCTGATACCAATCTGATGGGGAGGTTAGGATAGACTAGCTAGTCTATGCCTCTGATCCTCTCTAGGATCTTAGTGTTCTTCTGACACCTCTAAAGGTCTATAGGATTCCTCTCTCATCCAAGGATCCCCTGACTTTCCCTAACTTGACCACCAAGTTTAGCTTTATCATCTTGCAACATATCAAGCTTTGCTTCCTAGCACCATCCCTTACATAGGCTCATAAGGGTCTTTTTAAGGTTCACCACATTCCTAAGCTCTAATAGAGAATTTGATGAGTCTCAAGGGGTTTTGAGGACATTTGAGTCATCTGCAATGCATTATTAAGGATGGGTTACTACCTGATTTCACACTTCCTTCCCAAAATAGGGCTACAAGGAAGAGCCCAATTAGGCCTCCTTCTAGGTTTATAGGACCTCTAGCCCTCTTATTTCATGAAACCAAAATTCTTGTTCTAAAGGAACTTCACTAAAAATTCCTATCCCTAAAAGACTTTTGGGGTCTTGGGCCTCCATCTGTCAGTACAGTGCTTCCCTTAAGAATGAGGGTTTTAAGGGATTTTTAGGTCTCTCAGGGTCACAGTGCTAAAATGTCTACAACAACACCACTCTAGGATTTCTCAAGATCTCTCCTCTACAAAAGTAATCCTTCTTTCATGTCTCCTTCCTCCCTCTAAAGAGATTTTCTTGAAACTCTTTCCTCTGTCATCTAGAGCTCTTTCCTTGCTAACTGCTCCTAGCTGGACTCTACTTAGCTCACCTAGGGCTTGCTCAAACAATTGTTTACACCTGCTAATTTGGGCCCTTCTTGCACATATTTATAGGGTAGGGTCTGAACTTCTAGAATCCAAAGTCCCATGGTGTGGCCATGGTGGAAATAGGAGTAGCAGCCCTACATTCTATAACCTCTCCAAACTGGCAGAGGATAGTCTACAACAAAAAAATGAACAAAATGAACACTAAAACTAGAAAGAATTCAACCTAGCACACACACATTAAGATCTAAATGCACGTAAACAAAGTCTCCTTCAAAGATTCATCAAAATCCACTCTATTCACATGTAATCAGTCCATAAAACAGTGACTGTTCCACACAAACTATGTTCAGACTGGTTTTTCCATACAGTCTCCGTACAATAACAATGCCAACCCTTAAATTAGGGTTTTTTTTAAGTCACTTATAGTCTTTACCTTTGGATTGGAGCTTGATTAGGGCTTGGTGCCACTTTGATAAGGTTTAGACCTTATTTGAGAAAAGTTGCTAGCAACTTTTGGAGCAACTTTTCTTGCTCATGCCATTTTTTTGCACACTCACTTTCAAGACCAACCTTAGGTCTATTACAAAGCACACTTGTGCTAAAACTTGCCAAACCCTCATTGTAAGACTATAACCTCAAAAACTAGTATTGATCTCAAGTTAACAATAGGTCCTAAGCCACTATGCCAACAAACTGACAAAACTAACTAAACTCTATGACCTAGCCTAGGCCTAGACACACACACTGAGCCAAGCTCTTATTATAATTACAATCTTCACTTAAGAAGTTCAACACAAAAAAATTAGTTTGTGGGAGCCCTTAGAAGGGTGCTCTTGCACCACATTAAAATTACATTACAAATTACACATCTAAATAAAGGTGATTCCATTTTACCTCTATTCATTTTGGTGAACCTGACTAGCTTACTCTCTTTCTTTTTGGTGTTAGATTTTCCTTTGTCTTATTGTGTGTGTCTACCTTCACTATTCATTTTGGTGAACCCAACTAGCTTACTCTCTTTCTTTTTGGTGTTAGATTTCCTTTTATCTTGTTAGTATTAGATTTATCTTTTTAGATCTTGCATGCTAATTAGATTTCAAAAATACAAAAATATTCATACTTTATGTGGTTTTAATTTAGTTCATTTGCATTGCATTGGTTTATGAGCTTTACTACTACTATTCCTACTTATAACATTCCAGTTAGAAGAAGTTGTAGACTCATGGGTGCCTTTGATCCTAAATCTTCCTCTCCTTTCCTTAGGATCCCAGATGAAAATTTGATTCATCATGATTCCAATCCTACTATGGAGCAAAACTCTTCCCACTCATCTCATGATGAGGATGATGCTTTAAGATTTCCTCCTAAACAAGTCCAAAAAATTTCAACTGAACTTGATAAAATGGGTAATTGGCTTATTCAAGAGAACCATAATCAAGATTCTATTAAAGCTATAGAGGCTCTTAAGAAAGTTCTCCGTGATAGTGATCAAGGTGTTAACCTCTTGCATGGTATTACTCACCTTGTGCATTCAAATGTTAAACCTTTAGCTCAAGAAGCTCAATATTTAGGGTTGATTCCTCCTATCACTAGTGTTGAACCTCCTTCTAATCCTTTACCTAGTATTCCTACCTATACTCCTTCTTTGGTGACTATGATGGTTCCCTCTATTCCTATGAGTGTTCCTCTTGTGTCCCTTCCTACATCACAACCTTCATATCATAATGTTCCTTTTACTTATTCCAATCTACTTCCAATTGTAGTTCCTAGTGTTCCTCCAGTTGTGTCTTCTATTCTTGTAGCTTCTTACACTTTACCTAGTGTGTCTAATGTTGCTACTCCTCCTATTTCCTCTAATGATTCAACAATCATCAGTTTGGCTCAAACTGTGTCATCCTTACAACAACAACTTGCTTCCTTAACTCAAAACAACTTTAGTATCCCTACATGTGACATGGGAAGTCCTTTGTCCTTGGATATTATTCATACTCCTGTTCCTCAGCAAGTCGATATGCCTCATCTTGAGAATTATAATGGAAAAGGAGATCTTGTTCATCATGTTAAAACATTCCAAATCCTTTGTAGTGATTATGCTCATGACCATAGGATTTTAGCCAAACTGCTTTCTAGAACCTTCCGTGACAAGGCCTTACAATGGTATTGTTCCTTGCCTCCTTATTCGATTGATTCCTTTCCAAAACTTGCTAATGCCTTTATTCAATAATTTCAAAACAACATTGGCCTGAAAGTGTCTTTGACTAATTTGATGAATTGTAAACAAAGTGCTAAAGACAAATTAATTGAATTTATTGGTAGATTTAAGTATTTGTATGCTTAGATTTCCTATGCTGATCCTGATATTGATATTCAATGTATGTTTATTTCAAACTTGCAAAAGGATATTAGAGATAAGATTCTGCTTACTGAATTTACCTCTTTTCAACAACTTTGTGCAGTGCTTCATCATTATCAATTACAAGTGAGTCAATTTGAGAGCAACACTCCAATGGCTCTTGTTCTAGTTGATAAGAGTGATGCTGCTCCTAATACAAAAAAATTTCAAAAATTCAACAACTATGTCAAGATAAACAAACAAGCGAATGCAGTTGCTGATCAAGTTGTTGTTGCATCTCACAATGCCACTTCTGCATCCACTACTTTTTGATTAAATCATATGTTTACTACTCTTTCTAAACCTTTGCATGCTATTATGAATAGGTTGTTAGCTACTAATATGATTACTTTACCTCCTATTCAACCTCTTTTACCTGTTACGATTGCCTCTAAATATTTTGATCAAAATTCTTTTTGTCAATATCATCGTCAGAATGGCCATGATACTGAGAAATTTTATTCTTTAAAACATAAGGTTCAAGACTTAATTGACTCTAATTCCTTATCTATTGATAATCTTGATGGTAGTGGAAACAAATTTGTCTCTCCTCCTAATCAGAACCTTCAAATCTATATGAATTGTTTACCTACGCATGATACTAATACAATTGCTCAACCATCTGCTATGGAAATTGTGTATGATTCAAAGATGGATGATCTCAATCATGTTGTTAATCAAGTGGAGCATGTTGGTCAATCTATATATCCACCTCAACCTCAACCTCAACCTGAGATTCAACCTCAAGTTCAATCTCAACCTCGACCAAAACCTAAAGGTAAACTAAAAACTCAACCTAAACCTCAACAAAAACCTAAGAATAAAAGACCTCAGGAATTTTTTATTACCTTTGATGACTCTGAGACTATAAAGGCTCCTGATGGTCCCCTTTACATTTATGCTAGGATTTCTCACATACCTACTCATGCTTGTCTTGTTGATCCTACATCCTTAGTCAATGTGATTACTGAAGAAAATCTTTTTATGAAAAGCTTACAATGCAATTCTTATGATACATCAGATGTGTGGATTCAAACTTGTAATGGTTTTCTTTATCCATCATTTGGTTCTATTACTTTACTGGTTGAACTCTGTGGAAAAATTGTGAACACTACCTTTGTTGTTGTTCCTAGTTCTGATCAATTTCAAGTTAAGCTAGGTTTTCCTTGGTTGAATTCCATGTATGATGTTGCTTCACCTTCCATATGTGTCTTAAGTTCATTCATGATTAAGAAGTGAAGATGATTAATCATAGTTTATATCAACCTTCTAGGCCTAGAGATTGTGCTACTCTTGATTTCTTTTGGCCTTCATTACCTAATTCATGTCCTCCTCGACCTGATAATATTTTTCATTCATATCAAGCCTATAAACATTGTAAGATTCTTGAATTAAGAATTTCTCCTATCGATCTTAATCACGGTCTTTTTCCTACACCTTCTATACCTCCTTTAACTATGGCTTCTAGTTCTGTTAGTCAAGTTCCTTCTATCGAACCTATCAAAGATCATGTGATTGCTCCTCCTATTGTTGATAATCCTATTGATCTTCCTAAAGAGCCTGTGAAGGATCCTATGATTATTCTTCCTAGTTCTCAACCTATTTCAAATAAATCAAAATGTAATCGATCTGCTAATGAACATCGTAAAAAGTGTCATGCTCATGCTAAAGCTCATAATTCTATTCCTCAAAGATCCTTACCTCTTGGGATAAACCTATGCATGATGTGTTAGAAGAAGTTGTTACTAATAATGATGTTAAGATGCATGATTATGATGATTCTATTCATATCTTAGATCCTATTTTGATTAATTTGGATGAAGAAGATACTCTTGATGATACTGATGATGTTAATGATGAATATGAGACTATTAACATTGACATTGATTTACCTAATATGCTTTCATCAGAATTAACTGTTACACCTAGTGTCAAACATTGTGATTCTCAAGAGGATCCTTGTTTGGATCTGGCTATCATTCCTGTTGTGTTGGATATAGTCCCTCTTGCGAGTTACCCACCTTCCCTAAATGATAGACAACAAGATGGGGAGAGTAGGTGGCATGCTTGATCGATCTATCCTTCGTGGTAGCTTTTTTGTGTGTTTTCCTACTGTACTGTGCTTCTCCCGTAATGTGTTTGCTAAATGTTGTTAGATTATTTTATACAATCTTTGCTACTCAGTTGGTACAAGGTGATAAAGGAATCGAAACTATTGTTCAAATTCCTCTATATGTATCTCTATTCTTCTATGCATTGTTCAATTTTATGTTGTAATTGTGCTATTATTCATAAATGTTTCCTTGTGTAATCTGCTTGGATTCGAGATATGGTAGCACTAAATACTTTTTGGTCTTCATGTCATGGTCTGAAAAGATTCTCCTTTGTATATCTTATGTGATCTTTCCTCCTTTGGGATTGTAGTTCTACTTTCTTTGGGGAATGATGTCAATTCATTTGCAATAACATCATATAGCATATTATCTTATGATCATACTGACCCCACAGTAGGTAGATCCATTATGTGTTCTCTATATGTTTCTATGATAATTCCCTTGATTTTTCTTTTTCTGGGGGCATCTCGACATGGAAACGTAATCAGTGGTGTTGTTTATGTTTTCGTTAAAGCCATTGCTCCTGTTAAAGTGTCAACAATTACTTTAATGTGGGGGCATAACTCTAGTCACCTATTGCACACATGCACTTTTCGATACGTGCACATATTTTTCAAAACCTTTTTTCCCTTTTTGGATTAGTAACTAATCCTTAAAGCATGGATTTATATTTCAGGATCTCTTGATCCCTCCAGTTTCAAACATATACATATCTTTTGATCCCTTAAGGTCGGAGGTGTCCTTAAGACTAGATCTCTTTTGTTTTTGGTTTTATTCTTATGGAATAGAATATTCCTAAGGGTGAATCCTTGATGGGTTGACTAGTGAGTAGCCACATTCACTAGGCAGTTCAATTCAATCTTTCTAGTTGTGCTATTTCCTTGTGTAGTTCACAATGGGACATAAGTTCTCATTGGGAGAGGTAGTCACACCCTTTCTTTCTCTCTCCAGAGATGTCTCTCTTATTGTGATCTAGGAGTCAATGAAGACTTAAGTCCTTGGGTGCTTAAAGTTTCTCTTTGTCCCTTGGATTATGATAAGATTATCTTTTCATTCCGATCTCCTTTACCAAGAGTTTGCATTGAGTCCATACTCTTGCTAAAGTGGGGGCTTAATGTATCATCTTAAAGTGGAAGCACTTCCATGATAAGAGAATTTAACCCTCTGAGTAAGTGGTCTAGGGTCATGTTAAGCACCTTGATGGGGTTTTTGCATGTATCTGGCTTTTCCATCCTATTCTACTTCCTTTTGCACCCATTTTTTCACTTCATGTCTGCATTTCACAACATTCTGTGTCAAGAGTCTGAGGTTTTTGACCATAAGGTCAAAGTTGACTTTATGGGGTCAAGTTGACCTCTATCTTGACCTAGTCAAGATCAACCTCGACCTTGACCTGGTTAGTTCCAACCTCATCCTTGACCCCCTGGAAAAATTTCAAGATTCCTTGATTTTCGGGTGTCGGGTTTTCGGGGATATTTGTTTTCCGCCTCTGGGTCGGCCATTTTGGGTTTTGGAATGGTAAATCCTCTAATTTCATTTAATCTAGGTATATTTTCTAAAGGTTAGGACCTAATTGGATTTAATTCTCCATGGTGGACCCTCTAGAGGATTGTGCTCTAGTTCTAGGGCACTATAAAAGGAGGCCTTCCTCTCTCATTTTCATCATCAAGTTTTGCAATTTCCTCTATCAATCTCTCAAGTGCAAGCAAGTGAATTCAAGCATTCAAGAAAACCTTCAAGCATTGAAGTGTTCAAGCATTCATCCATCAAGGAGATCCATTGTTAGCCATTGAAGGATTCAATCTCTTTGGAGCCCCCTTGAAGATCCATCCTTTTACATTCATCTAAGCCTCCTCATATGCAAAGATCAGTTCAAGATTGGTGTTGAAGTCAAATGCCATTGATTTGAGACATCCTACATTCATTCTACATCCATTGAAGCACTCCTATTTGTGGATTTGAGGATTTGAATACTCTACAAGGACTTCAACATAAGCGAGGTGAATTATTTCAATTACTTTGTTTATGCACACTACATTTCAATTCAATTTCAAGGTGAATTCCTAAATTGGGGTTTGACCAAGGAAAACCCCCCATACAAACAAAAACCCCCATTTTCTTGCAAGTACAGGTGTAGAATTTTAGATCTAAGAGCAGATTTGAATACCCTTTTCGGTGAACTTTTGAGATCTAAAAACAAAGTCAGAATCAACCTTCAAACAAAGAATGTAGCCTTTGATCTTTTATGAGGGTCAAAGACTACTTGCCAGTGAAAAGAAAAAAGATTTCTGGGTTTTCTTCATGTCATCATTTCTAGTCTGAAACAAGATGCAAAATTGCTTGAAAGTACACACAGACATCAAAAATTGGCATTTTCCAGATTTTCCCTAATTTGAGGTTAGTACTTGTATTTCAATTATTTTACATTTCAAGCATAATTCTCCATAGGGAAACATAGGGTTTTTCTCTCTCTTTCATATTCTCCATAGATCGATTTGATTGTGCATTAACCTTTTGGTTGATCAAATTGGATCTCTCCTTTGGGAATTTGGATTTAGGAGTGAATCTCATATTTCTCCCATACATTACAATTACATTACAAATTACACATCTAAATAGAGGTGATTCCATTTTACCTCTATTCAGCAAGAAAGAATGAAAGCACCAAAAGAATCTACAGAAGCTAAGAAGAATGGAAATCATACTAAAGCTAAAGTTGAACCATCTAAGGATGACCACAAGCCAGTAAACCAAACTTTTTATGCCTATAACAAGCATGGACATATAGCAAGAGATTGTAAAGAGGTAAGACCTTTCAATGGTTACTGTTATTCATGCAATAAGTTTGGTCATAGAGATATGAATTGTAGATCAAATCAAAGAAGTCAGACTAAGCAAAATTAGAGAAATCATCCACAACAAAATGTTAGAAGTCCTCAGAACATTACATGTCAAATATGCAATTATAATGGTCACACAGCTAGACAATGCAGTATGGTAACTCACATTAATGCACCGAGGAATATAAGGCCTCCAAATATTTGTTACTCTTGTAACAAGGCTGGACACATCTCAAAGTTCTACAGATCAAAAGCGTAAAGACAAGAAAGCCCAAATAAGTCTCAAGGATCAATTTTGCATGAATCTAGAGAAGTCAAGTTTGTGAAAGCTATAGAAGATGCGAGCAAGATTTGGATGGAAGTTAAGCAAGATAATGTTGATGACTATGTAGTGGATGCATCCATAATGGATGCACCTTCCACTTCTAGATGACTGATCCTCATGGGCATAGGGGAAGCTAGATTATCTCTAGACCCTTGTGCAGCTGGTATACTCACCCTCACTGTATGCGCCTTTGGTTATAGTTGTTTGAAGACTAGTTGATGTTGAATGAAAGAGCGCACAACTTGATTGATTGAAGAAATGAAGATTGGAATTCTCTGTTGCACTCTGTATTATGGCGGCAAGCATTAATTACAAAAAGGTTTTTTTATAGTCACCGGAGATCCATTGTCCTCACACTTGCATTTGAGTTCAAGCCTTTGGAGAGCACAGGAGATTAAGCAGTTAGTATTGAAGGATTACAATTGATTCATCAGTGAAGAAGTGTGTAAGATTATTATGGAACCCCAGTTCAATTGCGATGATTTAGAAACTCTTTGGAACCCTATTTGAGAAATTGATCAAGTAAGTAATGGCCACTCTAGTTGTGTTTGATATTGCTGAAAGGAAGAGATATGTATTTAAGAAGCATCCCTTTAAGTCAGTCTTAGATGATTTTGAAGGGGCATTCTCTAGGACTATGATGGGAGTTATGCACATAGAAGACATACGCGCATACATATACTACAAGAAGGAACCTGTAGGATTGGATAGAATTAGGTCACACATGGAAACAATGATGAAACTAGCCATGACATTCATGGATGATTTCATGCAACTTGCTAATCACCCAATTATTGAGTATGTGACTGCATATGAGTTCTATGAATCCGAATGGATTAAGATTTTACTGAGCAGAATACATGATGACCTATTTTGGATAGGAGAAGTCCATGTTAGAATAACTATTGATCTCATTTATGAGATGACCGGACTTCCTAAGACCGGTGCCATTCTTCCCACTAGTAAGGATGTCAAGAAACAAGTGGAACAAGCCTATTGTATGCACCCTAAAATGGTCACCTAGACTTTGGGCCCTCATTCAACAATTTATCAAATCCCTGAATCAATATTTTTAAAAATCAACATTTTTCAGTTATATCAATTTCCTTGATCAAATCCTAGTTTTATCATTTATTCAATTATGTTGGTGTTCAAAATGGATGCTTATGCTCTTAGGCTGCCAATATACCCTCAGATAGATTTTAGGAGTGGTTAGTTCCAAAATGTATAGGGATATTAGGGTAACTGGACCAACTATAAGGACAAGACTATCATCTTCACTTCTGGCTCTACAAAACCAAGGCAGGTGCACCTAACCCAGTGAAAACTACACTTCACACACCAAAGACTAGGTCCAAACAATAGATTGGTAGTAAGAAAGTGCTAAATGCTAACCCCACATTCATTGACTCTCCATTACTATACGGTGACAAAACCACACAACCAACTACTTAAAGCTTAAAAAGGTTATTGATTTCAATATTTTTGGGATGCAACAACTTCAACTAGTGTATGTTAACAAAAGGGATACTCATTTAGGCCAGTGCCTAATCCATTGGGCAAGAGTCCTTAGACACAAAGACACACAAACTTGAGAATACTTGAGAATTCATAGCCATAAATACATCTATCCTAATCTTTACTGCTTACAAAACATCCTTACATAGACAAGGGGAAAACTCATATCCCACCTAGAGCATAATTTAATCCAATCCTAGATTAGAACTCAAGAATGAAGATACATACATACAACAATATGTAATGAGCTAGAAAACTCAAAGCTTACTTGACTTGACACTAAGGAGAGATAAGAACTAGATAATTGTATTAAGTATGATGAATTTATTCTATGTATACAATGAACCACAAAGCACCCTGCTTGCAAACTACAACTTAGACCTGCAACTTTCTTCTTTCATTAACAAACACTGAGTCAAAAACTATTACAGAACCTTGGGACTAGAAACTTGAGACTGATTTTGAACTTTTGCAACTGGAACCTTGACAAAATAAAAAATTCAACACTATATACCACTAGTTATCTTGGAATCCCAAATAGGTTAGGATGCAACAAGCTATGGATAACCAGGGTAAGGGTTAGGGTTTCCACCCACCATACAATTCAAACATATCAGAAATTAATACACTGGGAGGGAAAACCAAGCAACCCTGAGCAATTAGATCCAAAATCCAATCTTCACTTATGGTAAATCCTCTGGAAATGTACTGAAGATCATGAAATTCTTGCAAAATCATCTAATTTGACTCCTACAACATGCCTCAAGCACTGTTACTCATTCTCCCCATGGCATAAAACTCCCTGCAATCAATCATCATACTCGCTGGACCACACTGCAATAGTCGGCACCACCAAACTAATCAAATCCGATTGTGAAAGCATTAAAAACCAGTCCTTTCTATCACTGGAAACCCTCTAGAAATTTGAATTCAAACTGCAACGGTTACTTTATGGCTCAAGTAGAAAATCGCCGGTCGACATTCAAACTGAGATCAACTTTATATCATGACCGTCTAATCTTGATATTTTGTGGGCCTTATGATTTACCTTTAATAGGAATCTTGGTTACATTTGGCGACCACGCGACAAAGCTATGTCATTTGTGAAATGAAACCCCTAACTCATGTTTAACTTCAGTGAATTAGCGAACAAAGGGAAAAACTTAACTTTGGTTCATAATTGGTGAACGGATGACTGAAGGAATTTTGCCAGTTTACTAAACATTTTTCCTCTCTACCAGTTTATTTAGCTACTATGCGAACACTTGTTCACCAAATCACCAGACCTTTTAGCACTTCACCATTTTATTACATGAAAGAGTGAAACCTTTGAATTTTGTCGGTGCCACTAACCCTTTATCAGATCCACCAAAAAGACTAAGAGAATTACTGGGCCCGCATCAAGAAGATTGACGGTTTTTTGAAGTTCACATAGACCTCCAAGATTCTATCAGATTATAAGACAACTATCAGATGGAGAATCTCTACCTTGCCCTGACAACCCACTGACACTAGATGAGATCAACGGCTATCGTTATACCACATGCTTAACCATCATGCATCTTACCCTAGCGGTATAGCGACAACCGCAAGATCTATCATTGCTTTAACTCTTTGAAAAACCACGGCCCCACTGACAAGTTCCACATCATCCACATTGAACAATCAAACATGGACAAATCTGCAACACATGGCAATTGGTCCCACCATTCTCAGCAATCACATAACCCTTTGGCCACTCAGTGAGTACACAACTGTAGGGAAACTCCAAGTCACAGAATACATTGCTTAACCCATGTTAGATCAAACGATTCAGTGAACAAAGCTTTTTCACTGAATCGTGAAGTTCCTTCTTAACCTCAGGTTACTCTTCGCGAACTGGTGAATACATAAAAATTTTGAGGGCCCACTGAAGATCCAAAAAATTAGCAACCAAAGACATTTCACCAACTTGTTGAAAAACTTGAAATACTGCTACATTATCTAGAGATTCAGCGAACACGTATTCGCTGAATCGCTAAAAGATTTTAGAACCCTGCCAAAAACCTTGTGAACAAGCGAACACTGCAAACATTTATCAGGACCACCAAAGATCTAACTGCTCCACCTGTTAGCTCTTTTTCATGTAGAATCACCAATATAGCTATCAAACTTGACTCTTAGGTTCCCAATTCTAGATTCTTACAGGGAAAAGGCTAATTGATAAGGACCAAGTCCTTCTTCTACTTCAGGCTCCACAGACCCAGGTGGGTGTACCTATCTTCAGACTCACTGCTTCACAATGAAATCCTATAGTGGATCAAAGGTTCTAGCAATGATTTACTAATTCCTCTTGCTGCAACTAATCCAGAGCTTAGAAAGCCAATCCATGATATTAACAGAAGTAAACACTCATTGCAGAAAAATGGCAAGTGTGACAAGGATAAACTCCTTCTTTTCGAGCTTTGAACTCGGGCAGGTTAACCCATGTCAGATCTACTTCTTAAAAGGATCACAACATTAGTTTATATCCTTGATACAAATATTATCTTCTCGGTCATTCAAACATACACGAAAGTAAATAATCATTTAAGTTTTATTGATGATGAGATCCTTGCAAATCAAGGATAGACCATTGCCTTATCCTAGGGTATAGAGTCAAACAGTGAAACATACATTTATAGAAATCTTCTAAATGAAACACAAACAAATCCCAGATGAAATGCCTTACAATTCACCCTCTCTTAAACACATTTTATCATCAAATTCTTGCCAAACTACTAAGCTCTTAGAAATTAACCTAAAGACATTACCCTTTCCTTGAAAGGAACTAGAGATTAAAATCATAGATACCTTGTAAATGGTATATCAAAACTACCTTACAGATTCAATACACAAAAGCCACAAAATTCAAACAAGAAGACAACTGAAATCATGCAAGGGAATTCTATTTTATTCCAGTAAAATTTCACTGCATCAATACATTTCAAAATCTAACAAAATATTTTAAGATTTCAACAATGGAGCCAAGCCTCCCTCTACAGTATATTTTCAACCTCCTCTCAAAAGAGTAAAAACTTACTATATATAACATAGCCATCTTGGAATACTCAAAAGGATGCAACAAGCTTGGGATGGCTAGAAAATATCCTATACAAGAGACAAGATTACAAACTGACAAACAGATTGTAACAACACATTACAAAAATCTTTTCTCAACAATTCCACAGGTGGCATCTTTGTCTAAAGATATTTCAGAGCAGTTGCTAAATTTTCTGCATGAATGATGACCACCATTCCGACTAACTTACATCATCCTTTGTTTGAAACTTTCTCTCCCTCAATTTCTGGATCAGGTGCCATCTGCAGCTCTATTCTTCCTCTTCCTCTATAAGTTGGACAACTAGCTTCTTTTTCTTCTTTATTGTTAGCTTCTCCCAAGCTGCTACTTCATCATCTGATGGCCAGTTGTAAGTCTACAATTCTTGTAACAAGCTGACTTGCTTGTCCCACATGGAGTCAGTTATATTTTTGGCTTCTGCCACAAAGCGTATGAAATCATTTCAATTTTAAAAAGACTGTCAATGATGCTATTACACCTCTCAAAATCCAAAGTATTGTCATTTTTAAGGAAAGCATCTTGTGTAATCACCAACTGATCCATTGACAGTTTTCATTCCTCCAACTTGATCAAGTTTCCATTGTCATCACATACCGCAGGTAGATACTTGCTATAATGTTTATCAAACATAAACAACTTAACCCTCACCTGGTTGGACTTACCTTTAAAAAACTTTGAAATAACATTGATTAAGCCAATCTTCTCAAAAACTTCTGTAACTACTCTGGGGATCTCAGGCTTATTCTCCTCTTGGCTATCAAGTTTATCAAACAACAAACTTCTTCCAGACCAAACACTATGAAGTGGCTCCAAAGCAGCCAATGATTCATTTATCTTTCCATTGGTCTGGTGCAATTGGCTGACTGATTGATAAACTATATCCATTTTCTCTATTATCTTATCTCGCCTGTATTGCACAATCTTTGACATGGTGTCCAAAGATGCCTCTATCCTTATCTTATCCAAATCTTTAGTAGGTCCCTCAGGTACTTCTTCATCAATTTGAATTGGGACCTCAATCTACACAGGGGGGACAACAACTACCTTTGAAGCTTCTTCAAGCTTAACTTTTATCTCTGCCAATTCATCTTCTAGCTGATTGATCTTCATCAATTTTAAATCTCTATCCTTGGCCACCAGGTTTGCACTTTCAAACAACTTTGAGTACCTTTCAGATAATTGAACTATTTTTGCCTCATTCAGGTTAGCCCAATGAGTCACTGCCTTAGAAACTTCAAGGTCAGTTGTATTCTGCATAGTCCAAATAATCTGATTCCCTTCCATTTTATCCTCTATACTCAATAGGGATGGATTTTGAGTCCTAGGGGCCATGGACCTCATTGCAACAGCTTGAGACTTAGGGTCATAGCTACTTCCTCTTATCATATCACCAATGTGAACCTCATATGACAAGCTGCCCTGCGGTTGCTTTCTTATTTGATCTATGATGAAAGAAGAAGTCAGATCCCATCCTAGAGTCAATAGCATTCCACTTGACTTGACCAGTTGTCTAGCTTCATCTACAGTTATGGGATCAAGGCTAGGATCATAAGAATTTAAGGCTCTCAATGTCTCTTCACTTGGCTCCATACCTTCAAGTAGAAGTTTCCTCACTTCTTGTTGCTTATTCCAAACAAGGAAACTCTTGATTTCATTAGTTTTAATAAACTGGTCATCACTCAAAAATTCCTCCTGATAGACCTCTCTGATATCCCTTTCTGACCACAGGGACTGTTCCTTATCTATTTCATCATTGGCCACCTTCTTTCCTTCTCTTATTGCTTTTCTCAATTGGTGATGGTAAACCCTATCACCTGGCACTAGAGCAGATGCTCTATCAATTGTTCTCTTTTGATTTTCCTGCCTTGAAGGCTCTCCTACCTCAAGCCTCTATTTCTTCAAGGGTGGCTCTGGAGTATCCCTTGTTTCTAGTTGGTCTTCAACAAGCCTAACACTTTGTACATCTTCCATTTGTGGTGGGTTGTTCCCTTCCTGTGACTCATCAGAAAACTCCTCTTGATCAGAAGATGAATAGTCTTTCCTTTTCTTTGGTTGACTCTAGTCAATCAACTTCTCTAACTGATTTGATAGAGTGTCATGCATCTCTATCATCTTGTCAATTCTTTCTAAATAGGGAAGGTCAGGGAAGAAACCCTCAAAAGGAAGTTGGGCTACCATCACTTGTTTTGACAAGTCTATCAAATCAAAGTACCTGTTCCATCTCCTTTTGACCTCATCATCATCAATATTATTTCTGACTACATCTTCCTCGTCCAAGCCTTCATGTTCTTTGTTCACACCAATGTTTGGGATGTAGAGTATCCTGGCAGTTTTGATAAAGCCCTCAGGATCTACATGTCTACAAGCACCAGTAGCCATTTTGAACTGATTTAACCATGCAGTAATTTTAGGAAATGCCCTCTTTCCTACCAGGAAGTCACCTATCTTGAATTGCCTAGGTGTGAATCTACCCTTCCTGTGAGAGGCTAGAAGTTCTCTGTCTGTCCACATCAACTACCACACAAATTCCAAACAAGAAACCCTTGGAGGCACAAATTTTGGTAACAGATGAGGGGGTTGGGAGCAACCATAGACTCTCAAAATTGTAGCATTCTCCCCCAAGTAAAAAATTACCCCAATTGTGATCTCCCTCCCATTTGTTCACAAACTGCACTAGTTGTAGGAGCCTAAGGACCCTTGGGGATATCCTTGTAGTATTGACACCTAACATCCTTATAAGAGGATAAACAATGAAATTCTAAAAGATACAAAAACTCCCCTCATTGGAAGTAGAATTCCACTTCCTCACCCATAATTGCACCAGATTATACTAGCCTTCAAAGTTGAACCTTGGCTTCAGCATGTTCAAATCAAAACTATTAATATTGAAGAACAAAATTAAGTGCATTAGCAAAGAATAATGCATGAACTTAATTGGGCACTTACTATCCTTGACAAACATCAAACCCTCATGCATTCTATCAATGATATACTGGATGTAATCATAGTTAGTATTAACCAAAGAATTCTGGATGTCCAGGATAATCATCAAAATATCAGCTGGTAAAAACTCTGCATCCCCATCAATTCCCAAAACCCTACACAACCCATAACAAGTTTTCTTCATGTAATGCTGAAGGGATTTAAATTGGTAAGGGGCATTCATATGAGCAGGGAGGGGAGGTATATACTTATCCTATTTTGGGATATGCTTTGTCATTTGGTCCTTCACTATCCCTATGTTTTTCTCGTACCTCTCCTTTTCTTTGCTCAGGTCGATTTCAGTAGAAGTGGATGTATAGACATTAAAAGCCTTCATGAATGAACCCCTATCAAGAGTAACCAAAGCTAACTGGTCCTCTTTCCTAATAGTCTTAGAAATAGGGTCATAACACCTAGCTAGAGAAACAATTAAATCCGCATCCAGGAATACATCAGACACTACTAATTTCCCTAACCCCAAAGCCCAACCATTACATACAGGGCTATGACTATCTCTATTTTTATAAAAGAAGTTGAAGACAGTATAACCTGTGGTATCTGGTGTGATAGGATCTCTGCAAAACCATAGAACATCTTTGAAAACATCATCAGGAGCTCTTTTTTTCTGACTGGAACCAGGTAGCAATTTCAAAAACTCATCTAAATAATTAGGCTTGCCCTTGTCTTCACCACCTTTAGATTTTGCTTCACTACTGGAAGATGTTGTACTTCTCTCAAGTTGACTCATCTTTGCTACAGAATTATCTTCAATCTCTGCAAAATGGATTCACTTGGTGCTCAAAAATCACTTCAGAATGACACAATTCTCTTCGAATGATTTTGGACACAAGAAACAATGAGCTTAACTTATTTATCAATGTAGATCAAGTGTGTACAACTACCACAATCATTGCAAATCTCCTTAATTACTCCCGTATTCAATTTCGCATGTCACCAATTTTCAAAATGGAGCTAGCCGATGCACAGATGTTGACAGATAGATTTTAAAAACTCAAAAACAAGGAAAAGAGGAAAATGATTAAGATCTTGCACTTTAAACCTATTTACATCATGCAATCTTCCTTTGAAACTGATTGGATGGCTCATTAGTTTACTTTCCAGCTTGATACTATACGTTGTCCACGCAGGAAACAATCCCTTTTCTTTTTTTTATTACCTTTTTCAACTGGGCCAATTTAGCAAATCCATGACTAAAAGCCTCTTGTGATCGCTGAATGCAATGTTAACCCTAGCATATATTCAAAGAACTAGCAACCAAAGCCTTCGCAGGTTCTCAAAATGAAATCCTTAACTCATGATACTTTTCATGAATTAGCGAACACAGTGACACCCTTTGAGCACTTGACTACAGTTATCATTTGGTGAACCAGTGAACAAAGCCATCTCGCATTCTCTTAATGTCCCAGCTAACTGTTAAATATTTTGGAGATTCAATGAACAAAGGGTTCACACATTCACTTAATGGATCACTTAACCACTAAATTACTTGGAAAACTGGTGAAGCCTTTACTCTCTGAATCGCTGAATCTTTACTTTACCATCATCTTTACTCTAAGATTTTGAATGAACTATTGATCTTGTCGATGATCTACGACTGTCACCAGTTTGCTAAAATATTTGATCCTTGGTTATTTGATTACGAGATTCAGTGAACAAAGGGTTCATTGAATCACCAGATCATATTAAACACTGAGTATTTCAATCCGTGATTAAGCGACTAAAGACTCAAAACTTTGGTGACCCTTTTATTCATGCATTTTCCAAATGATTATGCCCTTTACCTTTTCCTTTTAGAGAACCCATGACCACATGATTCACTGAATCGTTAAATCATTTAGCTTCTTACTAATTTATTCTGAGAACAAGCGAACACTTGAAACAACCCATTCCGCCAAATTCTTCATACCAAACTGTCAGGGCCGCCAAACTTAGAAGTCTTTACATAGTCGCTCATTCACCAAATGAAACATGTAGGACCCAATACTATCTAAGATTAAACCACAACCGTCGATCCTGACAATGATCTACGGTACTCGTCAAGTCGCTAGGTTATTTTGCCTTTAACCGCTAGATTCAGAGAATGAGCGATAACCATTGTCACCAAAGTTTTGAGTGTAAGCAAAGAACCACCAAGGAATATGTGAATTGGAGATAATGCATTCACCGAATCACCAGATGTTTTCTGATAACCGCCAGATATTTGGAGACTACGCGAACAAAGACAACACTTAGCATTAGATTGACTTGTTCGCTGAATCACCGAATACTATATGAGACATGCTATGAAATTTTCTGATTCAATGAACACAAAACATTTAACATGTGCATGATTTAATCAGCTTAAGTGACTTAAAAAGGTAACAATGAGATAGAAGAATAAGGGCTAATCATGAGGACTTTTGCATGAATTCAACATTTTTCAAGGACAAGACCTAGGGTAAGGATTTTTGAAGTGGGCTATGACAATTTTTTGAAGAACTTTCGACACCTGTACCTAGGAAAACTTCACAGACCAAAGGACTAAACCAACGTTTGGACAAAAACCTCAGAAAATTAAGAATAATCCCAACAGTGGCTCTATCTGAGGATGCTTGATTGCAAAATCATAGCAAGAACTTATGAATCTCTGGGAGGTAGACCACAAAACCTTAACCTAAAACAAGAAACAAACACACCTATACATATATACAAACCTACTGTGCATGGAAAAAGAATCAACTAAAGAAAAATTTCAGGAATTGTCCATGCACTGGAAATTCCTGCTCTTCACCATCCAAGTTTTGGAAGAAATATGAGTCCTTACCATGGGTCTGATGAACAATATAAGGTCCCATCCACAAAGACTCAAATTTTTTGTGTTTCCCTTTATCTTCAGCCCTGGCATTCCATTGGAGAACCATATCACCAGGCTGGAATTTTCTCACAGTTGCTCTCTTATCAAAAAGATATTTCATCTTCTGCTGCAACTTCATATTTTCCTTTTGTCCTTCCCTCCTAATCTCATCTAATTCAATCAGCTGAACCATTCTGTCCTACAGTGGAACACTGATTTCCATGTCCTCTTCTTGCATAAACTTATAGATTGGAAGGAGGTTATTTATTGGCAATCTTGATTTAGCACCATATACCATTTCAAAAGGGGACTTACCAGTAGCCCTCTTCTCAGAAATTCTATCAACCCATAGTGCTAACTTTAATTTTACATGTCAGCTTCTCTTATTCTTTTCCAGGGTTTTCTTCAGAATTTGCAAAATACTCTTGTTGCTAGATTCAGCCTATCCATTGGCTTGTGGATGATAAGAGGATGAGTAAGACAATACTATGCCCATTTCTGAGCAAAAATCAGTGATCTCCTGTGACTTGAAGCTCATAGAATTGTCAACAACCAATTTAACAGGGACACCAAATCTAGTAATTATGTTGTTCATCATAAACTCAATTACAATAGCAGTAGTGGCCCTTTTTGTTGGAATGGCTTCAATCCATTTGGTTAAATAATCAGTAGCCACCAAAATGTGACTATGTCCCCCACTAGACTTCTCAGAGAACTCTCCAGTAAAATCCATACCCCACATTACAAAAGGAGCTTCTGCAACAACAGGGTTCAATAATAATGCACCTGAGAACTTCAATTTTTTAGAGAACCTTTGACAAGGTTCACATTTCCTCACATAAGAATGAGTGTCTTTGAACAACACAGGCCAATAGTATCCTGCTCTTAAGATTTTATGAGTTGTTGATCAAGCAGAATGATGTCCTCCACACATTCCAAAGTGCATTTCCTTCAACATTTTCTTTGATTGGTGCTCATCCAAACAAAAGAGTAAAATACCATCATTATCCTTCCACTACAAATCACCCTAGATCAACACCTATCTCTGAGCTTGCAATCTCAGACTCCTTCTTTGATTATCATTCAAGTTAGGTGGACATTTAGCATTTTTAATAAAATAAATAACATCCTTGTACCAGGGTTGCATTTCAACACTAGTAATCATATCAATGTTAGCAACAACATTATTTACCTGAACAAGGTCCATATTTTCCTCAGTCATTAACTTAGCAAGTCCCAATCCTCTTACCAATTTGGTAATATGAATTTCCAGGTCAAACTCTTGAATCCTATTTATCCATTTGCACCTCTTTCCTGTGACTTCACTCTATGTTAAGATATCCTTTACTGCAGCATGAGGCACATAAGCACTAACCTTTGCCCAGACCAGATATGGTTTGAAAGCTTTGACTACCTTCACAAGTGCATAGGCTTGTTTTTCCATTAGTTCATAATTTAATTGAGCAGATTGTAATGACTTGCTGAAAAAGGCTATAGGATGCTCATATCCTTCTTGATCCTTTTGTAAAAGGATAGCTACAATAGTATGAAAAGATGCAAAAGAAAATAGAGAAAATGGTTTCAAGTAATCAGGTGATACCAAAACTGGGGCCTCCTGAATTGCTTGTTTGATTCTTACAAAAGCTAGCTGAGCTTCAAGGTTCCAATCAAACTTCACATCCTTCTTTAGGAACTTCACTATGGGCTTGACCAATTCTGCAAAGTTAGCAATAAATCTTCTTACAAAATTAATCTGTCCCAAGAATGACTGCACACCTTTTATGTTCTTTGGTGGAGGGACCTTTTTAATTGCTTCTAGTCTTTCAGGATCAATCCTGACTCCTTTTTTTGACACTATGTGTCCAAGTAACTTCCCCTCTATCACAACAAACTGACACTTTTGGGGATTCAAAGACACACCAAATTCTAAGGCCTTAAGAATGACCTTCTCCAAATGGGAACAATGATCCTTAGCTTTCTTGGAATAAGCAGTGAGATCATCTTGATAAACAACCATTAAAACATTTATCAACTCCTCAAATGCAACATCCATGGCTCTCTGAAATGTTGCTCCAGCATTTTTCAGACCAAAAGGCATGCGAACATATACATATGTTCCCCATGGGGTTGTAAAGGTTGTCTTAAACTGTTCTGATTCTTTGACCAGCACTTGATTATACCTAGAGAAACCATCCATCATTGACAAGAGTTCACATCTAGTCACCCTATGCAACATAGCCTCCATATTGGGCAATCCATAGTTATCCTTAAGTGAAGCCACATTCAAGTTCCTGAAATCAACACAGAGCCTAATATCACCGTTCTTTTTCCTTACTGGCACAAGATTCAAAACCCAAGTTGAGTGCCTAATTGGTTCAATAATACCAGCATCTCTCAATTTTTTCAACTCAACTTGCATCTTGGTAGCCAATAAAGGGTTAATGGGTCTCTGCTTCTGTCTAAAAGGCCTGGTTTCCTCTTTTAGAGGAATTTCATGCTAAAACAGGTCAGCCCTATAAGCTTTGAGGTCATCATAGGACTAGGAAAATACATGCTTGTACTTTTTCAAAAGTCTAATCAGGTTTCCTCTGATCTCTTTGCTCAATTTCTTGCCAATGTATACCATTTGTGGGGAGTTTTTTGAACCCAAGTTTATTTCCTCTAAGTCCTCCATTTTAGTGTTAGAATTCTAAGACAAAAAACCATCATTTATTTTGAACATTCCTTCCAATTCTACTAACCCTTTAGGTATGTGGTTGGATGGCAATTACACTATCTCATTCCCCATGATGCATTCTTTTCCCTCAACACACTGTTGTATCTCATTGAGATCTATTTGTTGACCATCATATTGATCAAGGCCTTGAAGGAACCTAAGGATATCTAAGTCATCCTCAAAAACTTGCCAATTGTATACATTATTAGGCACTACAGGCCTAGATTTGACCTCTAACATAGACACACCAGTGAAGGTTATGTCTTCACTTTTAAGGGAAACATTTGCAAGAAAATCTACCATGATATTATTGGATCATTCTACCCAAAGCAGATTGAAAGAATAAAAAAACTCTAGTCTATCCCAAACAACATGTTTATACAGTTTCAACTTTTCATCTTTAGAAGCATACTGAGATCTCACTTGGGCTATAACAAGTTGGGAATCACCATGAACCTTTAAATATTTGATACCATGTTTTATGGCCACATCTAATCCCAATATCAAAGCCTCATACTCAGCAGTATTATTGGTACATTGAAAAGTTAACAAGAATGAGTATTTAAATGTAATACCTGATGGGGAAATGAACACCACACCAGCTCCTAATCCTTCCTTGGAGCATCCACCATCAAAGAACATTTTCTAGAGCCCATCTTGCTACAAAATTAACTCATCCACAATTGGATCTATGTTTTTTAACTAAGGTACTATTTCTTAAATCACAAAATTGCTCATGTCAATATCTACAAAACAATTTAGATCCTCCGGAGCAACCACTTCAATCATGACTGAAGAATGGGGCTCCCTATACAACTTTACCTCAATTCCATTTATTGGGATGGTAGCATATGACAAATCTAGTTGCAACTTTCCACCCACTGATGTAGCCCATTGTCTTGACAATAACATGCCATAGTGAGGTTTTGTATCAACAACAACCACATCCATTTTATATGTGGCTTCTGGGAATGCAACAATTTTCACTTCAATTACAATCAGGCTCCCTACAATAGGTACTACCCTATTTTCCATGGCATAACACCTTCCACTAGATGTATCAACTTGCAACCCTAACTCCTTCATCACTTGATAAGGCATTACAGTTGTAGTGGCGCCAGAATCAATCATACAATTTTTAGCAAAAAATTATTTACAAGCAAAGTAACATAGAAAGGATTGATAGAAGAGGGTTCTTGTGTCACAATAGTCCCTACACATACATCATAAATATCATTAATTGAAATTGGCTTGTCTAGGGATTTCCCTTCCTCTTGTAAAATAGGAGTAGTTCTCTGCTCACTTATAAGAGCCAGGGCTGCTGCTTTGTGCTCTTCTATTTTCAACATTTCAAGCAGAGGGATGGAAACTTTCATTTGGGACAAGGCATGTCTCATATCAAAGGTAGGGGAGTCAGTGTAAACATTAGGATGATCCTTTGACCTACCAAATTTCTTCTTCACCTTATTAGCAATAACTTCTTGTTTCCCTTTCTTTTCAGCTTCAAACCCTTCATCTTTACTATTTACAACATTGGGCTTTGGGGAGTCCTTATCATGAGGATTACTTTTGACAAACACTGATCTAGGAACTCCTTGCTCCTTATCCACATTTTTGTTCCTCAAATTGTATGAGGATTTTGCTTGTGTTATAGAAGCCACAGTTAAGCTCTTGATCTCTTCTTCACTGGGCTTTCTCCATTGTCTTTCATCTGATCTGGATTCTACCATGTGAGTCTTATAGTCATCATTATCAAACTCTTCTTGATCAGACTGAGTAAATATTTGTTGTTCATAGTCAGAGAAAATCTTCCTCTTATGATCAACATCAGGGAAAATAAATTCATCATCTGAGGACTCAAGATCCTCCATTAGTTTAGTAGTAAACATGTTAATAGCAGGATTTTTAGATCCTTCATAATCTCCTGCATATGAATCACTAGCCTCTTCTCCCAAGGCCTAGGCAACAACACACTGGAATGGTGAGTGGGGCATATTATAGGCCACACACCAAGGGGTATTCTCCACATTATGTGCTATATTCTTTTTCAAAGGATCTGGTGTATCCCTTCCCTTTTGGGGTTCATTATTATCAGGAATAGGCCTCCCATCTTTCCAGTTTGTTTTGTAAGGCATATCTCTCAGATTAGGAGCTTTGTCCTACCTTTGATAAGGTGGCCTTGCATCTTGAAAATTTCTACCACCTTTATCAAACCTTGCTGGGAAGTCTTTGTTATTACTAGGTCCTTTGTCCATTATATCCTCCTCTTTGGATGGCCTTCCAGGTTGTGGCCTGGTTTCTTTCCACAGTCTACCTTCATCCCTTTTGTACATTTGGCCAGATGCCTTTCGGTTACTCTCAATATTTATGGCCAACTTAAAAGCATCTCTAACGGTATGAGGATTCTTGTCTCTCAAAAGGTAAGACATCTTACCATCCATAGAATTGAAATAAGTTGTCATGCAGACTGCATCATCTAGCCTCAATACTTGGAACAGTTTATACATAGCCTTTTAGAATCGGCTATTAAACTCTGACATGCTCTCATTGTAATGTTTCTTGATATTATTGAACTCATTGAGCATATAGCTAGAGTTCACATGTTCTACATATTGCTCTTTAAAGCATCTGACAAATTCTTCCCAAGATGCAATACTATTCTTAGGTAACCCCCTATACCAATCCTTGGCATCCTCAATCAATGATTGAACAAAGAGCTTCATTATGACATCTTCATGTTCAATCTCATAATCATTTACCTTATCTGTAAAAAACTTCAGATGCTCTTCACAAGTAATAACATTATTCCCAATAAATAATGGGATCTTCTTTCTGATTTCATTGGGGACAGCATTAGGTTGGCCAGGAATACCATCAAAAAATAGAGGCCTATATCTATCCAAATGAACTGGTCTTCTTTGGATATTTCATTGATTCAGGGGGGTAGTTGCAACATTTTGACAAGGTACAGTTCCCACTATACCACTAGCTATAATGGGAACTTGATTAGGAACTGGTCCAGGTAAAGTTTGTCCAGGGTGAAAGGCTTGAGCATTTGGAAGTGAAGTATTGGGCTGACTGAATGGAGTTGTTCCTATGGTGATAGGGATAGAGGTACTAGCGGATGTGTTCATGTTAGCATGTAGGAAGGCAATCTTCCTCTTCATTTCATCAGCAGCAGCCTCCAACTGAAGTTTCTCTAGTTGAATAGCCAATTCTTCCTTTGCTTTTCTAGCCTTCTCCAAGTCTATACTTGTTTGAGAATGTACATTAGGAGGAACCACACTTTTCTTGGGCTCATTAATATTTATACCCACCAATTTTTGTTTTCCCTTATCAGGGATTTCTTTGGGAGTAGTTATAATCTCCTTGTTTCTCTGGATTTCAGAGGGATTCAATTGCCTTAAGACATGGCATGTTCCCTCAAATTCACCTTGCTTAGGTTTAGTATCCTGAGCATGCTTTCTCAAATCTTCCATGTCACCAAATAAGTCCTTATTTAAACCTTGAACATCTTGGTTTAAATCACTAACTTGGGTCTCATTTTTCTTGGTTCTTTTGAGAAGTTCCTGCCTCTCTATGAGAAAATCATAGATTTTTTGTTCCCTTTCTTTCAACCTATTGGCAATCTCAGCCAATTGTTCACTCTCTTTTTTTCTTAAAGCAATCACCTCTTCTCTCAACTTCTCAGAATCATAGGAGGTGGTCTCAATAGTAGAGGTTTCTTCTAGTTGTTCCAGAGTTTCTCTCGCAGGGAAATAACCTACTTCTGTGACCTATGTGATTACTTCTTTCTGCATGTGCACACTTGGTGTAACCCTCTTGACATGTTCGAGATCATTAGAAGAGGATGAAGATTCATGAGGAAGTGGGACACGAGATCTTTCTCGAGAAGGGCCTTGGAAACTAGCAGTATGCTGACCTCTTCTAGACCATTGTTTCCTACTTGGTGTATGGAGCTCATCACCCATATTATCTTCGGGGTGATCCTTATAATAAGACCTAGTGTATCTTGGTCGACTCATGGTATAGCATGACAATTTTAGCAAAGTTTACAACAATTAGCAACTGGTAGCATAGAGTTTAGAGTCACCACCCACTTTTACACGGGAATGAAATTATTCTATACTGGTCTACAAATGCACAATAGATAGGATTTGCACTAACCTATTGCACGCTATTCAGAAGATCCCCAGTATAGTCACCATTTTGTTAGCTCTTTTTAATGTAGAATCACCAATATAGCTATCAAACTTGACTCTCAAGTTCCCAATTCTGGATTCTTACAGGGAAAAGGCTAATTGATAAGGACCAAGTCCTTCTTCTACTTTAGGCTCCACAGACCCAGGTGGGTGTACCTATCTTCAGACTCACTGCTTCACAATGAAATCCTATAGTGGATCAAAGGTTCTAGCAATGATTTACTAATGCCTCTTGCTAAAACTGATGCAGAGATTAGAAAGCCAATCCATGATATTAATAGAAGTAAACACTCATTGCAGAAAAATGGCAAGTGTGACAAGGATAAACTCCTTCTTTTCAAGCTTTGAACTCAGGCAGGTTAACCCATATCAGATCTACTTCTTGAAAGGATCACAACATTAGTTTATATCCTTGATACAAACATTATCTTCTCAGTTGTTCAAACATACATGAAAGTAAATAATCATTTAAGTTTTGTTGATGATGAGATCCCTGCAAATCGAGGATAGACCAGTGCCTTATCCTAGGGTATAGAGTCAAACAGTGAAACATACATTTACAAAAATCTTCTAAATGAAACACAAACAAATCCTAAATGAAATGCATTACAATTCACCCTCTCTTAAACACATTTGATCATCAAATTCTTGCCAAACTCCTAAGCTCTCAGAAATTAACCTAAAGACATTACCCTTTCCTTGAAAGGAACTAGAGTTTAAAATCATAGATACCTTGTAAATGGTATATCAAAACTACCTTACAGATTCAATACACAAAAGCCACAGAATTCAAACAAGAAGACAACTGAAATCATGCAAGGGAATTCTATTGTATTCCAGTAAAATTTCACTGCATCAATACATTTCAAAATCTGACAAAATATTTTAAGATTTCAACAATGGAGCCAAGCCTCCCTCTACAATATATTTTCAACCTCCTCTCAAAAGAGTAAAAACTTACTATATATAACATAGCCATCTTGGAATCCTCGAAAGGATGCAACAAGCTTGGGATGGCTAGAAAAGATCCTATACTAGAGACAAGATTACAAACTGACAAATAGATTGTAACAACACATTACAAAAATCTTTTCTCAACAATTCCGCAGGTGGCATCTTTGTCTAAAGATATTTCAGAGGAGTTGCTGAATTTGCTGCATGAATGATGACTGCCATTCCGACTAACTTACATCATCCTTTGTTTGAAACTTTCTCTCCCTCAATTTCTGGATCAGGTGCCATCTGCAGCTCTATTCTTCCTCTTCCTCTATAAGTTGGACAACTGGCCTCTTTTTCTTCTTTATTGTTAGCTTCTCCCAAGCTGCTACTTCATCATCTGATGGCCAGTTGTAAGTGTGCAATTCTTGTAACAAGCTGACTTGCTTGTCCCACATGGAGTCAGTTATATTTTTGTCTTTTGCCACAAAGCGTATGCAATCATTTTCAATTTTAAAAAGACTGTCAATGATGCTATTACACCTCTCAAAATCCAAAGTATTGTCATTATTAAGGAAAGCATCTTGTGTAATCACCAACTAATCCATTGACAGTTTCCATTCTTCCAACTTGATCAAGTTTCCATTGTCATCACATACCGCAGGTAGATACTTGCTATAATGTTTATCAAACATAAACAACTTAACCCTCACCTGGTTGGACTTACCTTTAAAAAACTTTGAAACAGCATTGATTAAGCCAATCTTCTCAAAAACTTCTGTAACTACTCCAGGGATCTTAGGCTTATGCTCCTATAGGCTATCAAGTTTATCAAACAACAAACTTCTTCCAGACCAAACACTATGAAGTGGCTCCAAAGCAGCCAATGATTCATTTATCTTTCCATTGGTCTCGTGCCATTGGCTAACTGATTGATAAACTATATCCATTTTCTCTATTATCTTATCTCGCCTGTATTGCACAATCTTTGACATGGTGTCCAAAGATGCCTCTATCCTTATCTTATCCAAATCTTTAGTAGGTCCCTCAGGTACTTCTTCATCAATTTGAATTGGGACCTCAATCTACACAGGGGGGACAACAACTACCTTTGAAGCTTCTTCAAGCTTAACTTTTATCTCTGCCAATTCATCTTCTAGCTGATTGATCTTCATCAATTTTAAATCTCTATCCTTGGCCACCAGGTTTGCACTTTCAAACAACTTCAAGTACCTTTCAGATAATTGACCTATTTTTGCCTCATTCAGGTTAGCCCAATGAGTCACTGCCTTAGAAACTTCAAGGTCAGTTGTATTCTGCACAGTCCAAATAATCTAATTCCCTTCCATTTTATCCTCTATACTCAATAGGGATGGCTTTTGAGTCCTAGGGGCCATGGACCACATTGCAACAACTTGAGACTTAGGGTCATAGCCACTTCCTCTTATCATATCAGCAATGTGAACCTCATATGACAGGCTACCCTACAGTTGCTTTCTTATTTGATCTATGATGAAAGTAGAAGTTAGATCCCATCTTGGAGTCAATAGCATTCCACTTGACTTGACCAGTTGTCTAGCTTCATCTACAGTTATGGGATCAAGGCTAGGATCATAAGAATTTAAGGCTCTCAATGTCTCTTCACTTGGCTCCATACCTTCAAGCAGAAGTTTCCTCACTTCTTGTTGCTTATTCCAAACAAGGAAACTCTTGAATTCATCAGTTTTAATAAACTAGTCATCACTCAAAAATTCCTCCTGATAGACCTCTCTGATATCCCTTTCTGACCACAAGGACTGTTTCTTATCTATTTCATCATTGGCCACCTTCTTTCCTTCTCTTATTGCTTTTCTCAATTGGTGATGGTAAACCCTATCACCTGGCACTAGAGCAAATGCTCTATCAATTGTTCTCTTTTGTTTTTCCTTCCTTGAAGGCTCTCCTACCTCAAGCCTCTATTTCTTCAAGGGTGGCTCTGGAGTATCCCCTATTTCTGGTTGGTCTTCAACAGGCCTAACACTTTGTACATCTTCCATTTGTGGTGAGCTGTTCCCTTCCTATGACTCATCAGAAAACTCCTCTTGATTAGAAGATGAATAGTCTTTCCTTTTCTTTGGTTGACTCTGGTCAATCAACTTCTCCAACTGATTTGATAGAGTGTCATGCATCTCTATCATCTTGTCAATTCTTTCTAAATAGGGAAGGTAAGGGAAGAAACCCTCAAAAGGAAGCTGGGCTGCCATCTCTTGTTTTGACAAGTCTATCAAATCAAAGTACCTGTTCCATCTCTTTTTGACCTCATCATCATCAATGATATTTCTAACTACATCTTCCTCATCCAAGCCTTCATGTTCTTTGTTCACACCAATGTTATCCTCAAGGGATAACTCTTAAAGAAACTCAAGCTAACCTTCACTTGGCTGCAAATACTTTCAATAATGCTAAACCTAAAGAGCCTAAGCCTTTATGTGCTATAATGCCTACTTCAGCCAGTCCTTCACCATCTCCTCCAAAGTCTTCTATACAATTCCAACATGCTTCCTTGTCCTTAGAAGTTGCTCCATGTGAAGAGGACTCTAAAAATGATAAAGAAAAGAACATAAAGAAAGATCAAGATAAAAAACCCTCCATGTCATCCAATCCTTTTCATGATGTCTCTTATCTGTTTCATGGTTTTTTTAATCCTACACGCCCTTTCTCATTCATTCCACCATGTCTTAAGTATTCTCCTAAGCAATAGCAAGCTACTACTTACACCATTGAGCTTATTTAAAATCAAAATAACCTTACTACACTTGTGCTTTCCAAAGATGATACTTCCATTAAGGTTATTGAAAATAGTGTTGTTACTCCCAATCTCAAGCCTATTGAAAATCAAGAAAAAAATTATATGCTTATGCTATCCAAAGCTCCTTGTCAAGATCAAAGTCTTTCATCTTCTTGTTCTACCACTCGATGTTCGCTTCCACTTTCTACTCTTCCTAAGTCTTTGAAAGCTTTGACCAATCCTATCAAAGAAGTTGCTCCTATTCAAGATGTTCATGATCCTATTGCAAATCCTAATGCTCACTCTAAATATTATGATGTCCTTGGTTTTCATATAGATGTTGATGAACTCATTGATTATCCTTTTGCATCTTCTACATCCATCCTTGGACCTCCTCCACCAATACTAAGGGCTTCATGTCTTCCTTCCATCTTATGCCCTTATGTCCCTTCACTTTCCCCTCCTAAATCTCCTAATTCATCATCCATCTTGGGTCTCTACATCCCTCCATCTCCTATCTTTCCTCAAGATCAACATTGATGCATACCCTTGAACCCTTTTCATCCACCCACCCATCTAAACCAGTCATATCCTCCTTCCACAAGTCCCAAGTTTTTTGAAAATAACTTGAATGTTCAATACAATAAAAAGAAGCAATAAAAGAATCCATCCAAAAAATAAGATCACTATGTCTCCTCTAATCAACATGGAGGCATAAAGTCAAAAGAGATATCTAAGAAGAAAACTACAAGACAAGTATGGGTTCCAAAATCCATCATTGAAGATATTCTCTCTAAATCATCAAAAAGAAATGAAAAGCCTAAGGCTATATGGATTCCAAAGTCTCTCTTGAAAGAGTCTAATATTGAAAAAAAAGTGAATTTTACATTCAAGCTTCCAAAGGCTTCTGCCTCATCTTTTTCCAAAAACATTCTTCCATTTCATGCACCTGAACCGCAACCTCTGCTAAACATTCACCATATTCCTTCTTGTATTCCTTCATTCACATTTCCTCCATCCTCTCACCACCCTTCAAGGTGTGTGTTTATGTTGATCTTGTCTTCCTTTCCATCTACCCTTTCACAATCCTTCCATTCATTATCCTTCTACCTTCTATCATTTTTCCTCATTTGCCTATTCCTCCTATCTTCCAACCTCACTTGCTTTACATAAAACCTTATCCTCCATTTTTCTCTTCCATCTTCCTTTCCCTCTTAGCATCTTTGAGCATATCATTTTGAATCCATGGAATATCATGATTTATCCTTTCAAGGAGCATTATCTAAAAAGCTTGCCTTCTTCCAAAAAAAAAAAATGAAAAAATTGAAAATGTGCCTTGGCAAAAACTTGGAAACAGGCACCTTGGTAGAAAAAGCAAAGAGAAATAAATTCATCCTATGGTGAAAACCACTCCCTTGTGGTGCCTTGGATATGTACTGTGATGAAAACCTAGCAATCAGGCAACATGTGTAGTTCTTCTACATATTTCATCCATTCCGTCTTCTCTCTTTGATCTTGGCAATGTTAACCTATACACAAACATTTGGCTATCTTGTGAGCTATCTTACAATGATCTTTCTTTCATTCCATTCATGTTTAGCCTTCATATTTATCCTCCTCCATTCATCCTAGCCTTTCGCTATCCTTTTCCCCTTTGGTCTTGATCTAATAAAAAAGAGTAAAACATGATGCTATGAAGCCTCTTGACATGTCTACTCCTTTGGACTGCATCTTTTCCATCTTTTGCATTATGATTTTGTGACTTATCCTATGCTGGCCTTTCATTGCTTATCCAAATGTGCTTTACATGACAATTTTTTTCCCTGGCTTGGGTACTCTTGAGGAGTTTTCCCTTGAGGATTTCTTCCCTTCATTCTCCTTCATTCTCTTGTCTTCCATCTCTTCCACCAGCTTCCTAATCCCTCTTGTTCACCACCTTGCTCGACATTGGGACTACACGGTGTGATCTTGCTTGGGAGTTTGATGCCCATTCTATCTGGGGGCATCCTTTGTACATACTTATTTGATCCTGAAAAATTTCAAAAAAATTCATATATGATGCTGAAAAAATCCTAAAAAGCATATAAAGTCCTGAAAAAATACAAAAAAATTTCAAAAAATGCAAAAAATTCAAAAAAAATAGAAAAAGTGCTTTGGTGAAAACCTGGAAACACGCGCCTTGGTAGTAAAAATACAAAAAAATTGAAAAATTAAAAATATCCAAGTGGTGAAAACTTGGAAACAGGCGCTACTTGAGGCCTTTGCACCCTTGTTTCTTAGCATGCATCCTCGACACTTGCCTTTCTCCATCTTTCCTTGTCCTCATTTCCTTGGTTTGGAATTGGTCTTTGTCTTTGTCTAGGTGGGATAATTGTATTAGCTTCGGTCTCTAGGATGCGTTGGTCTTTAGGACATCTTGCAAATGGTGTTTTTCAACACCACCCAGTGTGTGTGAATTTTGTACCTAGTTGTAGACACAACACTTCAATAAAACATTAGAGGTTAGCCAAAATCAAAATCGTACAATGAAATGGAAACTAAAATATCCATGTGATTTACTACCTTCTAGTAGGTGTGAGTATGATACTCTCAGATCAGACTGAGACCAGTGACAATGCAACACCTAAATGAAAGATTTGAATGCGAAGAATGAAAACTATATGAATGTAGATTTAATCTATATTTTTGTATTTTCTAGGCAATAAAATGAAGGAAACAGATATGAATCTATTCTATATGAAAAAATGATATGATATGCAATTAATCTAAGAATTGATATGCTAAATGATATGAATGCTCAAAACCAATGAAAATATCACAACAGCTCTGATTCGCAAAAATAGATTCTTCGATCACCAATTCGCCAGTGTGAGGATGCAATTTCGTGGATCCTTTTAGAAGAGTTGAAGCCTTGATTTTATAGAAATTCAGGGCTTGAGGATGCATTGGGAAAATCCATAAATCACTCTT